>QGQB01000163.1:0-206949 GCA_003385265.1 Neonectria hederae | reverse complement strand
GGGGGGGGTGCGTAGTTAGAATAAGAGGGAGAGGGGATGAACGGGATGGGATGCGAGAAGTGTGCGGACTGGCTGGTGGGCTGGGCGGGCTAGGACTGTACGAATAGCGCTTTTAACGCCTGACCGCGTCCCACCTCCCACTGGACCTCCCTCTCCACAGCCCAACCAGTGCCACTCAGGCAGGCCCAGCACCTACGGTACGGTATGGTGCAGTACAGTACATTACAATCGCTACGTATGGGTTTGCAATTTTTGGGAGCCGGGACGGTGCGAATTTAGGTGGTCATCCCGCTGTGCCTGTCTGCCACCAAAACCTACTTACCTAGGTAGGCCCGGCTCCTAGCCCGGGCTGGGTTCTCCCCGGCCAAGTTGCCATCGCCCGCCGCCCTCCCGGGGTTTGTTTGTTTGTTTGTTTGTTTGTTTGTTTCGGCCCATTGAGGAGAGGGGGACTCAACAACGGGATTTTTCGATGCCCTTCCGCCACTGGAAGAGGACCAGATGGCGCTCTGCGATAGAAGGGCCCGGCCTCTCGTTGATACGCCATGGATGGCTGTCTAGAACGGGGGCGATGCGGGGCGCGCCTCTCGAGAAACAAACCTGCGGCGGTATGGTACGGTCCATCTATCCAGTGCGGTGCGGTGCGGTGCGGTGCGGTGTGGTGGCAGCTTGCTACCTAGGTACCTAGGTTACCAGTAAGGTTGCTAAGCTCCAGGGTACCTAGTTCTAGTAGCCAGGTGCCAATCTTCTAGTAGTTAAGGTGAAGCGTGTCGGCGGGGCCAGTAGGTTGCCACTTGCCAGCAGTTGCCATGTGCCGCCAGCTGGCGGGTAGTCGAACAAACAGGAGGCAACAAACAGGCAGGCAGGCAGGCAGCAAGTAGGCAGGCAGGACCAAAAAACATGGAAAACGTCAAGGTGGGCGTCAAGTGACGAAAACTCCAAAGCCCCAAGGCAGATCTGAGAATTCTGGGATTCCGGAAATGCCTAACGTTAATCGTAGGAAGACCCTTCCCCTCCTCTTTCTCTCTCGCTCTCGCTCTCCCTACCTCTCTTCCCATCAACCCCTCTTCTTCCCTCCCTCTCGCTCTGACAGCGTGTGCCATGTCGTCACACACCCAATGGCATGGCATCGCTTCTCTCGGATCTCTCCCAACTTGTCGCAAGGGCCAAGTCTCTCCCCTCTTCTGTTCTGTTCTCTTCTCTCGCCCCTGGCCCTGACCCTCGCCGTGCTTCCTGGTTGGAACTTGGAGGCAAAGGAGGGGACGCCCTTCGCTCAGAACCACCTAGCGCGAGTTCTGGTGGGAGAGCCTTGTGCCTCGAATTCCCGTCAACCAAGACGTTTCATTCGGTACTTGGTTTCGAGCCAAATTGGCACGCGCCTCTCGCAACATTGCATCTCATGGACTTCTGGAACGTCTTGTAACTGCGCGGCGCACTCATTCTCTTCTGCTGGGATGCGAGCCCCTTCACTCACTAACATGCACACACTCATGCCAATTTCGGGCAGGCTTGGGCGCGATCAATTTCGACTTGCATGTGCGCAAGCAGCCTCGTCTCTTGGAGGCTGAGCATAGGTAGTGTCTAATAAATGCCTTGCCTTACCTCTCTCACTGCGCCACGCACGACGCACACTGGTATCTGTCCCGTCCTTCTATCTCTAAATAAAGGTACGTACCGTTCTTACCTGGGCTAGCACACCTCAACGCCGCCGACGGGACACATCACACTGCACAGCACAACATAGCACAACACCACTGGTACACAGCGCCTTCTTGGATTCTCAGCCCGTCACTGGAATTGCCGGCAATGGCACTCCAATCATCGGGCCAGCCTTTGCTCTCCTTGACCCTTCGGCGATTTAACGCCCAACCCTGGCATCCAACATAACCACAGGAGCTAACCAGGTCCGAAACAAGAGGTTCGTAATAAGTCTGAATCCGCCCGTTTAGTCACACGCTTCCTCTACATATCCAGCGGGACATGGATGAGGAAGATCACCACGCTCAGATATCTTCAGCCACTGGCTGAGTCACACAAAGTAGCACGACCACCAACGAGATTGTTTGCCTGGGTCAAATCTTGGAGATCCGCCATCTGCCCATCTGCCTCGCTGCCACCCCTGTGCATGCGCGTTTGTTGACATTGGATGATCTCGTTCCCCCCCCAAACCCCCCAAGTCCTCGTGGTCAGCCGCCCGCCACATCCACCCTCCTCGTTCAACGTGCCCCTGTCTGGCATCATCATGGCCCTGTTGTTGGCTGTCTAGGGCCGTTGGGAAGGAAGAAAAAAAAAAAACCACTAACCTGGATGCGGGATCTGCGTGTTGAACTGTCTACCAGGTCGCTTACACCGGTTTTTTCTTCTGTTGCAGGTCCGAAGAGCAGGTCCGAAGAGCAGGTCCGAAGAGCACGTACGGATATCTGACGAAGAAAACTTGCAGCTGGTCAACGGAAGGATGAGCACCGCCACAGCCACAGCCTGATGTCCGTCGTCCGCCTTGTTGCCCACGCGAACCAAGCAACCGTTGTGTTGCTCATCCCCACATCCTCTCTGCTACCCAGGCTCGGGCTACTTTAGGCCTGTCTGCAATAGTCCTGACACCAGCCCGGCAAGGCCCAGGCCCAGGGCACGTCGACCAAGGCGGCACGCAGAATGAAACCGGTTTCACCCAGGGGATCCATCTTCAAATAGCTCTATGCTACTATCAACTACGAATACTTTTATCGTCAAGTTAAAAGGACGTAATGAGGCCCTCTCGACCTTGTTTGAGCCGTAGCACGTCGCTGTGCCCATCTCTATCACCCCCTTGCTCGGTTTGTCTGGATCTCTGGTGTCTTCTTCCTCAGGCCCTTATCGCCAAGCCAGGCAGGTTGGTGGTACGAATACAGTCCGACATTCCCATGGTGGTGGGCCTCAGGCTCTCCACCTCCACTGTTCGGCCCAGCCCGGGGCGCAAAAGTGGACGTGCCGGGGGCGTGCCGGGTTGATGATGCGGCCGGTGTGAGCTGGCAATCAATCGCCCACTTGCACGCAGGTCACGGGCACCGGACAACGGGCAAGGACCAGGACAAAAACGACTCTCCCAAGTCTCCCTCCATGAGGCGATGCCATACCGCACGAACTAATTAGTCCTGCCACCCAGTCCCACTCTCTCTCTCTTCACCCCTTGTCGTCCTCCGAGTTCAAACCCCTCATAATCAAGATAATAGTATATCCATCGATCCAACCCTCTCCTCCTGCCGCGCTCCAGCCTCCGCTCAAATCCCGGGCCTGGCCTGTGACACAGAGCCCAACAAACGCATGCCCTCCCTGCCTGCTTCTTGCCAGCTCCTGCGTCATAGGCCGCCTGGTGGTGAATGGATAAGTGCCACCCCGCATGGCCACATCCTTATCTCAACTTGATGGCTAAGCTCTGGTGGTTTCTGCACCCCATTCCGCTGGGCCAGGGCTAAGACCATACTGCATCAACAAAATTTCCGAGTCCTTTTGCGTTTTAATGAATTACTTTATCAACTAAATTAACTCATCCGATTTGAATGGTTTTAGTTCGTTTTCGACCAGGTGGTACCGGCCCTGCCTAAACACCAAACCCAGCTATCATAACCATGAATTCATTTAACCCCATAAACGACCGGCACACATAGTAATGGTATCACAGAAATTCCCTGCCTAGGAATCTAACTCATCGAGAAACTCCCAGCACAAGACAGCCGTCTCCTAAAGTTCGTCTGGTCCCGGCGATCCATATGGGTTTCGGCCCCAGTTGGCCGGATCCCCTCCTGGAACGCAAAGCCCCAATCTCCAAAAGTAGTCCCTGTGCGCAAAGAAGAGCTGCCACAGCTTGAGATTCCCTGGGACCAGTTCTGTTCCTACTAATTCGCCAGGTGTGATCGTGACGTCCTTGGCTCTGATGAGGCGACGCATCTTGTCCCATAGGTTGTCGTCGCCCTCGGCAATGCACCTTGGGTCGTTGTCTCCGACGCACATGTACACGTCGTCCTCGGATGGCGAGAGATCCTTCTTGGCAATGTATATCTCCCCAGCGTGTGACTTGTAGCCCCATTCACCCAGCGGGAGTAACGGGACGGGGTCATCCTCGTGGGTCACCCGCCGGTATTTGCGCTCTTCTAGACCCTCTTGTCCACCCAGATGGAATACCTCGTCAACGAAACGAACGAGCCCGGGATTCCCGACTCGGGGCTCACCAAACGTCGTCACGACCACGTCCTCCCAGCCCAGCGAGACCTTCAACTCCAGGGCCGCCAAGCAGGCAACGGCGCCACCCAGGCTGTGCCCGACGAGTTGAATTGGGTAGGAGGGGTATTGCTCGCGGAGTCGCTGAAGTTCCGGGATGATGAGGGGTCTGGCGCTCTTCCATGAAGCGAGAAAACCCATGTGGACGGTGCAGTTGTTGCACTGGTGCTCGGGCTTTTCTGGGGCATCTTCTCCACCGTTGTCTGGCGAGGGATACGGGACATACTCTTGCGGCACGGTGCTGAGGTCCACAACGGTATTGGTAATGCTGTAAGTTCCCCGAAAGGCCACGACGATGGCAGGATCTCCGGTGGTGTAGATGGTGTTGCTGGCCGATGTACCTTGCTGCTGTACACCATGATCGACGGCAATGAATCCACAGCTATCGCTCATGAGTACCCCCGTGTTCCATGTGTTGACCAGGGACAGAGTCGGGAAGTCGCTGCAGCGAGATGCACACTCAAAGGGCTTGGTCACTCCAGTGGTGCCGATGCAGTAGGTGATGTCGACAAGTCGAGCAAGGCGTTCGAGTGTTGCGAACAGGGCCGTAGATATAGGCCCCGTCGCTGTCGATGGAGCCGGTATCTCGGCGTCGCTCCCGAGCGGCCGTTGAACTTGCTCGGATGCCAGGCCCACGTCACTGAAGGCCAGCTGCAAGGCCCAGATATTCAGCACACCCAAGGATCGCGGTCGCATCGTTTCTGAGGGCAGTAGTTGCTCTGCGAGTGACGATGTACTTGGTAAGAAAGGCGGGTAGCATGGGTCGCCGCTGGGTTAGTAGTTCATCTCGCGAGTCGTCGCGGGAGAGCCGATGGAGCGAGAAGGAGCTGGCGATTCGTGTCAATTGAGGGTTCAGTTGCCGCGGTGTTGAGCAACAGTAGGTTGGACTGTTTGCATGAGACGAATATGCTGACTTTGGATGCTCCTGGTATTTGTTATGAGGTGACGAGGCAATGACTGAGCAGCTCTTAGGCGTGCAGTCAGTCAATGGCAACGCATGATGCAGGCCGAGCTGTTTTGTTGGGGGGCCTAGACTTGGCAAGTGGCACAGGGAGTGGCCTAAGCTGGGGCTGTAATTGAAGAAGAAAGATGAGAATCAGACGAGACCAGGGCCCCAAGATCCGTCGTTGACTCGCCGTTGGAAGCCTTTTTGGTCTCGTGAGTGAGCGCGCTGCGGAGAGTCAACGAGGTCATATGCCCAAGGGCGAGGCAAAAGTGTGGAGGAGACGAGGTCTGAGCGGAGGTCAGACAGACTGGGCCGCGCTGTGAGTGGTTGGCTCTCCGCGGTACCCCGGATTTTTAGCGTGCCCCTTTGGTCCACCTAGAGGCATTTGGCCTGGGGACACCAGGTACCTCTGGATCGTCATCACGGCACACGCTTGACCCGTCGAGAGTAACGGATGGAGGAGTCATTCACGCTCATTTTTGTGAAACAAAGTCCTCTATTGTGCTTCGTAGTGGGAGTCATCAGGCCGCCCAGGACCAGAGGTACGACAACGGCATTTGCAGTGACCTCCGATGCACCCGCCCGTACCACCTGCTGGAGTGCACTCCAAACCCGGATGATGAATCATGAATCTTCATCTTTTCCCGAGGCGTATTGCCCGTACTCTTTTTTTCTCTTTCATGTTCCCCAAGAGTCCCCTTCTTGTATCTATCCCATCCGTCTACCATTATCCCAACTCCTCATGACACCATCTCCAGAACACCAGCTCTAGACACTGCTGGGGTTCAGCACCGGGTTGAGGCTCACGAACAGCGACCTGTAATCGGTCGTGTTGGTGGCGCAGGCACCGCCTGACTCTGGGCACTTAATCCAGAGATGGACACTGCCGGCGACCTCATATGACGACGCTCTGTGGGCATATGATTAGTATACGTGTGGAATGGCCGTGGATGATGTCGATCGATCACCGAATAGGGGGCGACTTACCCGTTGGTACCGGGGCACACCTTCTGGATCATGGTGAGGTCCCGGTCCTCGTCCTCCCAGATGAATTCGACGTTGTTGTTATCGCAGAGATATCGTGGCACGCCGTTTCCGGGGATGGAGACTGATGATGAGTTGAACTCGCAGGGCGTTGTGATGTTGGTGGTGTCGTCCTTGAAGGTGAACTTGAACGATGAGAGGGTCTGGCCGTTGCTCTGGGCCTCGGACGAGAAGCCAACCACGTGATAGTCGTCGGGGAGAACGCAAGGATCGTCGTTGTCTGCCTCTGCAACTCGGAGGTTCATAGGCACGGAGTAGGCGTGAAGAGCAAAGGCCGAGGGTAAGGCCGACAGGAGGAGAAGAGCAGCCTGCATTTCGGTGGTTGTCGACTGTGTTGGAGGCCCTAGAATAGAAGAGAAAGATATGGATAGCTGGTGTTGAAAAAACCTACAGCAACAGCAAGACTCGATGGATGAGCGGTGATGGGCAACTAGTTATAAGTCCTAGACCCTTACGAATATAGATTGGGGCACCACAGCAAAGCGATGGTTCTTGCAGCAGAGAAAAATTGGGCCAAATTGCCAGGGGACTCGGCCGTTGTCTTGTGTTCCGCAGATCGTGATGCAATCGCTGGAGCCACAGGAAGGCAATCCATGTACGATGCCCCTTGCCCGGCTCTCCCGCTCGCGTGTAATATCCGCCTACGCAGTCCGTATTTTGGACGAGACGGGCGGTTTAACGAGGATCCCAATGATGCCTAGCGACGCGGCGGCGTGATTGGACCCTCACCTGTTTCACGTTTTCCATCCCGGAGGTTTTACGCGGCACGCCTCGGTGGGTTTTTGGACAACACATCTGCATTGCATTACCTCCCGGGGTGGACTGCTAGTCGAACATTCCTCTGATGATTCCTGCTGGGTGTGAGACGAGGATTCGAGTTCTTTTGATTGTGATTCCCGACACAAGCGAGCTCGAAGGAATGCACTTGGAAGCGAACCAAACATTGTCTCGGCGATGGCAATCATGCTTGCTCACAGAGAGCGCAACTGCCGTTCCATTCACAAAAGCTTAACCTAGGCGTTTCGAATACTGGATCGAGATACTATGTACGTACGAGTGCATGGACGCGGACACTGCCTCGTCCATGACGAGTGAGGCCGGGCCCACCCTTGCGCATCATTATGGAGAAGGAAGACTCTAAATTAAGCGACTGTCACAGTGTAGTGCCTGTTGATCATGGCAATCATCAGCTACTATGTGATCGTGACGAAGGCGAGGCGCTTTTCAAGATGAGACGACACGCATGAAGATGAAGCTGGTCCTTTTTCGTATTACTTTGGTCAACCATCATCCATTGTCGAATGGCTGCCACGGTTCGCCATGAGCTATTAAAAACAAACATCTTTAAGGGATGGACGAATGGACATGAATAGATGCACCGCTTTTCTGGAGTAGGGGGTAAGCTTGTGGCTGACGTGTAATCATGATTGTTTAAGCTGCCAACTATCGTGCTACTTGAAAGATACAATGTAGGTTGGTCCAGCTGCTTCTGAGCTCTCATATGCTGTGGTTGACGACTTGATGGAACTTGATCTTGGCTCTCGTTACTACTATCGAAATGCTTTGGGCAATTGGGGTCAAGTTTATGAAAGTTCAATCAACTCGTTGCGGATTTGAGGTAATGCACAAACTCTGTAATGTTAGATCGAGTTCGACGGAGCTTTGCAGGCGGTGGCCTGAGAATCCATCGACTGTAGATACCTACTAGTAGTCTACGAAAGTTCAGCACGCCAACGGGAGTTTCCCGTCGCCATTTTCTATTTTCAGAAGCTTCTCCTCTCTGAGCCAAAGTGGGGCCAGACCTCGCCAGAACCTCCTGCACAACGCCGCTGGCGGCGCGCACCAAAAAAAAAAAAGAACTCACCTTTACCCTTGCGCACGTGACCCACAACCTCCAAAAGTTTCCCGTCCAAAGTGCACCCTCTCCACCAAATTTTGGCTCCTCGTGAACTTCTTCGACCATCACCGACTTGCCGACTAACCACCAGCAACAATGGCAGCTGAAGCCCCCGCACGATCCGGTCTGGCCGTTGGCCTGAACAAGGGCCACGTACGTCTTGTCACAGTCTCACCTCGTGGAGGATCTCTGCTCCGCTCCCTCTTCCACGAGGTCGCTCTTGCAGACGATGGACGCTGACATTTGCGCCTTTGCGATTTAACAGAAAACCACCGCCCGCGTTGTGAAGCCCCGCGTTTCGCGCACCAAGGGCCACCTAAGCAAGCGCACCGCTTTCGTCCGCGAGGTCGTCAAGGAGGTTGCTGGGTAAGTCAAAATTTCTTCTTCTGAGATGGGAAAGTCTGTCGATGTGGAATAGTGTGAGGGTCACAATCGAGAAGGGGTTATGGTGCAGCGCAGGCTTGCATAGGCATTGGATACGATTCGACCGAAACAAAGGAAGCGTTATTTTCAGACCGCCGCCGTTGGTGGAGGATTGATTCATCTTTTCTCATCGAGCATTGGTCTAACATTGCCTTCACAGCCTTGCGCCCTACGAGCGCCGAGTCATCGAGTTGCTGCGCAACAGCAAGGATAAGCGCGCCCGTAAGCTCGCCAAGAAGAGAGTATGTCGAATTCCTCAAACCTCATTAATACGACTTGGAGAACTGACATGACAACAGCTCGGTACCTTCGGCCGTGCCAAGAAAAAGGTCGACGAGCTCCAACGCGTCATCGCCGAATCTCGCCGGGCTCACTAAACGGTCTCTTTCGACATTTGGGAATCTGGCATATGGGGCTCGCATGGATTGCGTGATCACGATTCGATCGTTATAAAAAAAAACGGCTTTGATGCTCCGTGGCAGGGATAAGCTGCGGCTCACCGGAATACCAATACTCTGAAGACAAATAACATAACGACTACAATCGTGCATCTCCGCGGACATTACCGTGACAACTACTTGAACCCGCCCACACGTGTGCTCACTCTCAAGCCTTATCTTGTGAAATGTACTCAGCGCTTTCTATTCATTTCAAAAAAGAAGGACTCCCGACATTCTCGTCGACAATTATTTAACATGCCCTGATGAACTTAACGCCATTCGCGACCCTCATTGATGCACTGCCCATTGGGATCCCTGTACGATCCCTTCGTCTCTATTTCTTGCCCAGCTTAAGCCATTTGGGTATCTTCTTGCCGATCTTGTCCCCGCTTCCCTCGCCCTGCTCTGACTGTTGAGGCCTGGGCACGGCCTGGCCGTCGTCCTTGTCATCCGCGACCACAGGGGGCTCTGGAACCTTGACTTGCTGTCCCCGTTGCGCTACGTTTGATTTGAGGAAGGGCTGCTTTCGCACCGAAGCGGGAACGCCATCGTCCCAGACTAGGTTGATGAGGGTAGGGCCGGAGATCTTGTATGCCGAAATAAGGCTGTTGGAGGGCTTGTCGTCGTTCTTGATGACCGTCTTAGACCCGGGGAGGACGAGGTGGAAAGGCTGTCCGTCGTCGGCCATTACGTGCCGGACTGCGTCGTACAGGAAGCGGCCTGTTTCAGAGGGACTGACCTCCCAATCGCTGCTGGTATTATCCGGAAAGCGGACCTTGACGATGATGCGCTTGATGGCGGCGATTCTGTTGGCCTCGGCTGCGGCCTTCTCCTCGAGCTCCTGGTCTGAGGGGAGACGCTTGTTTCGCGAGTACTGCTGAAGGCGGGCTTGGTGGATCTGAGCGTGGGCGATGGATGGTGTGTAGTCGGCCTCATTGACTGCAGCCAGGGCAGCAGCTGGGACAGTACCTGAAGGCGCGAGGTATACGCTGACGGGTTGTAGGGGGTCTCTCTGTTGAGATCTGTCGATGTCCATGGCATCTTGGTTCGCGGGTTGGTCATTCGCTGGACTTAAACTCTCCTTCTGCTCCAAGGGTTGCTGATCGCGGCTGGAGTCGTCTGCCGGCGCAGTTTGAGGCTCTGACATGGGGATATCTACTGTATCCTGGGTGGGTTCATCGGCTGCCTTCTCTGGTGCGTCTGGCAGTGCGGTTGTATCCTCCTTCTCAGCCTCTGCCTCCGTGTTGAAGAACTGTCCTATCTCTGCCATGGCATCGAATAGTGTCTGGTCGGTCTTGCGGTACGACAATCTGATTAGGACACTCCCCGAGTTGTAGCCCAACTGCGACAAAGTCCGCTGGAAGTCGGCAAAAGAGGCCAACTCCCTGCCCATGATGTTCAGCACGGGGATCTCGTAGTACAGCTGTCCACCACCGCTGCCGCTGCCGCTCGTCGTCTGAGCGACCCCGCGGGCGGTGATATTGATGTTCCTGCCATTGCTGGCCTGCCCGCTCTCGAACTGGCGCAAGATCTTCCACAGAGACAGGTCGCTGGGGAACTTCTGGATCAGGCGGCCGCCGGGGATCTCGTGGGCGTCGGGTTGCGGGACCTGCAAGGCGACCTGAATGGCTGAGGCCGTGTTGGACTTCTGGACAAGCTCGAGCTTTGCGCCGGGAATGAGGCCGGAGGCGCGGAAGGGGACGGAGAGGTCTACTTGCTTCTGGCGGTGTCTGTGACGGTGCGGGTCGAGTCAGCGGGAGGATACTTAAGTCAAAAGGAGCCGAGCCAGACTTACTTAATGAGATATCTGTCGCTGGAAAGATTGAGCTTGCTGCAAGCCTGCTGGAGGACGTCGGTCAGGTACGTCCCGGGATTCACCTTGACCGTTGTCCGTCGCAGGTCGGTGGCTATCACCACGACGTGGGAAGCCATGGTTGAAGCAAAAGGTCGAGCTGTGATGAGCTAGGACAGGTAGCTGCAGCTGGGCCGGAGATGCGGGGGAGAGGACAGGCTGGTGATGATGTAAGATGTAATATGCAGACGCAGAGAAGCTATTGAAGATGCGACTTCCCGGCTGCTTTGTGATAAAGGGCTTCTCTCGCAAGAACGCAACTCGATGGGATGCCTGGAATCTGAGGTCCGGCTCTTCGTCGTCAACGCCTACCTAAGGTACATCAGCTTGGTAGGTTAGTAGTAGGCTACTCCTCCATACATGGCAACTTGGAGGGGTTCGGGATGGCGGGGGATTATGTCAGCGGGTTCTAGAGTGTACCACAGACTTCTTATTTCGGATGAGTTGGGTGTCTGGACACCGATCCAGTGTCGTGGAATTTGGAGAGAAAAGAAAGTCTCGGGGTATTCTACTATGAATTCGGGGAGTTGACCGGGTTGATAAAAGTCTTTGTTGGTCTTCTGAACAAGATTTAGATATATGTTTAAGCTTTGGGTTGTCCGTAACACACACCCCCAAAGACAGTACCTTATTACACAGAATTCCAGTTGTCAAGTCAAGCAGCTGTGAAATCAGCTTCCTCAAAGAGGCTAGGCGAGGCCTGAAAATTCAACTCCTTAAAGAGCATAAGCCTGGCAGAAGCATCGTTAGTTCATATATTTAACTACATTAATATGTTAAAATTGGGAACATCAGACAAAATACTGTCGACCTCTCTGATGTGACCGAGACCTCAGGGAGGATTGAAGAAATGCCTTGAAAATCTCTAAGTTATATCAAACATCACTTCTTTAGAAAAAACTTCCATTCAGCACTTAAATATCTACAGAAATCCAGTATGTTGACGCCTACCTATTATCTGGTATTCAACATTTCCGGGGTTGATGTTAACGCAGATTACCTAAGCAATCAGACGGCTTGCGTCCAGGCGGCAGGCGGGCAGGCAAACACGGTCTGGCGTGGCCCGAGTCGGAAAATCCACGTCGACCGCCCGGAGCCTAGCTGGTCACCTCAGTGGAGGTTAGGATGTCCGTGTGCAGTAACGGTACGTACCTTGACCAAGCCAAGCGGAAAGCTCCAGCCCCAGGTACCAGGAGCTTCGTCAACCTCTCCCGTCAACTCCAGCGTCGCCATCGCCATCGCCATCACCAATCACGAACCTCCCACGAGCCTCCCGCGAAACAACAATCCTTCAGCCCACACTGCCCAGGCACGCTCGTCTTCCAGATACTCTGTCTTCACCACCGAGACCGCCCTGATTGACGCTCCGCTGTTGGACAGCTCCGCCTTGCATCTCCATCTTCAGCCTCAGCTCCCACGACAGAGGCCACCATGGTATGTTCGCCCTCGATGTCGCTCTCGTTGTCTGCATCGTCTAGCTAACCGCCCTCTCCCCTCTCACAGTCGTCTCCCTTCTCAATAAGTTGGTCCCATCCTCCCTCTCGCCCGCTCGCTCTTCCTCCCAGCTCGACAACATGGCTAACCTCCCTCTTCCCCCATCATAGACGGCGGCGCCTGCGTCGCCATGGTCGGCAAGGACTGTGTTGCCATCGCCTGCGATCTCAGACTTGGCCTCCAGGCCCTCACCGTCTCCAACAACTTCCCCAAGATCTTCCAGTACGGCGACGTCTTCCTCGGTTTGACCGGCCTGGCCACCGACGTCAACACCGTCAGCGACGTCTTCCGCTACAAGACCAACATGTACCGCCTGCGCGAGGAGCGCCCCATTGCCCCCCGCACCTTTGCCAACCTCGTCTCCTCGTCCCTCTATGAGAAGCGCTTCGGTCCCTACTTCGTTTCCCCCGTTGTTGCCGGCCTCGATCCCAAGACCGGCAAGCCCTTCATCTGCGGCTTTGACAGCATTGGCTGCATCGATTTTGCCAAGGACTTCATCGTCTCCGGCACTGCTTCCGAGCAGCTCTTCGGCATGTGTGAAGGTCTATGGGAGGCTGATATGGTGCGTCACAACTATCACAACACTGACGTTGCGGGGCTACTTTGTAGCCCTCTGCGTGTGGGTAAGTGCCTGTTGGAATTTGGCTAACGAACCATCTCGTATAGGATCCCGATGCCCTCTTCGAGACCATCTCTCAGGCGCTGCTCAACGCCACAGACCGCGATGCTCTCTCCGGCTGGGGTGCGCACGTTTACATTATCGAGAAGGACAAGGTCACCAAGCGATTACTAAAGGGCCGACAAGATTAGAGCAGCAATTATGGGCAGTCTGGGGCACGCAGAAGACGGCGTGGGCGGTGGAATTTGCATCTTTGTATGAATAGATACTCAGCCAATATCAAAGCTGGGTAATGAGAGTGCACAAGCACATCAAGCAAAGAACCTTTGATACACATGACCCCCGCATGGGCACAGCTATGATGTGCATGTAGTTTCGTTTTGATGCTTCTCTATGGGCCATCTTACATGGGGGCACCCGCCATTGAACATGCCCTCCAATCTATCTCGGTAGCGTCGGTTGGCTATGGTACATACAGATGTCTAAACTAATTTCTAGCTGGGGCCAGTCGTGCATCTTTTCTACTTTCGCATCTTCTCCGTCTATTGTTCCTTCTTTGTCTTCAGGGACACATCATCGGTCACCTGCACGAAAAACTGGCGCTCAATGGCCTTAAGGACCTCGTCGATAAGACTAGAGGGAGTCAAAGTTAGTACATGCTTCGAGGTTGTGTGAAAAGTGAGGATGGCTTACATGACGGGCGCGCTGATGATGACAACTGCCTTCCACTCGTTCAGATTCAGCGGCACGATAGAAAACAGGCCCTGGAGGAAGGGGACGTAGAGGAGAGCACAGTGCAGCGCCATGGACAGGGCGATGGCGTAGACTAGCATCATGTTCTTCCACAGGGGGAGGGTGAGCAGGGACTCGCTGGACGAGAGGGCGTTCATGGCGTTAAACATTTCGATGACGACGAGGATGGACAACGAGACGGTGGAGGCGGCCTTGGCCATGTCGTTAGAAAACATGTCACAGCCGATCTCAGGGTAGTCGGCCGAGCAGTGGTGGAAGCGGGACAGCTGGCTGAAAGTGATCTCAGGGCCCTCGGCGTTGTACATGAACCACCAGGCGTAACCGGCCACGGTAGCGAGGCCGACGTAGGTTCCGATGACGAGATAGCGGAAGAAGAGCCAGCCGCCGATGAGGGGCTCGTCACGTTTTCGGGGGCGACGCTTCATGATGTCGTTGTCGGGAGGGTTGAAGGACAAGGCCGTGGCGGGCAGACCGTCGGTGACGAGGTTGACCCAGAGGAGCTGGACCGGGACGAGCGCCTCGGGCATACCCAGGGCAGCGGTCAGGAAGATTGAGACGACTTCACCGATGTTGGACGAGATCAGGTAGCGGATGAACTGTTGAGTGTTGTTGTAGATGGAACGACCCTCCTCGATGGCGACCTCGATCGTGGCGAAGTTGCTGTCGGCAAGGACCATGTCGGCGGCTAGCTTGGACACATCGGTTCCGGAGCCCATGGCAACACCAATATCGGCCTTCTTGAGAGCGGGAGCGTCGTTGACACCGTCACCAGTCATGGCAACGACCTCGCCGGCGGACTGGAGCAGATCGACAAGCTTGGACTTGTGGCCAGGCTCAACACGAGAGAACAGAGATGCCCGCTTAGCGGCCATCAGCTGTTCGCTGGCAGGTAAGTCATCAAACTCGCGGCCGGTGTAGCTCTTGCCAGTGAGGTCCTCATGCTCGCCAAAGACACCAATCTGTCGGCAGATGCTCTCAGCTGTGTTGCGGTTGTCTCCGGTGATAACAATGACACGAATGCCAGCATCCTTGCAACGCTTGATAGAGAGGGGCACCTCGGGTCGGGGAGGGTCCAGCATGCCGACAAGGCCAAGGAAGGTCAGGTTTTGCTCGAGCTGGGAGTACTCCTCGGTGGACTTGGCTTTGAGTAGGGGGTTCTTAGAAACGTTTTCGATGCTGGCCAATGCGATGACTCGGAGACCGCGGTCACCGTAACGGACAATCTCTTCCATTAGCAGATCTGTGACCTTACTGCTCAGAGGGACCTTCGTGCCTTCAGAACCGAGAAGAGCGTGTGTACAGCGATCAATGACAGATTCGGGGGCACCCTTGACCAGCAGCTTCTGCTCGTTGCCGTTGCTGACCAGAACCGACATGCTCTTCCTGTCACGGGAGAACTCGTAGGTAGCAAGGCGAGGAAGGCTGTGCTCATATCGGGCGCTGGCGAAGTGGACGATATCTTCAGGGCGAGTATCGGCAGGGGCACAGGGACCAAGCTTCTCAACGAGGACTCTCAGGGCACCCTCGGTGGGCTCGCCAACGCTTGAGAAGGTAGCAGTGCGGGAATCATAGGCAAGCTGGGCGTCGTTGCAGAGCGCAGCGACCTCAGTCATTTGGCGGATGGTGGCGGAGGAGCTGGGAACGTTCTGAACGACCTGACCGTTTGACTTGATGGCACCCCGAGGGGCAAACGTGGTTCCCTCAACCTCGAGTTCCGCGAGATCACTGCCATCCTCGTTGAGATGGACAATCTTATTGACACTCATCTGGTTCGTGGTCAGGGTTCCGGTCTTGTCGGAGCAGATAACACTACAGCTTCCAAGGGTCTCGACGGAGGGCAGGCTCCGGACCACAGCGTTCTTAGCGGCCATCTTCCTAGTTCCGAGAGCTAGACAAGTTGTGATGACAACGGCAAGACCTTCAGGAATAGCGGCAACACCGAGGGACACAGCGATCTTGAGATAGTAGATAGCACCCTTGGCCCAGCTACCATGGCTGGGGTCGTTGAAGTTGGGAATGTTGATGAGCCAGACCAAGATGCATATGACAGTAATGACCTTGGCCAGTCTGTCGCCGAAGTCGTTGAGCTTCTGCTTCAGGGGCGTAGGCTCAGAGATCTGGGCGCTGATGCTCTCGTGGATATCACCAATGGCAGTGTTGGATCCAGTCTGGACAACGACGGCCTTGGCGCGTCCAGTGACGACAGTGGTTCCGGAGAACAGCATGTTGATTTGGTCCTGAAGAACGGCCCTTCTGTCCTCGATCATGGCTGCGGCATCCTTGCCAACACTCTCGCTCTCACCGGTGAGGATAGCTTGGTCGACAGAGAAGCTGTTGCTCTCGATGGAAATGATTCGGCAGTCGGCAGGGATTCGATCGCCCACGGCGATGGTGACAATGTCGCCGGGAACCAACTCCTCGGCTTTGACTCGCGAAACATGGCCTCCATTGCGCACAACGTTGGCCTCGTTGGCCGAGTATTCTTGGAGGGCGGCAATGGCCTTCTCAGCGCTGCTCTCCTGGGAGACTCCAACGACACCATTGAGAATGAGAATGGTGAGAATCTATCGAGGAGTTCACTGTCAGTGTTTGGCTTGTCGTAATCGAGGGGTGAGTTAGGGTTGAGGAGGACTCACAACTGCAGGGTCGACGAATGCGCTCCAGCCGTCTTCGTCGTCAAAGAGAGCCAAACCAAAGGAAACGGCGGCGGAACCGAGGAGGATAATGACGAGTTGATCCTTGAACTGTTCGAGAATGAGCTCCCAGAGGGGAGTGGGAGGTTCTTCCGGGATAGCTGGAGAGGAGTGAGCGCAAGTTCATCCGGGTTGGTCGCGGGGGGATGTCGCGGGGGGATGCCGCGAGGGGATGTCGCGGGGGGGATCGGGGAGGGCCAACGTACAGTTGCGGCCGTGCTTGTTGCGCAGATCGACGACTTGCGCATCGCTCAAGCCAGTATCGTTGTCAACATTGAAGTTGGCAAGGACTTCGTCGACAGGGCGGGCAAAAGCATCCTCCATGGTGAGCGGAGCGCAAAGCGCGGGCGAAGCGCACACAAGGAGAGACAAGACGAGGCGTTGGCGGCAGGCAGATTAAGTGGCAGATGCAGGTACCGGGTTTGCGACAGGAGGGAGAAGTGGCAGTGGAGTGGAGGGAAGTAAGTAAGTGAGCGACGTGACAACGAGAAGAGAAGGGAATGGTTAGAGAATAGAGAGGGAAAGAAATCAGCGGCTCGTCATGAGAGAGCGGATTTGTCACGAAGGCGATTCGAAGAAGCCAGAGGACCCACGCACGTGGCAGGCAGAGAGCGATTGGGGATGGGATGGGAATCCGATTAGGTCGGTTGGAGATCGCGACGCTCGACGTCAAAAAGTCCAACGTGTTCGTTTTCCTGAGTGTGTCGGCGAGTCGGCGCTACCCCTTTGGTGCTAGCCCTTTGGGTTAGGTGTCCGGTGGCGGAGGCGGCCCTGAGAAAGGGCCCTGGGAGTGCCTAGGCTGAGGGTCTGAGACGCGCTGGAGGACCCCTAACCTCCACTGGGTAAGTGCTCAAGGTACTAGGCCGTCGGCGGACATGCTTCGGTTTCTAGTTCTGCCCCACTCCGGCTTACTACATAGTACATAGTAGAAGCTCACGTTCCCCCCAGGCCGCGCCTTTTGCCATGGAAGTTCGGAAAGGCCGGCGTCCGCCCCACGCGGCAGAACCAGATAGGAACCAGAGGGAAGGGCCAAGAGCATTACTAGTAGTTACGACGTCGTAAAACAGGATGCAGTTATATGATCGGGGCAGAGGCAGTGAGACAGAGACGGCCCAATATATTCTGGAGCTCTGGAGCGCCGAGCACTTCTGACGTATCAACCTACCTCAGCCGGCAAGATGCCGCTTCTATCAATTTCCATGAGCAATTACTTACTTACTACTTCAGTACGAGTATCATCAATAAAGTACCCCTACCTACCTACCTTACGCAACTCTATACTTCAAAACTCAAGATAGCATCCCGATACGAAGTACAAACAACTACGAACAAGTCGAAACAGCCTTCTGACACCCGAAAGTATAATAAGAGTAAGTAGTGCGGGAATCCTGTACATACATAGTACGACTTTTGGTACCAAAATTCATTTCATTTCGCCAGTCAGTTTGGTCAGCTGGTGTACCACCCCAAGGCAGCAGATCCTCGCCACCGTGACTCCTGACTCTCTGACACTCTGGCTCCTCGTTTCAACCATTCTTTCAACAACCTTGTCGTCCGTCTCCAGTACATCTCTAGTTACACAGCGCCGCACAACGAAGGACCCCTTTTTGTCCGTCTGCATTGGTACCTTACCAACACAAGGCCAAGTCCCGTGAACATCTGCATCACAACCTAGAACCGAGCAAACCTGAGGTGATGAAATCAACATGAGAGATCAACCCAGATTAATCAAAAGTATTACCCCCACCGGAGGACCATTTTCTAGCACCTTGGGTCGTTCATTGGCAGAGTAGCGACCATGAGACCCGTGAACTTACACCCAACGGCCTCGCCAACCTCCAACCTCCAATCTCCAACCTCCTCGGCATCCTCCTTCGCCTCTCTATTTCCTCGGCCTTCTCCTCCTCAGCCTCCTCAGGACTCGACCGCATTAGACTTCTCCCGCCTTTCTTATCCCCGGCCTCTCATGCGGTGCCCGCACTCTAGCCCCTCCATTCAATGCAAAGCTACAGCAAGCCATGAGGTTATCGTGATCTCCGTCCCTCTCCCCGATCCGAAATCGCGGCTGTGCGACGCATAAAAAGGCGCGATGTGGCCACAGATACGAAATGCTCAGTAAGCCCTGCTCCGTGACCCTGCTTCTCTTTCTCCCCGTCCTCTTCGCCCCTGTCTGCCGCTGTGAGGCCCGTCGGCAGGGACGCCATTGGTGCCACTGCCTCCTATGCCGGGTCACACCGGTCTCTCGTCGCCGATGCTGTGAGAGGCTCAAGGTCCGGGATCCTGTATGCGGGCGGCAGCCATGACGGCGTAAAAAAAAAAAATCTTTACAATTGCGTGGCAGTCGACGAGGTCTCCGGGGACTCGACTCGGAACGAGGGCATATTCACGACTGCCCCGGGGTCCTCTCCCCAGGCTCTTTCCGAGACTGTGTCTGAGGAAGGGTCGATTCGCCGGTCTGTCAGTCTATCAGTCTGTTGAGGCATCTGCGCTGCCCGGGTCTCGTCCATTCCATTGTTGGCTCCTTCTCGACATCGATATCGGCATCGACATCGACATCGGCAACACACCCAGAGCCCTACAGTGGCTGGAGGCGTCGTTGGGCTGCTCTCCAAGGCTTCGTGTTTTCTCTTCCACCGCATCATCCATCGCCGCCACCATGTTTTGAGTGCTCGTCCAGGTCCTGCTTTTTTGCTTGTTCTTTTGGTGTCTTGGAACCGATCTTGCATCCCCTTTCTTGGACCTCTCTTTTCTCTCTCACCTGCCCTCCAGCATGGCCCTCGCCGATCCGCCGTCCTTGCCATCTTGCACCCATACAAGCTCTATCCATAGCTCGCGAGACGCCAGCTGGGCGAGTCCCAGTGTTCCAAGACCTCTTCAGGGGACAAATGCCAATAACCTAGAGAATTTTTACCACATCGACTTGGCTTCCGAATTGGATAGCCTCCACATCGACAGCATCGAAGCTCTCGCCGATTTGGATAGCATCCACGCCCAGGGCTTGGTCCCAGAAAAGACACTCGAACTCGACGAACCGACCATTCCCTTTCCTCCAATACCCATCGATTACTTCGACCAACCTCATCAAAATGCGGTACACGCCCCAGGGTCAGATCACCATGGCCCTTTTCACAAATGGATGAAGTCATTGCATCGTCGGGCCACCCACAGGTCGGCGGTATGGGACACCGACGGGAACAATATGTTGTGGCAGCACCCAGGGCCCAAGAATACCAAATTGAGGGCTTTCCATCGCAGAATCGGTCATCGGAAGTCGTCGTCGGGGTCATCCTTTGGGTTTGTTAGGGCTGTCCAAAGTGCTAGTGTCAGTCTCGCCAGTGTCAGTGCTATGGCTCGCTCCCGGAGAAACACCACCCGATCACATTGTCCATCGCGGACCGACCGCAGTAGTCGGGCTTCCTTGTCTGGGCCAAGACTCTCCGAAGATAGCATGATTAGGGAGAGGCCCATGGCTATTGACAGAGATGCTACTCAACGCTCGCTGCAGCGTAGACAGATTTTGGAGGAGCTCATCAGCACCGAAGAGAGCTACATTGGAGACGTTCGCTTCCTCATGAATGTAGGTCAACATTCTTTCCGCAACATTAACACAATATTGACCCCGGCTAGGTCTACATAACCATACTTGCCTCGCTTCCAACTCTACCCATGACATTGCGGTCCTCGATCAACCGCAACTTGACCGAGATTGTTGAGCTTCATGAAGAGCTACTAGGGGATCTTCATCGTGTCATTCCTCATTCCGAGTACACCCAACTCGATCTCGCTTTACCCTTGACAAGGTTGGCAAATCATGCAAATGGTCACCGGCGATGGTGGAGCCACGATGCTGCCCAAGAATATCAGAATGGAGCTACTTGGCTTCACAACGTACCTGGGATGGTGTCAGAACCTCAAGTAGCTGCTGAAGTCGCCAAGGTCGTTGGCAAAAAGGTATGTCTCTAGTAGTCGCCTTGAGCCCGCTTTTCTTTCAGTCGATCCAAGACACTCACAATCTATAGATGAATCGGTTCTTCATATATAAGGAATATGGGGCAAAGTATGAGATGATGATCAAGGACGTTGCATCGGCTCATGAGACCATGCCTGAGTGGGAAACTTATCAAAAGGGTCTAGAAACGTTAGCATCAACTCTTGGATCTACCAAAAGCAATGGCTGCAAGTCCAAGAAGTCCCTCACCATTGGGGACTTGCTCGTCAAGGTTTGTTACCCTGAGTGTATTGGACGGACCTGATTACTGACCTGTGTGTTGACAGCCCATTCAAAGGGTCTGTAAATACCCACTTCTGTTTGCAGAGCTGCTCAAGTGCACGCCTGTGTGCGACTGTCCGAACTCCCACATGGAAGTCGAAACTGCGCTTGTGAGACTCCGAGAAGCTACTGCTGAGATCAACCGTGCAACCAACGACAACCACATGAAAGCTACCCTCGAAAAAACCTGGCTACTACAAGATCGATTGGTATTTCCGAAGCGGGTATGTTCATCAAAATTCCATTTCTGGCTTGTTTTAACACTTGATAGAAACTTGATGCAGCTTCAAAGAACCGAATTCGATCCTTTGGTCACATCGAGTTGTGCGGAGCATTGCATGTCTGCTGGCAGACCAACCATGGCGTTGATGGTCAGTACATGATCTGTCTGCTGTACCAAAACCTCCTTTGTCTTGCATCTGCCAGCAAGGTAGATCCAATCTACACAATCCAGGCCTGCATCAATTTGAACGGAGCCAAAGTTGAGGATGTCGACAACGGGCGTGGTAAATACTTCTCGACGGCACAACTGGACGTGGCTCAAACAGACCGCTAACATGAAATCCGACAGGCTTGCAGTGTCACACAGCCCCCTTCTCCTGGAAACTTGTGTTTGAGGGCGATCACCAGTTGTACGAGCTGATTATGACGGCTTGTTCTCCCAAGGAAGAGATGGAATGGAAAGCGCGATTGGGCCGAATTGTCGGCCACGAGGGTGATTTCAAAGATGTTAACCTTTACGATTCTCTGTCTTTGAACATCAAGAGTTTGGGTACCGTTTTTGGAAGACCAGGTAAGCCACGTCGTGATGATAGTTACGGGGATCTCTCACTAATACGCAGGTAGGCACCATTGCTCGCAGAATATCTATCCATCGTGCCACGACAGTAGGCCCTAAATCACCACTCTGTCAAGTCGTCTTGAAGAACACGAGCATTGCTGCCAATCGGGTTCCATCACCAACAAGTATCAACCGGTCACAATCTCTCCTGACGACCAATTCGCGAATTCCAGTGTTAACACCAGCTCGAAGCGAACGAACACGGCTAGAAATTCTGTTGGCGGATATCTGGAGCCGGGATATTTTACCCTTCCCCGGCATGTTGTCGAGATCGCGAAGCGAACACCTCGTACGAAACTCGGCGTCGACAATGATGAGGAAGCTAAGCGTGGCCAGCATCACAGGCTCTTTCAGCAAGAGAACGGGCAGTACGTCGCAGCGGGTCCATGGGAATGATGAGTCGGCAGTTTCCG
The DNA here is from genome assembly GCA_003385265.1 of Neonectria hederae. Taxonomy (NCBI): domain Eukaryota; kingdom Fungi; phylum Ascomycota; class Sordariomycetes; order Hypocreales; family Nectriaceae; genus Neonectria; species Neonectria hederae. The sequence goes on along the minus strand of QGQB01000163.1, from coordinate 185,013 downwards.
GTGGGGCTATGCGACACATCAGCAAGTCAAGCGACGGCATACCCGAATGCGGTGTAAGCACGCATTCCGGTACAGGCAGGCTTTCAAAACGACCGAGAACTCGAGGTCCCAGTGAACAAAAGCTGAGTGGTAGCCACCAGACCCCAGCAGCATTTGGTGGCGAGTTGACGGAGGTATCTGCGATTGTTACAACACTGGACTTGACCCATGCGGTGTCCGCAGCAAATCTGACGCACGAGAAGAAGGACACGGCGGTTTTAAGCACTTCAGCTGCCAACAGCATTCAACTTAGCTCTTCTCCCAGTTCGGAGCAGTCGGCTGCGGGCTCAGCAAAGGAGAATGCATGCCCCCCTGCGAGTAATGGTATGCAAGGCCATGGGCGCCGATGGGGAAGGGTTGGCACTGCCAGGCTCGAGGGCAAAGGTCAAGGGCTTCGAAGTTTGTTCCGTTGAGCGGACTACGTCAACTAGTTCAAGGAGCAGGAATGTACGCATTTCATGGCGATGATTACGACTCTCGGGGTGGCTAAGTGATGTTGGAAATGGCATTGGAGACGGAACGGGGATGCTGCATATTATATGATGGACGACTCTGAACGATGAGATGATGAGAAGCGGTGTTTACGCATATTGCACACTCACTGTTGGGACTGGACTGGACTAGAGAAGGAGAGATTACTTTACGGAAGCATCTAATACTACTGCGGTGATGGCTTGTGGGGAGGAATGCGACAACAGAAACATGCCATATCATCCCCGTACCTACCTAGGTAGAACGTTCATGACATGGAGTCTCATCAACATAGGGTGCAGGTCGGTCTGTGCGAAATAGAATACATAGAAGTCATGGAAGCCAGGAGAAAATCAGGGAGTTGGGCTTTCAGCAGGAAGTGGGTCAGTGAATCAATGCCTAATGAATTGTATGGGCGACTACTTGGCACGCGATCCATCATGATGAGGATTGCACGAGGCGGCGCAAGCAACCTGAGAAAGTGACGTAAGTAGTGGGTTCGCCATGCAGGAACATTGAGAGGGGACTTCCAGGCAGCGTGGGGCCCTTGGAAGCTGGAAGCTGCAGTGGTGAGCAGCCAAGCAGCTAAGACAGGTGGCTGAAGTAGGTACTGGTCTAGTACAGAGTAGTTAGCGGTCAGTTCAGTTCAGTTCAGTGGAGACTGCCCGCCCTGCGCCCAGAAAGGTACCTTCCTCTTGCACAGCGATGATGACGGGATGCTTCTTCTGCAAATGGCAATGACGTAGCTTTCCGATCAGCAAGCCACCGGCAAACAGCAAGCATGGAAGCAAGCTCAGCTACCTGGAGCTCCATTTAAATCTTGCGTGCGCACTTCCCATCTTTTTTCTTCCTCTCTTCTTCATCACCAATCTCATCCAACACAACCTCAACTCTTGATACCAATCATACATCTCTTCCTTTCTACTCTCTGTACCTACATCAGAGAAAGCGAACTCCCAGTCCATCACAACCACAACTTCCCACTACCACCCACACAACCAAAGCTAGACATCATGGCTCGCGGCGAAACTCTCCAGGCCAAGGTCCACTTCAAGGGCGCCCAGGACGACTACCTCGTCTTCGTTGACGACGTCGACTCTTTCAAGAAGTGGTCGGACGGTGACAAGACTGTCCCTCTCGCGCACTTCATCTCGTCATTCAAGGTCTTCCGAACGCACAAGTAAGCCAGCCACCCCCGCTTCTACTCGGCTCCGTTCTTCCCCGTGTCAGCCTTTACGGTGCCACAACTACACATCAGCAGCTAACAGCCACTCGCAGCCAAGGTGCCCAGGGAACGTACGACGCTGCCGCCAAGGGTACCCTGGAGAGCGAATTCGGCACTTCCGTCGACGACGAAGTCATCAAGATTATTCTGGAAAAGGGTACTCTCCAAACCAGCGAGGTTAGTAATTTGGTCCTTGACTCTCAATCCCGCTACGATGTGGAACACGACAGCTAACACGTCCGCAAACAAACAGATGCCCGAGCGTCAAGGCTCCAAGAACGACACCATTGGTGGCATGGTCGCCCACTAGAGGCATAGTACACCCTAAAGGAGGCGAACACCGTTGTACCAAGCATGGTAACTTGCATTCGGAATTTGGAACATGGGACGGGAGATTGAACGTGGACGTGACCACGTGAACATACCTACATGCCTAGCGAACCTGAAATGGTCGATGATAGCGAAAGCAAGTAGCGGGCAGATGGGTTGGTTCATGATCACAGCATCGGATCGGCTTGAGTCTGTTGCAGCTCTGGAATACGGGCTGAATTGAAGTTCCATGAAACAATTCTTCCCTCCCCATCTTTGCTCTTGTTGATACGCAATTGTGAAAGTGACCGAGTCGTGACGTCGTTGGGGAATGCTGCCCCACCCCGCCGTGGTGATCCGTACATATCCAGTAATTACCCCGCCAAGGCCGCCCTAACAAACGTGCACCAAACCAACCCTCGCACGAAAATGGAGCCACGCCAAAGATGTCTCCATCGTGACAAAAAGAATTGCGAACTGAGTTCAAGTGCAAAAAGATATACAACAGTGAGGATTCCCCGGTCGTCACCGACCCGAGTACTAATTCACCGCTTCTCAGCTTGACTAAGGGAGAGCGGACGGGATCCCGTATTTTCTAAGAGCTATGGTCGTATGTACTAGTGACTGCGTACTGCAATACTAAGTGCAAAGTACAAAGTCTCCAGTTAATAATAGTGCCAATCCAGCCAGATTAAAGACAACGTTTGAAACAATAAATGAAGAATAACTAACAGTTAATTAGTATGCTATCTATTCGGCTTTTGATCACTCCAATATCGGGGGACGATGTGTTTATACTGATACATGCTAATTAGTCCTCTGTCTCCAGCATTGACAGTCTCCATGACATGTCGCATTGTAGGAGGGTTAAAGCCATTAGCTCCCACTTGGAAAATCACTCTGTTCTAATAACGCGTATGGTAATAATTGGACGTACAATAAACAGATCGATGATTCTACCTACAAATTAGTTGACAATGGTTCAAATGGATGGGACATGGACAGCTCTGCGCACCTTGTCATAATGCAAATGTTTAGGGTAGGGTAGCCATGCCTCCTTCTATTATAGCTGCCATCGTTTTCACTATTAGTTGGCAATTCTCGTGAATGAAGAAAATGTCACTTCTTTTATGAAATACATGGTGCTTATTCTTGGTCCATGGCGTCAAGGTTGACGTGTCTGAGTCGTGATGCAAAATTGTCGGGGAGACAAGGTTTGGCTTACAGGAGTATCGCCACCTCCGTTCGCAGTCAATTCAGAAGGAGGTACGTAACTACATAGAGGCCGTTTTAGACCCTAGTGATTCGATTGAAGTATTATCTCTTGTAAATGTACTAGATGGGAGATGCTTTTAGACGTAGGGTGTGGGTGGTACAATATCTCAATTTCTCGTTACCTGCCTAGGTACGCGACTCCTAACAGCACCTCTATGTTTCGCCCTCCTCCCTTGCGCAACCGTTGTTTACGATATCATATGCAGCTTGGCGATAGCCTGGCACCGCAAACATAAGAAGTGGTCGAGGGCCTCGCTATGATTGCCGAGAGTCTGGCAAGTCCTGCCTGATGACCTTGCGCTGGTGCATTAATACACGCCCAGTAAAATTTGATAAATCCTGCTGCAGACCCGGCAGATATATCTGGTTGTGACATTCGCGCACATTGTTATGGTTTCTTGTTTTGTTTTTGCACTTTGCAGGGTTGAGCGTTGATTTTGAAGTCTAGAGAAGGGCTGCTTAGCAGCTTATTTATATGGACTATTGTGATGTGATTGACGGCTTTCTAAATCTCGGAGAGTTGTGAGTCCTGCGAGCCATCATTTCCACGACGCAAATGCGATTCACGACTCAAGTCTTGAGCCTGTGATAACAAGACAACCAAAACCACTGATTTTTCAGATTGTCATAAGGCGAGTCTCCAGGCTTTTCGTTGGAGTCTGAGGCGTATGAGTTCATAATGACTAGCGGTGGACCAAATGTTGAAGAATAGGAAAGGGTTGTCTGGTATTGAAGAGAATAGGGTGGAATTTGGCCGGGAAGGGAAGGGACACGGCTGACACTTGGATTTGAGGAGTGGCTGCATGTCTTTTACTGTAAAAGAATTCTTCTTAATGTTACTATAGTTGATGATGTTGCGAATACCTTCACTTTTGCCATCTACGCTTCGTTAGTGGGCATGCCAACTCATCCCGGTTTTTTTCTTCTCGACCCACTGCACAACTCCATAGCCTTGGTAGAAGACAGATCACTGTAGCTGGAATGAGGTTTCCGGGCAAAGCGACACCAAAAAGGGGCGCCTTCGCTGGCGGTGCTTTTGGTCGTATCTTGTTGTCTGTTGGTTGTGTTCTTTTTCAAAATCGAAGCCTTTCCCTTTGAGACTAAAGTATTGATTAAGCGCGCCCGTTCCCCGGTAGCCTCAGCGACGCCCATTTTCTTTTAGCTAGTCTTAGTAGTTTATACACGAGAGTTTGGCCAATAGTACCACCTTAGAGGCTTGTTGGACACGATCTAGATGCATCTGTCAAAAGGAGGGGCCTTTTTCGTAAATAAAGCTCTTGATTCTCGTGATTGGTTGTGTTTTGTTGCTGTGTGTCTCATCCATAGCATCCTCATCATCATCCACCACCACCAAACAAACCAACCCTTCAAAATGGCCTTTCCCCCAAAACTCTTCTTCCTCGACCTTGCTGCCACTATGTACTCTTTATCAGGAGCCAACGCAGCCGCCATAGTGCTACCGACGCTCTCTGATCAAGTCCCGACTACTTCCCTAGAACACATCATCAACAATAATAACAAGGCGTGCAAATACGTTGCAGAACTCGCCCTCGACTTCCCCTGCGCCAGGATCTACCACGACGACGCCCAGCGGTGCCAGACGGCGAAGGTTATCGCGAGCAGCCTGGAAGACTGCGCCAACGCCTGCGTCAACGCCAAATGTTTATCCTTCAGCTATCACGACGGCCGCTGTGCGCTGTACAGCGAGGTGACCTTGTATCTGAAAGACGTCAGGAGAGACGGTTCAGGGCCGTTGTTTGACATCCGCTGCTTCAAGTGCTCCTAGACGGGACTAGTGCATCGCTTCCACAACTTCAATAATTACGGCGCGGAAAAGAGCTTCAGTAAGCATCTCCCAATTAGGACATTTGGTCCCCGGCGTTTCGGGCATTGGGCATATATACTGGGTAGGGTAATTCGGAGTTTCGGTGTTAGGGTGGTCCTTAGACAAAGTATCATCACGACCTTTGTCTTTTGTTGTTTGACAATGCAATATATGATGCTGCCTTTTGATAACATCCCAGTGCAATGTAGCACCCTATCATATTATTCTGTTATTCACCACTTTATGACGCCCAAATGTAGATCTGAGCGCATACGGAGACCTCTGAGACAACCACCACGACGCCCACCTCTCACGTCCTCCCCTGCCGAGCGAACAACACATCCTAACCTACCGGTGGTGGATCGGCGATAAGTCCTTGTTGTGGAAGCACTGCTGTCTGTTGTTTACTTGGTAAAGCATACTACAAAAGTGACTGGACGTGGACTATCGCTGTTGTATCAACTCGGTGGAAGAACCTACCATCACCCGTACTTCAGCAACACTTAACAGAAATCTCTCGGTGAAAGTGTCAATTTCCATTTCGATGTGGGTATCCCTAATGTTCAGTCGCAATGCTTAGGCCTCGATGCCTTCCAGCTTACTCTATGTAATACATTCAATACACACACCACCGCTACCGGGGTGCTCACATCTCAAACCACTGAAATTGAGTGGCCCGAACTAAGTATAAGGTAAGGACAAACTGGATATCCTCGTTTTCCACAGCCTTTCAAAGCCATAATCTCATATCCGACGGTGTACCGCTCTTCATACATTCACACCGGCTTCCTAATGCTTTCCGGTATACGCCTCGTTTCGCGGAAGTGTGCCACGTTCCTACTGTCGACTTCCTTCGCGCGACGAGCCGCTGCCGGACCCTCCCCCACTGAACCGGTCGCGGAGCCAGCTAATGGGGCCGTGACCGCTCGGGCGGCGTTGATCTCGGTCGGATGTTGACCGCCGGCTGCTCTCCGAAGGACTTCTCTGTCTCATCCGTGCCCCGTGCTCCTCAGGACCTGCCGACCGAGGGCTAGTTGGAGAGTGAGAGCTTCGTCGTTGCAAACGTGACGTATCATAGCTGAACCCGGAGGTGGTCCCTTGGTCCCGGAGGTGGTCCCGGCTGCGCTCTCGCTCCCGTTGCAACGACGTCATGCTACGCAACGCCTCGTTCAGTCGGCTTTGACTCTGACTTGGCGGGCGCGGCATTCCAGGAGTTCGAGGTTGGCGAACGTTGAAGACGTCTGAGGCGTCATGCGATCCCCTAGAACGGGGTGACGGACCTGCGTACCAGTCCGGATGATTGTTTGAGAGCCCTGGTTCCGGAGGGGTAGGGAATAGAGATGGCCTGAGCGCATGGTATTCAGGGCCGGGCTGATTGCCGCCGTTGTCGTTGTTTCTGTTGCTATTGGCGGCGTCATTCTTTTCGATTGGTGTTCGACATATGGGGCACGTGTTATGTTCCTTCAGCCACAGTACAACACAGTCCTCGTGGAACCAGTGTTTACATGGCAGAAATATGACCGTCTCACCCTGCTTCATCTCATCGATGCAAATGGTGCATTCTGTTTTACCGTCACTGCCCAACATCTCCTTGTCCACCGGCTTCCGGGTTAGGTTCTGGAGCGCCGATTCTGTGGCGGGAGGAGCCGCGTTTGACTGGGGATTTGCCTCCATTAGCCCCGTAATAATTCGGTCTAGGGCTTCCTGGGAGTACACAGCGTCGCCAGCCACGGCATTGCCAGGATTGATGAGGTTGAGAATGTCGTGCAGAGTTCTTGCAAAGGCAGGTTGAGTGCCTCCCCCGGAACCTTCAGGACCTGTTTGGTTGCCATCCTGCGGAGGACCAATATCCCGTACGATATTTGAGAAAATTCTGGAAGGATGATTAGCTCCCATCGTCATGGATATGCTTGTGACCCGTAAACCGCCTGGCCGTTGAGGTTGACTCGGAATGGATGGTGCGTACGTTTGGAACGGGTCTGGCCCAGGGCCCCCAGAGGCCCCCGGTCGACCTGCGGTGAGTGGTCCAGAAACGATGGTTACGGATGTCGTCCCACCACCAAAGGACCCCGAGGTAAAGGTCGTTCGTTGAATGCGAGGCTGAGCGAAGGGCTCCTGGTTGATGGTACCTGGAGGAAATATACTAGGTCTCACAGGGCCATGGTTAGGGCCGCCAATTCCTTGGACCATATCGAAGAAGCGCTCGAGAACGGGGTCGATATTGGGGTTGTGGTGGTGATGATCCGGATCGGCCCTTACACTACGCCTATAGGCAAAGCCGTTGGGTCCCAACTGTTCAGTGATGTCGGCCTCTTCTGGGTCCGAGTCATCGTTGGTAAAGCGGAGGGGGGCGGTTTCGGGGGATGTGGACGCGGAAGAGTGGTGGTCGTGGTCAAGGTTGCGAGGATCGTTATCCGGTTCAATCTAACAAGACCAGTTAGCAAGCAAAGCCGAGATAGTAGAGTGGAAGAGAAACGAAGACGACGACGTACAATTTCAGTGATCTCACCGCCGCATCTGGGGCATTCTAGGCCATGGCTGTCTCGATACCACTCGTTGGTGCATGCGTGGCAAAAGACGACCTCGCGGCCAGCGGTCGCATCGAGGTGGTCATGCTGTCCGGCTTCGTGGGAAGACATCTGCGCCTGTCTTTGCTGGTAGGCAGTCAAGGCACTCAAACCAAGGCCGACTGCGAGGCCAGCGAGGCGGAAAGCGCGGGACGCCAGCCTGAAGGATGAGCTCTGATGCCCGGTCTGGCGTCAAGATAGCTGGGGGCGAGCTTCTGAGAGGGCGAGCTCGATGGAAACACTCCCGGGTGAGGAGTCAGGCGGTGCGGGCATATATCAGAAAGCTGCTCGGGGTTTGGATACGCAAACAAAGGGAGTAGCGGAACGAGGAACAAACGCTATCGACGGAACTGATGGCGAGGTAGGAGGAGATGAGATGTATTGGTCGGGTAGGATATGTTCGGGTTTCGGAGCGGGTGAAGGTGATGTGGTGATCCGGTAGCGGGTGATCACCGGTGGCGAATAGCGGCGCGGGTGTTCCCCAGGATCGATGATGCAGCTAGCAGCCGAGGCAGAAGGAGGCAGGTTTATTTAAAGGCGCGTGCTAAGTCGAAGCTGATGCGTGTGTTGGCAAAGAAGAAAGAGTAGTAGTACTTGGGCAGGGCTGTGTGAAGAGGACGATGGCGGTTGTGTGTACCTGGTACTTGGTACAGCACGGGAAACGGCAGTGATGTAAGTAGGTACCTACGTTGTACGTTGTATGCCTAGGTGTTGTATGTTGTGTGCACATCTATCGCTCGGGCGTTTGGAAGCTGATCGACGCCGGAAGAACGATCGGGGGCCAGGCCAGACAAAGGAAATACGGAGGTGAGGCGAACTTGGATGGAGATGCAGCCCCCCGCGCATGGGCGTCAATCACAGACAGGGAGGGGGGTTGGTTCAGAGGGACAGTGACGCGTCAAGATGAAGAAAATAGAGGAAACGGGTAGTGTGCAATAAATAAAGAGCAAGGTAGCGAGGGTGATTAGGAATAGAGAGATAGCTCCACGGGACACAGAGAGAGAGAAGGAGGAGAGTAGAGACGAGTCGAGAGGACAGAGGGAAGTGCTTGTCTAAGGTAAGGTATTCGGCCGGTGACGATAATGCCCGCCCGGGCCGTCTTGGTAAGCCGCCTGGGCGCTATCCGGGCTATCGTATAGGTACCTGAGGCGCTGTGGAGTGCTGGCACCACAGGAGCCTCAGCGCTGCTCGCACCGCACAGGGCTCCCTCCCGTCTCTCAGCCTAATGATGCACAACCTAAGGCCGGCGACGGGAGGTGCGGATGACCCGGCGTACCTTACTACTAGGTAGGGCTCGGTACTTGACCTTCAGACCCAACCTCTCAGGCACCTTATCCACAGCACGCCAGCGGCAATGCATCCTTGTACCCACGAGGTGTCCTAGTTCCCTGTCCTTGTACCGGGCACTCACCGTCAGTGCTTCGTTAACATCCCGTCTCGTTCTGGCTGGGGCAGCTTCTAACTTACTCTACTCTACGAAAACAACATCTCTTGGAACCCTCATGATTATGCCTTATCTCGTGTTTGATTAGATGTGGGGTAGAGCAAACAGGCTCGGCTACAAGGTGCGCTTCTTTCAACCTCGTTGGCCCACTCACACACAAACACTTCCGCAGTTGCACTTCTATCTGTCGAGGCTCTGCTGAGGGTTGCATCTCTGCCGGGATAGACCACTCATTCCCTCGTTTCCCCAAGGCATTATTGTCTTCAACCCATTCAACCTTCATATTTGCAGGGGCTGTGATGCACCATCCCTGGCTTTGGTGATACCTCTAGAGTCTTGGTAGTTGTACCAGTAGCTCAACACTAGCCAGCCATAAGCCTCCGGGCATCCATCCGCTTCTCTCATCAATCATAGCCTGGCCGGTCATAGGCGTCACCGTCCGGCTCGTTGCTTTTGATGCATGCAACTAGAAGCAAACAATAACTTTGAAAACGCTTTGACTCTCACTGTTAGCCACGGAGTGTGAGACTTGTGTTACATGACTTGTGAGTCAACAAGTCAATGAGCATTTAACATCGCTACTTCCTAACCAACTTCCCAATTCATTACGAATACGCTACGATAGTTTCCGGTGCTATATCGCATCTCCTGGCTCAAATTCATTAAGCTACACCTAATTTATCTCGGTCATTAGATTGATGTTTGACCGCTAAACATGTTCTAGCTCATCTCCGACTCGTCGCGTTTCCTGCTTTAGATTCACTACCCGCACCTTGTCTGGACGCCTGAACAACACGCCTTGCGTCATGATGATGAATCGTTTCCATACACCGTTTGATGCGCTTGGCTGCAGGTTGTCGGCAATCAACATGTACTCGTCCGATACTCGATGTATCTTCATTCCGGGGCCATCATCGATGAATATGCCCATGGCCGATACCGGAATCGTCAGCGGACCTTCCGCTCGTCGAACAGACCCGGTCACGTACCTCGGTGTTGTCTTGAAGAACATGACAGGCATTCGCTGAACCGTGAAGAACGGCATGATGGATTTCCTCTCTAGCGCCATGTCTTCTTTTGTGTCATCCTGTGCTTGTACCTAACAGTGCCAATTACCATCACTTGTGAATCTTTCTGTATAACTTTACGGATTATTCGTAGTACTTTGACACGCATAACTGTCTTCTCTGAAACCACCAATGCCCGTAGCATTGTTTGCTGTCGCCGCAATGCGAATTTTCATATAGACCATCGACCTCCACCTCACCGCCAACATACTGACAATCTAGGTTATACCAAAAGTGATGCAGACGATGATGCTCAGGATCAGATCCAACAGAAACAGATTCATCGCCACGGCCAGCGCGAAGGCAATGGCGAGTAAGACCAGGCCGGTATTGGTATAGTACAGCTCTGACAACTTGCCATTCTCGTCATGAAAGAGTACCGAGGTGTAGCCATCCAACCCAAACGAGGACCGAACCCCCTTCCGATCCCTCCTGCGGCCAGAGCGGCGGATGAGGAAGCAGACGACGATTTATATCTCCTTGAGCAGCGGTGTTATGCAACTGTGGAGCAGCAGAGCGCTGGTGAAGTTGATCTTCTGCTGCTATTGCACCGTCATTCTGGGCGTTGTTAGCAGCTCGCTGACGTATAAAGAGTTTCGTAAAGTAATCATTATATTTTAACAAGCAAAACTCCTGGCTTCGTGAATCGAGAATCTCAGCTCTCAAAGCGAGATTAGCAGAGATTGCACGCGCAGGCTACAAACCCGACCAGTTCAAGGCTGACAGAAATGCCCAACGCGTCTCAGTCCCCGTTTGTCCCTCCTTGGAGGCTCCTCCAGTTCGCCCCGCAAATCGTCCCTTATATCCCAGGTTGGTGTTTTTCTGGGGTCAAATCCCTGGTTACCACGTCCGTGGTTATACCTTTGTATCGACTATCTTAGCACATGCTATCCTAGTGACACTGAACAAGACAAGTAGATCTCAGTCAATAAATTAATTCAAGGTTGTTAGCCTGTTCTTCCTAGATGTATGATCTTCGGTTGTTATGTACAGACATTGTTAACTCATAGAAAATGAATGTAGGAAAACGAGACCCAACAAAGTCGGCCATAACTTGGCTAAAGCTAATGATAAATTTGTTGGCTAAAGCTAATGATAAATTTGGTTACATCAAATGTCATTGTAGATAAGATCTAATTGAGAAGCACCAAATCAAGAAGAATAAAGAAATCAGGTTCCATACTATGATTCTCATGAATTGTACTCGAGTCGTGGCTAGGAAGAGTCTGAGTGTATATTAAGGCTAGTCTATCCAACCCGCAAGGATCCGGCACAAACTTCACGTGCACTTGCCCACAGAAGCAAGAAAGTCCAATTGTGGGTTTCCTGCTTGATGAAAACCAATCGCTGTGTGATATTTAGGGGTTGTAATTTTCTACATGAATTGATAGAGTAATTAGAATGCCATGTTAGTGATAGGTGTACAGAAGGTAAGCTGTAGCGATGAGCTCGCTGTCCCACTCATAGGTCATACACTCCTCGCGAGGATTCAGGTCAAGGCCTCAAGAGCAAAGCTAGTAATTGCAAAAGATACTGCAAAAATAGATCCGCACTACATAATATTGGGATGGACCTTAAGTACTTCAAGGGTTCTCGAAAGGGCAAAGGACAGATGATGAACCAATGGGTTATCTGTGAATGTACTAAATCTGAGTTGCTCTCTGAAGATGTTGAATGCACTCAGATAGACCCTTGTGATAGCGACTTGAGGAAACTGACTCAGTGGCTGGAAGCGAGCAGGTCAAGACCGGAACAATCGGGCCTCCGAAGACGAGCCTTTCTACACCTTTTACTCAACGAACGCTGACGACACAGCTACTCCAGGCGAGCGTTGATCCAGACGAAGAAAGGGAATTCCGTCTTGTCCTCGACAACAAATTTGTTAAATATATCATTATCGACGCCGGAATATTTGTCCAAGATGATATGTGCTTCCGCCTCTCCAACCCGGAGACAGGAATACAGGCCACATCTCTCGAGTTTCTAGCACAGGAGCCGCTCACTTTTCTGTTCTCTCAAGAACACATCTCCCCGGAATCATGAATACCTGGCATCCCACTCAAATCGACCACTTAGAGCTTCACATAGGACGAAAACTTCGCACTATTGTCTACGCGGCCATATGTCCTCGTTTCAGTTCGCCTATTATCGCCAAATTTGCGCGAACCTCGTGGGAGATACCCTAGTTGGAAGCGAAAACGGCGGCCTACGAGTGGATAGAGAGCCACCAGATTGGACCGGATTTTCTCGGTCACTTGAAGAAGGAAGAGTCATTGGGTTCATCATATGCTGTATAGCTGACTGTCGCCATGCAACGCCGGAAGACTTCGCACTATGTCATTTCGCTTTGTCCAGGTTGCATCAATTGCGGACCAAGCATGGGGATATCAGCAAACACGACTTCCTCATCCATGACGGAAAAGTAGTTATCATTAACTTAGACAAGACCCCACAGGATTCTAGCGTCAGGGAGTTAGAGGAGGCGCTTCACAACCTGAAAGACGAATTGTGGGACATGTCGGGAAAGGGAGGCCGAATTATTGAACTTGGACCAAGTTGAACCGGGGAATGGGAATTACGAGAAAATGGAAGATAGATGGAGCTCCCTCATCTTTTTCAGAGGAAGGAGTGAGTGAAGCATACTCCCGGATCAAGACTCACCGCGTTAGAGTTGAGATTTCGTGCTGGTGAGTCTCAATACTATCATTTGTACTAAAGTTGTCATCTTGACACACCTTACATTCACACTAGCACTGGGTCTAATTTGTCTTCCGTTGGGCACTTCTCATAATCTCAGCAAAATTTAGCAATGACCTCCAAAACGATGCCTGACGACTCCTCGTTAAAGCTATTTGGTGGATAGGGGCAGATGTAATTTAGGGGCTAGCGAGGTTTGAACATCCTAATCGACTGCTCTCGTTGATGATTGAGGACAGTTCAAAAGTTCCGGACTTCTATTCTAGACCTTGAGCGGATTTGTGCGTGGATTAGGTGAAAATGGGGAAAGGGAGCCACAATGCTTTTCGACACTATAAACCGAATATGCTTCCCCTTGAGCACATACGACCATAGCTCTTAGAAAATACGGGATCCCGTTCGCTCTCCCTTAGTCAAGCTGAGAAGCGGCAAATTAGTACTCGGGTCGGTGACGACCGGGGAATCCTTGCTGTTGTATGTTTTTTGGTGTATTTTACGATTTATCTCGTTGTGTTACCCTTCCCATATGAACTGGATTCTCACCAACTCGACCACATACGACCATACCCACTAGAAAATACGGGATCCCGTCCGCTCTCCCCTAGTCAAACTAGAGAGGGGCGAACTAGTACTCGGGTCGGTGACGACCGGGGAATCCTCGCTGTTGTATGTTCTTTTTGCCATTTCTTGCCATTTCTTTGCATTTATTTCGTGAAGTTTGTGGTGTCTGGGTTGGTGGTGTTGAAGAACGACAATTCCTCGACCCTGGCTACCAATAGGTAGTTCAGAATTGGAGGCGCTGCCCAGCCCAAATGAACCAAGCTCTAACCAACCAGCCTCATCCTCAGAAATCATTAAGCAATCCGTGTTCCATTTTAAATGAAAAAAAAAAGTACCTAAGACTACTTGAGGAATCTGCTTCTATGCTATGTTGCAGAACGTGTCAAACACTGCTCAGAAACATCAACGTCCTCAAATGAAGCAACTGCCATTTAAGAGCAGAAGCAGCCCGTTTAACACTAAGAGAGACAGTTTAAATACGAGCTCTTGTTTCGTATCCAAAGTCCATCCGTTTAGGGCCCTCTCACGCATGGCCTCGCTACCCTGCAAAAATCTCGAGACTACACGTTGCAAGAAGGACGCTCAGAAACCAGTCTAGCCGCCTATAAATGGTATTCATCATCGTAGACCAACTCTAAGCCTTGGATCCACGAGTGAACATGAGATAGTGACTTTGTCCCGCTTTGTCATCCCGGGACTCATCTTCTTCATCCTCGTCACTGTCAGGCATATCCAGCCACACGTGTGTCCATATATGCCTTTCGTGCGATGCGTAACCATCAGGCCGGAGTCAGTCAAATATGCTCCATGTTAAGACCTCTGAAATGAACTCTTTGGTATGATCTAGATTCTCTGGAGATAGAAGAGTCCGTTCCAGGTGACTGGAATCGGCAGTATAAGCAGCTTGGGGCATTGCCGGCAGTTTCATGGGAGGCTTGTCAAGTCGAGACTCTTTATGGACACAGTCCCAGGTAAACTCTTGTACTGAAGGGTATGGCCACTGCAGTCTTTGTGTATTCGAACTTTGATATCTGCTTCCTCAATGGCAGTAACACCTAATGGGATCCACTGATAGACTGGAGCTTGCGAGTAGTTGTCTGTTTAGGTAAGGAGGAGGAGCCAGCACTCCTCTACATAGGATATCCATCCTCTTTCTTGAAACTGACTGGATACAGGCTCTTGAATGAATGACTAAACAGTGCTAGACCATGCGGTAACATTTAAGTCCATGGGTATTTACCTAAAGCCAAGTTTTTGTATGAACTTCCTCTGGAGCCTAATAGCTGTTGCCCCTATCTAGAGAAAGGCAGATTCTAGTACTCGCTCCATTAATATTCTGCCTAGAACCCATGGCTCACTTGTGAGCAGTGGGTTTATAACCTCTAATGCTCCCTGCATCCATGGTCCTGCTTTGTTGCGTTCTACACCTGGTTGGAATAAGCCACTCATTAGAATGCTGTTGGTGCCCCTGACGTGACAACTCAAGGTGAGGAGCCTGTCCAATACTTGATGTTGTGGCACGCACTGTGTTTGTCCTCTGTTTCCAAGGTGTGCTTCGTGCCAAACAGCTGACGTAGTTTCGGATAGTCTGTTATGTTTCTCCTTCGTGATCCTTGCCGCTGGTATAGTTAGGGGTTGTGTTCCTCTCATGGAGGGGAGCAGGAGGACAGCGGCTAGAGTGGCCGAGCTTTGATCCTCAACGTCGTGAAGCTGGCAGAATTCGTCGAGAAAATGGGTGGCTTCGACAAAAGATGCAGCTCCGTTCTGGACTGACAATGCTGATAATATAATTTGTTGGCCTGACAAAGTAAACTCAGGACTCTGTGCTAGAGAAACGGACCATGGTGCCAATAACTCATCTTGTTCCATAGTTTCGGTCTTGAAAAGAACCCTGACCATCACAGAAAATACCCTCTGGTTGGCTTTGGTCAATGTAAAGCGAGATGGGATCCTTTGCCGAGACCGTGACTTATACCGACTGACGAAAGGAAGACATCTTATAGCAGCAGCCTAGAATTAGAGACCCCCATTCCGAAGAACCGCTGGCATATGCCCAGCTATATCTCGGATACTTGGCATGTTTGATCCTTACGTTTGGTGGAAAGCAAGGATGCCGAGGAAATGCATTGTTGAGTGAAAGCGCATGACGCGGTAGATCCAGCTTTGCATACGCCTGTCGGCGTAATCCAGACCATGGAAAAAAACCGGCCAAGTAAGCAGCGTGATACTCCTCGGCGGTTGGCTGAACGACGTCGTTCATGGTTTAGGGTTGAGATTGATGAAACACTTTCGAGTGTGAACTGGTAGTGTTCCATTTCTTGAACTGTTTATCTAAGAATTTGAAGGAGCACAACTATTTTCACAACCACTATTTGCTGGAATCAACGAAGATATTCCCTTCACGTGCAATTTTCTTAGTGCATGAGATGAAGATTTCTATGCCAGGTCTACAGGTATATATATAGCCTAGTTGTATAAGGCTTGGTAAGGTATCTATTTTCCCGGTAATCTTTCCAGATGGCTGATTCATTTAGTCTCAAAGCGTAGCACTAATCGTGCATGTGAACTGGAAAAGAGGAAGTCACGGTCATGAACGAAGACCATTTCATCGTCACTCGCTCACAATCTCCCATGCCAAAGAGGAGAGGCAGTGTCAATCGTTCGATGACGCCGTTCAGCTTCCCAATCTCAATCACTATAGCTCTCGCTTGCTAGGCCAACTCTTGAGCCATCGCGATGACAAACTTCCAGAGTTATAGGTACCCAGCCTCTTCAAAACAGCAATATGGCAAAGCAAAACACACTCCTCAGTCCAATCGTCTCATCCTCCAGGTCCTCGGCCATGTTAGTAAGAAGCAGATATTGGCGTTCGTTTGGCCTCATGGTACCAAGGGTTGGCGGGGATGGTATTGTCGGGTTCCGGATTCGATAGCCGATTCGCTTAAGAATGACCATGATAGACGTCACGTTGCGTTCAGGGGACGGAGCTTCTGTAGGCATAGTCTTCCTTTAACTGCCGCAAAATCTGTACACGGGTCTATTGCCAACCTCTGAGAATCACTTGGACGAATTCTCCTTCTCTGCCTTCAACCGGTCTTCCTTGTCCCACTCAATCAACTGTTTCGACCAGCTATGACAGGGGTCCATTCGTCAGTATTGTCACCCGGAAACCGAAGGCAAGAAACGGCACAAGGGGGAGAACGACGTACTATCGGCTAGGGTGCCATTCCCAGGCCTCGGGCTTCCGCGCCCAGGTCTCGCGTCCGGCGCTGAAGTTCCACGTCACGGCCACGATGCCGAGCATGACAGCGCCCGCAATGAAGGTGTTGGCGCGCCAGTTGGCAGGCTGCGCGTACCAACCACCAGCCGGTGACCAGACGTGCTTGGGGTAACTTTTCTCGGGAGAGGATCGGTTAGGATTCGTCGGGGTCGGCACGGAGGGAATACAGCCCGTCGCGGGGGATCGGATCTGACTTACGGGACTTTTGCGCCGCCACCCTAGGGTCAATTGTTAGTGAATTCTCGGGATTCCGCACAAGGATCCAGCTTACCATCTTGATTTACTATCAGTGGACGTTTAGAGAGTGTTCGGGGAGCACAATGGCGTCGTTGAAGATGCGTCGTCGGCCGGACCACTCAAGAAGTTGAGGTTGCAAAGCAATCCACCCGGGCCCGCCCAGGCGGAAACGGAAGCGGGCCGAGGTTGATCCGCGAGTTTTAGCTCCGCCCCGGCTCAACTCCACCAGTCCGCAGGCTCACACGACTCGGAGGCATTGAACGCAGAACTTTTTCCGTGACGGGTACGAACAAGTCGATGACACGCCCCGTCCTCGACGCCCAGCGACAACGCCCCGAGTCCTGATCCCCCGCGCGCTGTCCGAAACAACTGCTACCTCGATGAAGCGGGTTCGGCTGCAACAATGGGGCGGCCAATTGGTCCAGGCCCGCTCGGGAGCCGCCGCAGCCAGAGCCTCCGCAACAGCAAGACAGCCCTTCTTTGTCTCGAGCTTGCACCGTCGTAATGCCTCGTCCGCCGTCGCCGCCCACGATCTTGTCGACGACCTCTCCGCTGAGGCTTCGCGCCCGCCTCTTCCTTCTCCTCCGCCTCAAAGGGCTGCCGGGTCCGCCAAGCTCGCCGCCCTCCACGCCCGGTTGTCCCTCTCCAACAAGATTCCCTTGGAGACGCTTGCGCGCGCCCTCGTCGTCCCCTCCGCCGACGTCAATGCCAGCTTCAATAACTCTAACCTTGCTTTCCTCGGAAGCACCTTCATCAACTACCACGTCCTCGAGTACCTCGCCGTCAAGTGGCCACGCCTACCCATGACCATCCTTTACGAGGCCTTGCGCGCCTACGCCGGCAAGGAATCGCTGCACCAAATAGCCCGCCGGTGGGGTGTTGAGGCCGCCGCCGCTCCCGGCGAGGAGGTTGATCCTGGACTGCTACAATGGAAGCCGGAGGCATCGGGCCTGCAAACACGCTGGGGTTACGTGCGTGCCGAGGCGGCCCACGCCCAGCAGTTTGAGGCCCGTCGAGGTATCAGTAGTCGTGTGGTCATGGACGACGAGTTCGGCGACACCCTGCAGGCGCCCAAGACCGGCCCCGAGGCCACCAAATACTACCAGGATGAAGCCTACGGCTCCTTTGTCCAGGCCGTGGTTGGCTCCATTTACACCCACTGCGGTCGCGAGGCCACCCGCGACTTCATCCAGTCCCACATCCTCTCCCGCCAGATCGACCTCTCCTCCATGTTCCAATTCCAGCTCCCCACCCGCGAGCTTGCTATGCTCTGCGCCCGTGAAGGATTCTCCTCCCCCATCGCCCGCCTCGAGAGCGAGACGGGTCGTTTATCCCGCACCCCTGTCTTTGTCGTCGGTATCTACAGTGGCCAGGAGAAGCTCGGCGAGGGCTCCGGCCCCAACCTCAACATCGCCCGGTGGAAGGCCTCGATGAACGCCCTTAAGGCCTGGTACATGTACAGCCCTGGCAACAAAGTCCGAGTGCCCAGCGACATGTTTGAAGAGGGCGCCAAGCCCTGGAAGGCTCCCCATATCGACATCGGCGAGATCATCTAAGCGAGATGTGTGGCTGTGTCCCTTGGTATGAAGGTGTTGTTGGTGATGTCGGGTTGAAGGGCTGAAGGCATCGGCCGTATGGATAATGAGAAAAACACTATTTTGCCCTGGCCAGGCAGTGTATAAAATACAATACATGGAGCAAGGAGGTCCCCTGAAGGATCTGGTCGGGAAAGTCACTGTAAGATACAAATGTAGAACAATGACGAACTCCAAGACATGACAAGTCAGAATCAAAGATTTACATTACACTCTTCTAACATATATCCATGGGTATATCTATTATATGTACTTTCGTACTGCGTCACCTCTAACTGAAGTGGTCACCCTCTCCAAGCCGCACGCCCTCACCCCTCCTAATCAAGGCGCGATACCTCTCTTGGCTTTTCGTCCGCTCGGTGGCTTCACGGAACCTCTTTTTGCGCTCGTATATAGCTCGGACAGTAGACCGGATCTGGTCTTTTCCCTCATCGTAGTTTGCGCGGGCTAGCTGGACGACCTTGTCGATCTGCTCAGGGGTGTAGATAAAATTCCAGGTGCTGAGATAGTCGGAAGTGCCAGGTGATACACCGGGCACCTTGTCGTTGGTGAGGAAGGGGAGATAGACGACGGCGATGCCGGCATCAGGCTCCATGAGTTTCCAGGTTTCAGGCCCAGCGATGGCTTTGGATTGCGGAGAATCAGCGCTGCGTTCCTGGTTGGTGCCAACCCAGACGGTGCAGTAGCCCAAATCTCCCGAGTCTTCCTCTCCAGGCTCGTACTTGGATTCCTTGTCGTCAGACTTGCGAGGCTTGCCACTTTCTTGTGCTTCCTTGCGCAGTTCCTTTTGGTTTTCTTTGGCATCCTGAAGTTTGGCCTCAGCCTCACGGGTAGACTTGGCCTGAGCCTCCTCGAGTTTCTTCGCCGCCTGAGCGGGACTATCTCCAGGCTTGGGCCACCCAATGCCAACTGGCCAACCCTTGATACCACGCTGCCGGCAATAGCCGTCGGTTACGGACAGCCAGTTGTCTGTTTTGATGTCTGCCGATGCATCGAAGGCGATGACGACGTCGACGTCACGCCCAGGTCGAAGCAAGGGGTAAATGGGCAAGTTGTTGGACATGCCCGCATCCATGAGCTGGATATACTCGCTGTCGTAAATTCTGCCTGGGGCGGTATCGGGCAATTTGCCGTGCATCCCATAAGCAAAATTAGGAATCTTCGCCGGTTCAATGGGATGAACCTTGCTCAGATCGTCGTCGCGTGTGGAGATGAGATCGTCAATGGCCCCGAATCCAACCAGACTCTTCACGACAGGCTTAACCTCCCGATAGTAGTGGCTCAGCGTAGCACAGAAGGCGCTGCCGAAAATTCCCATGAGAAGGGGTAGTCGTATCTCAGGGAGATGGAATCCGTATTCAGGAGGGACGTCTTTGCCATCATTGAATTTTCGACCAAGAGCCCAGGTGGGAATGCCGGCTCCAAACTCCTCACAGAAGAACTCGTATGGAGTGATTTCATACCATTGAAACCAAGCCTCGTTCTTGGCTTTCTCCTTGGCTTTTTCAACTCCAAAGATGCCCGCTTGGGCTTCTGCCTTGGTCAAGTTAGGGATCTCGTGACGTACGGCCGTGTAAATCGGCATTGGGAGTTGGCCGTATTGGATATACTCTCGTTGGTTCGAGAGCTTGAAGTCCCGACCATCGACTCCCAGATCACCCTTGGGGACCAGATATCTGGCAGCGAGCAGCACTCCGTACACGTCAACCAAGCCAAAATCGGCGTTGGGGTCGCCTTTGAGCTTCTCCACCATGCCACTGAGAAGGTACTTGTTAGTTGGCATCGAGACCAGAGATTGGAAGGCGTCGGGAGGGTAGGCGATATGGGTTGCGGCTCGGGACTTGAGATGCTCCAACAGGTTATGAATGCTTCCTTTGTTGAATGAGGTGAGGTTGAGCGCCTGAAGCCAACAAGAACCACTGACGCCCGAGGTGTACGTCACGCAGTCGAGCAATCCATCCTCTTCAGTTGCGAGAATTGATCCGGTGCCCGCAATGAGTGCTCGGAGTCCTCCTCCAGACCCGCACATGGCAATGGTTGGCACATCGTCGGGGTGAACGTCCTCTTCCTTGAGTCCTAAATACTTTGCCAAACCCACTTTTGCGACTCTGCGACGACGGGCCAGGTAGATCTGTTCGTCATCGCATAGATCAGGGGATACGCGGACTTTGGCGGAGTAGCGAATCTCGGGGTGAACGAGCGGATCGTGCGCCTCGGTCCATATCTCATCGGCCAAGGAGCCCGGGGACATGGAGAGTTCCCGCTGCAGCTTCCTCATATATCCGGGAAGCATCTTGGACCATTCGGGGGCGATGAAGTCGACGAGCTTGTCGGGTATGGCGGGCCATTCGAAATCATTGAGCAGGGTAAAAGACTCGAAGCGACGGGCGAAGTTGTTCCAGGCGGGCTGGTCGTCCTGCTGAGAGCCGGTGGTATCCTGACCTTTGGAGTCTTGGAGCTGTTGGTGGCCACTTCTCTTAGTAGAGAGCTGCGCAAAGTCGTCAGAAGGATAGAGCCACCAGATGAGGAGTCCGCTGGTGATTACCGCAGCGGGCAACGGGGAGCGTTGTTTGGATGTCTTGACATCTGATCTTGGTGTCCTAGAGAAGAGGGTGCGGTGTGGCTGAGGCAACAATCGAGTTAAGCAGCCGGACCGACATGTGGCTGCTCTCGGGGTGATCCTCGCAAGGCTCCCAATGGAGCCGCGGTGATATCTCATCGTGGGCGAGCAGTTTGTAGTGAGCCTTATTTATGGTTCATCCTGGCACAGCGCCACGACCTTTCCGCGATTATTGAGGAATTGAGAGTCTCCGCCGTTGAATTGGCGAGGATGACCTTAATTGCATGACCACAAAGTAAGATCGAGAATAATAGCCTCTCGAGATCCAATCCGGGGTGTCCGGTGGATATGAGAGCAGAAAACTTGGGCAGTTGTGCAGGTACTAAGACATGAGGCTGAAGAAATTGTTGGAGTACGAGTACGGTTTTAGTGGTTTCCTCAACAAGGAAGGCGTAGTGTTGATGTCATTTAGCTGCGCGCGCCAGTAAAACTTGGAAGAGGGAAGAGGGAGAGAGGTGTTAGGGAGTACATCGCCTTCCACTGTAGTATCGAGTACATCTACGTACTGTGTATCGGATCCACCTCGGCAAGACCTCGAGTACGTCTCATGTGCTCCCCAAAAGGGATTTAAGAAGCAGAGTTGAAAAGGTGGACTGGAACTTCAATCGAGACAAAATCCTGGTATTGATTTTGGCTTAGCTTTCTTTAGTGCTATGTCCAACTGCAATGCAACTACATTCGGGCTGATATGTTGTCCTGCTCCCTTTGATTCTCAGTCACTGGTGGTGTAGTGTAAGCCGATCACAAGCTTGTTTACAGTTATGGGGGGACATCTGATGGCAATCCTTGTCCCATCCAGCGCGCTCTTCGCGATTCCAGTTCGCCAATGGCCCTAAAGCCAAGGCTTCAGCAGCTCTCCAGGCGCCAAACTGCCCGTGTCACAGGCTAGATTCGCTGGAACCCTTCTGAGTTCAGCACTAAGGCGGCAACAAAGTGGGGTTGGCCACAGCGGGGGAGCATGCGGCAGCAACGCGCCATATGCGGCGGGCGGTGAAATCGTAGCTAGTGAGCGACCTAGATTTTCGACGCTTTTTTTTTTCCTGCGACGGCAGAATCTCTCGCGCTTCGCTTTCTTTCTTCAGCCTCAATTGTTCTCTCTGCTCCTGCGATTCAACAGGTCCCTTCGATCTTGCAATACTTGCGCATTGACACTCAAGGTAAAAAATCCCTGGTTATTAGGCGCGTGCGGCTCTCTGCCTTCGCCGGTGACTCTTACTCACCCCGCCACCTCCATTCTGTCGCGACCTTGCTCACCTTGCTCACCTATGACTCCAGAGCTGCACCCTTCCCAACACGCTTTATAGCCCTTGATCCCCGCGGATCTAGATCGCTAGCGTCGCTTCTTCCTTTGGATCGCATAACTCCCGCACGCCGTCGAAATGAGCGAGGCCGAGGCCGCTACCAAGCCCGTCGAGGCTGTCCAATCCGAGGCTGTCCCTGTCGAGGAGGAGCCCATCGAGGAGAAGCCCGTCGAACAGACTGAAGAGAAGACCGAGGACAAGGCCGAGGACAAGACCGAGGACAAGACCGAGGACAAGCCTGAAGATAAGGCCCAGGAGAAGACTGACTCCGCCGAAAAGCCGGAGCAGAAGAGCGAACACAAGCTCCTGAAGACCACCGCCAAGATTGACTATGAGAACCACCGCAATAACCGCAAGTTCGATCCCACCAGCCGCGGTGTGACCGATGACCCCGTTGCCATTCGCAAACAGGTAGCAATCCACCGGCCTATAACCTACTGAAGGATCCCATGCTCACGCTTCCCAGGTCGAGTTCTACTTCGGCGACTGGAACCTCCCCCAGGATAAGTTCATGTGGGAGTCGTCCGGCGGACCCGAGAATAAGCCCATGAAGATTAAGACCATTCACTCCTTCAAGCGCATGCGAACTTTCCAGCCTTACTCCGCTGTTCTCGCTGCTCTCAAGGATAGCACTTTCCTCGAGGTGTCGGGCGAGGAGGGCGAGGAGGAGATCAAACGCAAGGAGCCCTACAAGCCCGTGCCCGCCGGAAAGGCCAAGGCTGAGGCTGCCACCGTCTACATCAAGGGCTTTGGCGACGAGACTCCCAACACCCAGTTCGATCTCGAGACCTTCTTCGCCCAGTTCGGCGAAGTCAAGGGTCTCAAGCTCCGTCGCACTAACGAGAACCTCTTCAAGGGATCCGTCTTTGTCACTTTTATTGATGAGGAAACCTCCGCCAAGTTCCTCGCCCTCGACCCTGCTCCCAAGTGGAAGGACCACGAGCTGAAGATCATGACCAAGAAGGCCTACTGCGAGGAGAAGAGCGATCTGATCCGACAGGGTAAGCTCGAGCCCAACTCCAGCAACCCCAAGAAGTTCTACGAGGGCAAGGACGGCAGCAACTCGCGAGGACGTGGACGTGGTGGCAACCGAGGTGGTCGCGACGGCGACTCCGATGACTGGAAGAAGCGACGTGATCAAGATCAGAAGAACGGCTTCAGAGGCAGTCGAGGAGGACGAGGTGGTCGCGGTCGTGGCCGAGGGGGCCGTGGCCGGGGTGGTCGTGATGGAGGCCGTGATCGTGACGGTGGCCCCCGTGACCGTAACGCGGAGCGCAAGGAGAACGAGACCAAGCACACCAGCAACGAGTAAGCAATGCCGCCCTCGATGTTCCGAACCCTTACTAACATTGTCTCAGTACCATGCCTCGCATCCAGTCCACCGCTGATGCCGAGTCTAAGAACAAAGGCAAGCGCTCGCGGGAAGAGGACCACTCTACTGGTGAGCCCGCTGCCAAAAAGGTCGACGTTAAGCAGGAATAGGCCCGGGGCCAGGGCGACTTAGGAGAGACATCGACCAAGCGATAAGAGGGCGGGGATGGGCCTCCCTGATACCATACACACTAAGAAGAAACAACCGGGAGGGATTCAAGGGCTCGGCCATGACAAGGGATCATCCATTGCATTGATATTGTTGGGATTTTCACGGAGAACGGATGAAGTGCTTCGCTCTATGGTAGCGTCGTTACCCACGGGTGCAAAGTTCGCTGCTAGCATAAAAATTCAAGCCATTAAACCATGAAAAGGCCTGCTTGGAGTCGGAGTGAGCGCCATTTGGTGTCATGTCAAGCTGGGATATTTGGCATGTTCCTTAACTGAGCATCCATTCATATCAAACCTTGTAGTCCAGCACTCCATCCCCCATGACGTCCCAGAACTCCTCGACAATCTCCTTCTGGCCACCCGGGGCGCCGCGCACAGCCAGATAGACGCGGGCCTCGAGCTCCGGGACCCAGCCGCCGGGGTTGCCGTGGACCATGCGGCCACCGGCCTCCTCGAGCAGGCACCAACCGGCGCAGACGTCCCAGGCCCAGCAGCCGCCCTCCCAGTACAGGTCGACCTGGCCGGCGGCGACGGCGGCGATGTTGAGGGCGGCGGAGCCGAGCGAGCGCAGCGAGTGGACCATGGAGCCGCCCGTCTCGCGGCTACCGGCCAGGCGACGAAAGACGTCGACCTTGAGGTCGAAGTTGGGCCCGTCGCGCGTGGAGCCCCACTCGACGGCGACGAGCGCGGTGCCGAGCCCGTCCAGTGGCCGGGGCGACTTGGCCAGCGGGAGGCGCTGGGGCTCGGCGCCGCGACCGCGCGTCAGGTAGGCGCCATGGCCGCGGATGGCCGTGTACAGCAGGTCCTGCCAAGGGTTGTAGATGACGCCGACGGCCGGGCGGCGGTCGATGGCGAGGCCGAGCGAGATACAAGCGGACGGGAAGGAGTGGACAAAGTTGGTGGTGCCGTCGATGGGGTCGACGACGAAGGTGGGCTCGGGGCCAATTTTCATGCCGGGCTGGTACGTCTCCTCGCCCATGAAGGCGATGTCAGGGAAGGCCGCGGAGAGCCGGGCCGAGACCATCTTCTCGACGCCCTTGTCGGTCTCGGTGACGATGTCGACGGCTTCAGAGGGGGACGGGAGCTCATGTTAGCCGGACGGACACGACGGGCATGCGGGAGATCGTCGTACAGTTGAGCTTGATGTCGGTATCGATGTCGGCCGGGTTGGCGGCGAGGATCATGACACCGGCCTCGTAGGCGACGGAGACCATCTCGTCATGGACGGCCTTGAGATCGACGTCGGCCATTGTTGCGGCGAGGCTGGATGTGGATGAAACTTCGAGTAGGAGAAGCTCTAGCTTGAAATGAAGATCCTATAAAAGAGAATTCACAAACAATTCCTGTTGAATTGGTCGATCAGTTGATCGAATGGCACTCTGACGATGATGGCGATGGGGGGTGGAGAGAGATTTATAGAGGGGCAGAATGTTTGGCGGGGCAGTTTGGTGGTCTGAAGATTGCTGACGTTTGGCACTGGAGGGGACCGACCTAGACTAAGAAGTCAGGGAGGGGCCGGGTGGGCCGGGGCCCGAACAGCTCCGTCCGGAGGTCCACCTGAAAAGAAGCAAGAGAGCAGCGAGAACAGGATTTATATCTTGCTGAAACCCGAAGACGAATCTGGAGTCCATCTGTAGTCTTCCGTTCTAAAGCAGAGGGACACTCTTTACTCCCAGGATTAGCCATGACATCATGCACCGCGAGACGGGCACAGCCCAAGGCAACTGACCAACCGTTTCTTGCAAGGATATTGAAGTAATCATTCAAAATCTCATACGGACCCTCCCGGTCCTTCATCAAACGCCGTCGATTCGACATCCATCCATGGGTACCTATGCCTAACCCCGACAAGATACACGTGTCCAGTCAAGCTGCAAGAAAAATGAAAAAGAAACACAGGCCATGATATACAGTAGACCCAGCGAGTTCCAGACCAGAATAGTCATTCTCGAGCCCACACATTGCCTTGCCCAGATAAAAGGAGCAGTAACCGAGAAACGCGGCAAGAAATGACAGGGTCCTGCCCACGAGAGAGTTTTTGACTCGTCTCCTAGCCCCAAGATTGACTCATCCTTGATGTTCAGTGCACGAACAGTCTTCTTCACGCAGGTGGTTGCCATCAGAGGATGGCGACACCACACCGCCATAGCTTCCGTCTAGTTCGAAGCCCACTAGACATTCTCCCTAAACACCGATCTCCGCTCCGTAGGGCTGCTTCCCGCACTGTCTGGTTCACCATGACCCTTGTGTTTCGTCACACCCGTGTCAATGGGTCGCGGGCTCACACCGCGTAGGCTCAGCGCCGAATCGTCGTCGAAGGGATTCCTTCCGCCAGGTCCGGATCCCGGGCTCCGGCTTGCCCTTCGTCCTCGATCCTCCTCCTCCTCGCCGCCCAGGCCACGGGCACCACCGCTCGGAGGCGCGGCGACGTTCATCCTGTAGCTGCTGCCGTGGTCGTTGCCCCGGCCGTCGCGACCACCACCGATTTCCTCCTCGTGGTAGCCGTAAGCGTCGGCCTCGTGGCCAACCCGGGTGTCCCAGGCCTCATCGGGGTCAAGGGGACCGAAGCCCCGGCGTCCGCGAACTCCGTCGCCCAGGTCCTGCTCGTAGGCGCCGGCGGCGGAGCGGTTGTTGCGGTTCTTGAACTTGCGGATCTGGTCGTTGAACCAGCCGACGACGCCGCCAGGGGCCGGGCGCGGAGCGACGTAGAGACTATCTTCTTTGTGCCAAGGCAGGTAGGATGCCAAGCTCGGAGGCGGGAGCTGTGGGGTTGGAAATACACACAAGTCAGCTTACGGTCCATCGTGGATCAATCAATCCAGTGCGCCTTGGGCGCATGAGACAAAAGAAAGCGAGCGCAAGGGCACAGATCCAGAGTAGGAGGGCCATTGAAAGAAAGCTAGCAAAAGGAAAGACAGAATCACGTACGCCAAGTCTGCGGGCGCGCAGCTGGGTGAAGACAATCCAACCGACGACGGCCACAACGAGCAGCACGATGATGGCAATGACGATGCCTCCAGCCGTCGACACCATGGTTGCCCGTTTTTGCGTGCGAGCGAGCGCGCTTGTTTGACTACGTGCGAGTTTGTGTGCGAGCGAGTGAGCGAGCGAGGCTGTCGTGTGAGGCTGCGGTGTGTCAGGATCAGGGTCGGGAGGAGAGGGAAGCCCGACGTCAGTGGCAACCGCAGGTGATGAAAGACCGAGTCAGACAAAGAGAGATGGAGGGGAGTGAGAGCAATAGAGGAAAGGAAAGCGCAAGGTAGACGCAAAATAAGGCGGATGGTCTAGTCAGACGCTGTTTGTGTGTGTGGTCAATCAGGGAAACGGGAAACGGGAAACGGGAAACATGCGACAAAGACGAGAGAGCGAGACGGGAGGTCGCCACGGTAGGTTGGACCTTAGGAGCTCTCTGTACTATGGACGGTAGCCTGTGATACGAAGTACCTATACCTACCTACGACCTAGCTAAGGTAGTGGACTCAGTGGCCTCTCATCCATGAATTTAGCGGTAGCTAGGTGCTATTTAAAACCGTCCCGCCCCACCTCAGCCTGGAAAGCTTAGCATCCAGCAGACCTTACTACGTACCCAACAGGACCTCTCTCCCTCCATGGATCGATCCGTAGTTGATGCTAAAATTCTCCCTTACTAGACTACTAGGCTCCGGATCATCTCAACAATCTCAGTTCATGAAGCCGCCCGCCAACGTCAACTCTCGAGCATCTCCACTCTCTCCAGGTACCTAGTATGTTCCGCTCCCCATGTCCGTTGCAACCCTACCAAGGCCCGGAAGAAATAACAAAGCATGTCCGTACATTGTTTAGGCACTTCCTTAAGGTAATTAACACTAAAACTCCCCACCCCGGCCATCTCGGGGCTGGATGACCTCACACCTGGAACGCCTTATCCACTAAACTCTACTGAAGACCCTTCAAAGACTCACTGTCCGAACCCGAGCCGGGGAAACCTCCATCGCTCGCCCTTCCCCCATTAGTAATTACCATCGTCTTCGGCGCTTCAGTACTATAAAAAGCTCTCAGCTCTCTCACCTTCAAACCTCCAACCTCTCACGATGCCGCCGTCGCAGCCCCAATGAAGGTCTGACCTATTTATTTCGACGTACCAAGACGCTTGCAAAAAGCACCTCCTTCTCAGCCCATGTGACTTACGTCGTCAATTCACACAGTATGGATACTTGACTGATTGATGCCTACTGGTACCTTTACTCATTCGTCTGCCTGACGTCTAACCATACCTCATTGTTAATCGCCCATAACTACTCCGCCATGCGTTGTCTTCCTAAGGATCCACCATCTGGGTATCAATATAACTCCAGGTAACCGCACAATTCGTAGGCAGCCTCTTTAAATGCCCATTAGCGAGGCCTAGTACGAACTCTAGCTCTGGACAATGTCCTACGCGGCGCACCAATCCCAGTGCCCTCCATCCCGTGCAAACAGGAGACTCTCCACAAAGTCGCTCAGCTTGCAAAGTCCTCGCTTATCCCCACCGCATGTCTTCAACGACATCACCCGGTCGTTGACCAGTACCCGCACGTACTCTTCGCTCGTGCCAGCACAGTCCAACTTCTCCACGTACATGCGAGCTCCAAACGGCACAGCCCACGCCGACGAGAAGCCATGCGCCTCCGGAGCTGACACGATGTGGTCCGTCGGTAGCTTTTCCGTCTCATTGTACAGACCTAGGGCTGAGAAGATGGACACCATAGTGTTGTCGTGGCTAAAATCTGCGTAAAGCGCCCTGTCCAGGGGAAACATCTCGGGCGATGAGTCCTGCGTCATGTTGGTATTCGTGTGATCGATGACAGGTTGCTTCGTCAGTCGAGCGATGAGTTCGTTGACATAACCAACCCCTTGCGTTGGGCCCATGAGGTTGCCGTTGCCGTAACTGTAGTACTTGCTCAGTGTGCCATAATAGTCATAGCTTCGCCACTCTTCCCTGGTGAACATATCACAGAACAACGACCTAGTCGCTCCATCGGGCGTATTGACTGTGTTAAAGGGGCACAAGTCCATCATGTAAAGAGTCTCGTCCAACGTGAGGTTGACTCCTGGTAAGTTTTTGTTTAGTCGTTCCGCAATGGAGGGAGCAAACATGTCCCTCCACGCATCTGTAGCATCGCTGCCCACTTTGGAAGCCCAGCCGTCTTCGAACGCGGCGCAATTGCCGTGGGACATTGTGTTGTTGATTCCAACTCCCTCTGCCATGATGAGGATGTCGTTGATCATATTGTCCCCCGACCCTTCCTGAGAGCTATAGAAGCCCTGCGTAAAATTGTAGGAAGACATTACGACCCGCTCTGAGCCAGAAGCCCGGATGAAAGGCTCAGTGTTCTCGGCAAGTTTTTTGTAACGCTTGTAGAAGGCCTTGCCAGAGTCAATCAGCTGGTTTTGGCCAAACTCAGTGAGGTCGTCGGCTCCGAGGTTGTAGACGTAGTCTTCCAACCAGCCGTACCCTTTGCCGTACTCGGTAACTGAGCTTTGGAGACGAGCGATGGTAGCATTGTACATCTCACTCTTACGGGCGGTAGGATACCGGGCTCCGTGTCGGGATAGAGCCAAGCCAAAGGTGGCCTCGCAGCTCTCAGGCACAGACGAGTCGATGTCCGAGGGGACAGAGAACATTGGAGAGTAGTATCCCCATATTCGCGAAATATCGATGCAGCTCCGATCTGTCTTGCATTCTGCAGATGAAGCGAACCTAGTGATGTTAGTCAAGATCCCGGGAACCGATACTGATGGCCCCAATGACATACTTAGAATTGGCTAGTCCCCATATGATGCACAAAAACAGGATTCCTGCTACCGCTATCTGGACGAGTTTCCACCGCCTTATATTTCGGAATTGCCTTTGTAGCTCGCCTGCCATCCGATAGCGAACTTGTAGATGGTGTATCAATGTCTGATCATCCGAAGCCCATGGGTCCACGTTGGTAAACACCTCTCGAGGTTGCACCCCGTTTCTGTCATCGTCGAGAAGGCCATCTCCACCTACTGTGCGAGGAGAGATGATCCAGAATCTAGCCGGAATCCATGTCGCCTGCCGAACATCTAGCCGTGATAACCAGAGTTTTCTCAACTTAGCTCCAATAGGGCGCCAAAATCGAGGAAATCCAGGTTCTGCGGGCTCACCGATACAGCGAAGGTCATCTCGAAGAGAAGGCGAGCGGTCTAATGGCAACAGCGGAGTTTTCCCCTCTGTACTACGTTCTTGATCGGCGCCACTTGACTGTTCAGAAAAGGGAAGGCCCTGGAACGTCATTATGAATATGACGTTGGTGTCCTGTTCTCCCCCTCGAAGCTAGATTAGGGCAGAATGATGCTATCGTGTGTCGGTGAGTTGAATGTAGCTATGTAGCAGACGTAGCCTTTATCCCTAGAGTTGAGTCTTCTCTAATGCAAAGCGACTTAACGTAGCAGAAGGTCGGTCAGGGTAGCGGGGTCACCACCCAGCAAATCATCGGTTCGTCGTCTTTAGTGTTTTTCCGGTGTCTCTCAGATTGCGCCAGTAGGCCCAAGGTGTGATTTGAAGGAGAGGAAATGTCTCGGTGAGAAGGACGCGGTTGTGTTTCTGGTGTGCGACGATGTGAAACGTCGTTTGTCTTACTGAGAATTGCGGCAACAACCCATTCATTGGTCATGAGGGGGGCCACGTGCCTCACGACTTGTCGTGGCCATCAAGGTAATTAGCAGATGGCCGTTACCGATAGATTCATGCCTTCGGGTATCTTGCAGGCTTCGACGTCATGGTCTTAGATGCCCAACACAGTTTTTGGATTCCCAGGGAAGGTAGCTAGAGGTTGAAGCAAGGATTTATCGCCAGGCGTGGTGGTGGACGTGGTAGGCAAAATGCTCAGGCGGTGCGGCACTAATACCCTAGCAACGTGGTGACCACACCTAACTTAAACTCGCTTACCAAGATTCCTTAACAAACCTTCTAATCACTTCTATACGCTGGACTTCATGTGCCTTTCTTTCCTTTTCGCCAAGTCCCAGTAAGTTATAAAGAGCGACTAAGGGCCATGGATTGAGAATGGCTCTCACCAGTTCATGGTCAGCAAAAAAGCACAACTTCTATACCTACCTAATCAACAACAGCCAAAGACAAAATAACAACAGCCGTGAAATTAATCAAAACTTATGTTAGCTGGGAAAATAGGCACACGTCTTTCGTCACGTAATAGAATGACAAAAATATTGAGCCTACCATGGATACTGTAGGGTAGCACCTTTGACACAGGCTTGACATGCACAATAGCATCATGTACTCAGGTATAATAGACCTGGTATATGTGAGCAATATAATACCCTGTAATAGGTAAGAAGCAGTAGTGAAGAGTTAAAAACACCTCTAACGTATCTAACTTTGGGAGTAAAATATTATACAATCCTTTGGGATACAATCCAAGCCTTGGACGTTCTAGACCTTGTATTATAAATTAGCTAGTTATAATTTGTTTATCCGGATTGGACCTCACACTCATTCATTATGGCAAAGAATGTTATGAAGTAGATGCCCATGAGGCCTTGATTTCAGTAATTTACCCAAACTACTCTTCAAAATGGTTTTATGTCTATATACCCTACCTTAACTCTTCCAGAGACTGACCATCAACTTTGCCACTCTCATTTTCGTCCTGAGGATTTGACTCCTCAAGTCGATCTTTTGAGATTCAAGATGGAGGAGTCGAGTCCCCAGCCACCTTTTCAAAACTCAGCACCCCTTAGATCAGGGTGTCCTCGCCGGGCTGGATAGTTCCGTTGGTGACAGCAGCGGCGTGGGTGCGAGCGAGCCAGCCCCAGACGGGGTAGTACTGGTTCAACCAGGGGATCAGCTCCTTGGCACCGGGGGTGTTGCGCCAGTCGCGCATGAGGTCGCAGACGATGGAGAACAGGCTGACGATCTGGACGCCGGCCTGGGCCATGCGGTCGTTGGAGATCTCGCGGACCAGAGCAGAGTTGGTGCCCGAGGCCTCGGCGTTGGCCCAGACCGAGTAGCCTTCCTCACGCAGGGACAGAGCCAGGAAGGTGGTGCAGACGTCGGTGGTGATGCCGGCCATGATGATCTGCGTGCGGTTGTACGAGCGGACGGTGTCGCGGAACTTCTTGTTGTCCCAGGCGTTGACCTCACCCTGGCGCTGGACGAGGGGCGAGTTGGGGTACATCTCCAGGATCTCACGGGCGAGAGGACCGTTGGGGCCTACTCGAGGTTAGTCTTTCTGTGAGTGGCATCGCTGCGTGGGCGTCTTTAAAGACGGCCTTGTCTGGAGGACTAAGCCGACGATGGTGCTGCTTACCCTGATCGGCGGAGGTAGTCATGACAACGGGAAGGTTGAAGACCTTGCCAAGAGCGGCGTGGCTCAGAGCCTGGTCGCGGTACAGAGTAGGGTCGAAGTCTCGGGCGACCTGGTACAGGCCCTCCTGGATATCAACAACGAGGAGAATCTGTATTTCATGTTAGCTCTGAAGTTTGAGGCTCAGGGAAAGATCGCGGTTCAACTCACAGCGTTGTCCTTGTCAAGGCGCTCGTACTTGGGGCCTGGAAACTGTCAGCAAAGAGCTGGATTTGGTGTGCGACATCAAGGAGTCAAGATGGCAAAGGACGAACCCTTGGTGAGCTTGACGCTGCCAGCGAAGGCAGCGGCCGAGAAGAGACCAACGGCTAGGAAAGAAGGGAACTTCATTTTCGAGGATGTGGTCGAGGACTGTTGAGGATAGATAGATGCTCTGTGTTGATGGTCCGAGGTGAGTTGGAGTGATTTCGAGCCAAGAGAGGAGTTGCTCGTAGCCTATATATACTCGCTCAGCTCACGACTTGTTACCTACTTAGTCAAGGTACCCAATGCACCCTAGACGATGTTGTTGCCACAGCCGTTGGGAAGCCCTCGGGAAGCTTAATTTCCTCGTGGCAGCCGCCAGTACAGAACAGGCAGGCCTCATCGCCATGCGGGATCGGAGCGGGGGCGTCGGTCTGGTTCGGAGTGTGACGTAGAATGGCGATGCAACTCCAAATCCCCAATGACGCGGCGATGTTGACATTCTCAGTGTCTTACCGGCAGTTAGTCAGTAGACGCATAGGCAAAAAGCGGACATTGCTCCTGGGTAGCGAGGCCGTATGCGGAGACGGGAGCGGGCTTGTATGGACAAGGCCGAGAGGGACGGTGGTTGAGAGGCAGGCAGCCAAGGTGGTTGGAGGTGCATAGTCATCACCAGAGTCTGGCTTACTCGTCGTTTGTCACCGATGACGATATTCCCCGAGCCAATGGAGGGTTGCAATGGGGACTCAGAGCGAGCTGCAGGTCGCCCCGTAGCAGCGGCCGCCACTGCGATGCAGAGCGGATTCGCTGCGAGAGATGCAAAACTCCCATCCCGGACGGACAGGGAAGAAAAAAAAAGGCCGGCGGGTTGCTTATTGCAGCATTTGAAATGCTCTTTCATCGCCAAGGGCCCAGTCTGTTGGGTAAACGAACGAGGATGCGCAATCGAACTTCCTCGTTTGGGCCATATGCCCCGAGGTTGTTAACAGTACCTACTACCTACCTACTTATGCACAATGCGATGCGATGCGATGCGACATGATGCGGCTCAGTCTCCTTCGCCGAGGCTACCGGACCAGGAAACAACTACGACGCAACGCAGCCAGAACACATACTCTGAATCAATTGCGAAACCCTAAAGCCATTTATCCAGGCGATGCATGCATGTTATTTGCCTACCTGAGCTATGCGAATACCTCCTAGCGAATGCCATCTCAAACCGAAAGTCAGACTACCCATCTCTCATTGGACAATGGCTCTGCATATATGCGTCACCGCCAAGTTAGTAAACCCTCTCTAATACCAGCACCGTCAGTTATGTAATCCGTAATCCACCAACAAGAACATTACAAACTTAGTTGCAAACTTACAGTCATCATCCACTAAACCCTTCTCGCGCATGACAACTCAGCAATAGCTCCCC
Source organism: Neonectria hederae (assembly GCA_003385265.1). Taxonomy (NCBI): domain Eukaryota; kingdom Fungi; phylum Ascomycota; class Sordariomycetes; order Hypocreales; family Nectriaceae; genus Neonectria; species Neonectria hederae. The sequence continues at coordinate 150,980 of QGQB01000163.1, read as the reverse complement.
TCTTAGTGCCCGGTGGACCGTTGCAGTGCAACCTACCCAGGTAGAATAACTGTTACTATACGACATCTCATCCAGTATCACTTAACCTGAGACACCGGTGCCATTGGAGTTCTCCGCATTCCCATCCCTCCTTCGGCTGCCTTATATGTTAGCTACCACGGCCCGCGAAAACGGCCGTCTGTGCGTCGGTAGTGCGAGCCGAGGGATGCACTGATGCAGCCTAACAAAGCAAGTCTCCGTCTGTAGGGTCCGGAGCAGGGGCCGAAGCAGGGGACGGCCATTACACTGTAAGCTCTCCGTCAGAACAGGGCATGCTGACTGATCGCCAGGCCCCATCCTAATGCCTTGGTTTATAAGAATCCACATGCGTTGTTCTAAGCATTAAGCAACATATCGTAGACCCGTAGTCTATCCATTACCAACCAGTGCCTATCCAGTACCTCTTCAAAAGGCCAAGGCCCCAGCTCCTTACTCTCATCGTGCTTGTGCTCGAGCACTCGCGCGCCGTCGTTTAACAATAAAAACCCAGCCCTCCCCGGGGTAAATTTTGAAGCAAAATCCCTGCCCACCCAGAAAACCCCGCCGATTCCAGATCCGCCCCTTCTAATCCCATCGACATATTCTGTTTCTCGTGATTATATACATTGGCCCAATAATGCCGCTCAAATAGTCTAGCTATGAGCGACGTGTCGTATGGTACAGTGGTATCTTCAAGCATGAATGTACACGCGTTAAACTTGCAAAGGGGGAATTCCAGTCCAAAAACAAAAAGCATGCTTTAAACAGCGACCCCAACGCTTGTGCGGCGGGGGTACAAGTCGGTCCTGCCGAAAGTGGCGGCCCGGGGAATAAGGAACTCGTCGCCCTTTCCCATGGGCGTGCTGTCCGGAGACCAGGTTGACGGGAATGTGCGGTCGTCCTCTGACTCCCAGGTGGTGATGGTACCGAAAGACTCCGTGCTTTGGCGTCGACCTTGTGTCTCGCCCTGCGAGATACACTGGTAGAAGCCATCCTTGCCCGTGACCGGACGGGGAAGATTGGTGACGGAGTCGAAGGTCAGGTCACCGTGGAACTCAGCCCCAGGGAAGAGCCAGTTCGACACCCTGGAAAAGGACTTCTTCTTCCTCAGTGGCGGGCGCAACACAAGCGGCAGAGGAGGCGCAAGTGGTCTTTCCTCCCTCCTTGCCCGAGGAGGAGAAGGTGTATGGGGACCAGCCGGCGCATCGCCTGCCGTCTTGGCTCGACGATGGGCGTTGGTATGAGGCTTGATCGGGGCCGTACGTGGGCGATCAATCTCAGAGATGAGCCGCTCAGCGAAGGACGGAGCCGCGGGCGGCAATGCGGGCATTGCAGGCATCGACTCCAGATCTAGGCGGCTCGTTAGCAGACGGGTAACGGGACTGGGCAGGTCTGCGAGATCCTCACCAGGCATCGTATGGGCCATAGAATGGGATGTCGATGGCCGGCTAACGGAATACAAGCTCTGGCGCTCGATGACATCGTCGATCTGCTTCTGAAGCTTCTCGACCTCGATTATAGCACCAGCGACCCGTTCCTTGATTGCGTCGACATCCGGCGCCGTGTAAGCCCGGGATCGGGCCCGGGCCTTGGGTGGAATCAAAGGCGGCATCTCGTCCTCATGTATGGTGAACGGAGAGCTGTCCGTGTTTTGCTTGCGGGGGAAGTGGAACGACATGGACGAAAAGCTTCGTTGGTGCTCGAGAAGTCGACGATCCGCTGATGAGTTTTCCGAAGCCCTTTCGACTTGATCTGGGGTACACGGTGCCGTGTGGTCCTCCTTAGGTCGATTCACTGAACGGATAGGTGTAAACGGGGAGCCGAGTTCCTTCACTAGTCGTTTCTCTGACTGGTCTGGAGTATTGGGTAAGGTGAAGTCGCTTTCCGAACTCTTCTCTGGCTGGTCCCGGTCATACAGGGCGGCGGGTGCCGGTGCGGAGGGGAACTCAAAGTGAGGTAGGATGGGTGAGGGGTTGTTGTTGGGCATGTATATGCTCAGCTCTAGAGGGCGAAACGAGCGACGGCGAAATGGCTTGGCGGGACGCAGGTTCGAGTTTCGAGAGGGAGTTGGCTCTGGGAACTCGGGAGCGGCAGTACTAATATGGCGGAAGTTGGACGGGGCCGAGATGATGGGGCGGCGGGAGGATGACGAAGATGAAGAAAGCGACATAAGTCGCCTCCTCTTGGATCCGCCCTGCTTATTGCCACTGCCCCTTGAGGTCTTCTCCAGGACGTTTCGGTGATGGGAACCCATCTCAGGCGCGGCCACAGGACGGGGATGGTGAAGAGGTTGGTTGTAGATGACAGTGGCGTCTGAGGGATGTTTCTCGTCTTGGCCCATCAGCAACTGGTCGTCGCTCAACCTGCCCAGGGACCACGAGAGGTCGTATGTAGTAGAACTAGTAGTGAATGAGGACTTACGACCGGACCTCTTTTCGGAAGTCGTTTTTTGGGAGGAAGTTAGGGATATGCAGCAGAGGGGGAGCCATGAAGTCCAGGGGACTTCTGCACCGTGAGCATCGGCGACTGTCATGCTGCGGGAGTTCCGACGGAGGTGAGAGTTGTCATGCCCGAGGCGGCGACTAGCGAACGAGAGAAGAGAGAAAAGAGAAGAGTAAGAAAGAAAGTAAATAGAGAGAAAGACAGAGATGCGTATGGAAGAACGAACGACCAACCGACCTGCGATATGACGCAAAGCAAGGCAAGGCAGGGCAGGGCAGGGCAGAGCGACGTAGCGATGGGGATGAATTAGAGTATATGTAGGTATTTGGTGGCCAGACCAACAAGTACAAGGAAGAATGAGAGAAGGAAGGAGCGAACAAGGCAGAAGATCAAGGAAAAGCGAAGGAGAGGAACGGGATAGGGCAGAACAAAAAGAGAGGATGGGACGGGAGAGGGTGAGAGTGGTTCCCGTTCTTAGGTGAGTGAGTAAAGTGAAGTGAGTGAGTGGGTGAGTGGGTGTGTGAGAGGAGCTTTGGGGTGTGCGCGTGAGAGAGCAAAACCGGAGGCGTGGGGCAGGGATGGCGATGGCGATGGCGATGGCGATGGCGAACCAGCAGATTAGTACTCGGCAACAAAGAACCACCAAGAAGGACAAGAACAAGATTTCAAGGACCCCTCCAAGACCCAAAGGGCAACAGCGACGACAGGGAAGGTGCAGATTGCAGATGTAAAATGCCACCCATTTCCCGGGAGAGGGCGCGCAGCTGCGACGGGAATCGGGATGGTCCATGATCCATGGTCCATTATTTCGAGAAACGGGCGGGAATGGCAATTGAGTGGACGAGGGCCGCCGGATGCCATCATGGCGCAGGTGATGGGCCGGGGGTGGTCCGGTGGACGGCCGGCCAGTCGGCGCTTAGAAGACGACTGTCACGACAAGCTGCGAGGCCGACTATTGCGGTAGCGACGATGCTAGCGCTGCGACGGACACACACCTTGTTTGTAGCAGGTCCGTCAGTCTCGGCACTAGGTGCCTTACCTACCAGTAATACCTACGACGTGGTATTATCCCAGGAGGGAGGAAAGCAATTAATAGCAGGCAACAGTTGCAGGTAGCATAGCAGTCTCAGGTTCGAGCAGGGTCGAGTACCAATAGGCGACCGGCGCAACTGATGACCGAAGAAGCCTCTCACTCGTCCTCCAAGTGGATGGATGCCAGGTGCCCAGCGATGTCGTGCATCCCGTCCCCTCCTCGCCCAATGCCCGCTTCTTCTTCCTGGTTGGCCCGCGCCGTCCATCACTTACCCTCGTACGCCGCCGCGCTTTGCCACAGAAGCCCGTCGAGGGGGGCTCGCGCGACAAGCGCATTGGCTAGAGCTGCAAGATGACCGGGTCGGCCTTCTGCTATCGAGGCTGTGTGTCGTCACGCTGCCTGACGAGAAAGAGGGCACGATGGGAAAGAAAAAAACATGAATAAGAAAATTGGGCCAGAAGTTTGCTCGTGTGAGGTGAACTCGACGCTTGGCGGATTGGGTTGGTGGTGTAAGCCATGAGATGTGATACCGTGCGAACCGAGTCCCTTGGCCGCTTCATGGTGACCTATACTCTCCAGTGCATTGCTGCGAAATCCAGACTGTCGGCGCAAGACAGCTGCTCACAGTAGTACAGTATTCGTACATCACACACATGTAGGGCAAGGAGCTTTGCATGGTTGGGTTTGGTTGGCAGAGGGGGCATGTTCTGTGGGTGTGAGAGACGATTACTTGGCTAAGAAAAGTATTGGTGGCCTTGCATCCGACCCCCGACGGCTCTCCTCTCTTCTTTGCGGCCTCGTCACACTTCAGGTCCCTTCGATTCGCAGACACCCATTCGCAGACAACGCATTCGCCGACAGCTCAATCTTATTAAACTCGTCAGGGATGATACTCATACACGCACGCGCGCGCACTCTCTCACTCACTTACTTCGTACTCTGACACACAAACCCTCTCTTCTCTCTTCGGGTTATTTCCCACCCCGGCTCGTCTCACCCAGTGGCTTTGTTTATCCCCGGACCTCTGACGTGACACTAACGGTTCGCTTCTTTTTTTGGCTTGCACCTGGTTTGGACTCCGCCCCGGTCTCCTCGGTTGATTGGTAGATCGCGCACACAGGGGGCATGGATACTCCAAGGATAGACCCAACCCGCACATCATCTGCTCTTCGCCGGCTCGTTTCTAGTCTCCCGTCAAATCGGGTTGCCGCACGTTTTGCTCGTCCCTTGTCGATGTAGCTTGTGTGTCGCGACAGGGAGCCCGGCGCGCGCCTGTGTGCTGTGATCTCCCATTGAAACGTGAGAGCTTCGGCGACGGCCTGTCTCTGGGCCATTCATGCATTCTTTTGTATCCGTGCTGTCCCTGTTTACCCGAAAGGGCAGGACGCCTCGTCCCATGGCGTGTCTATCGTCTAGAAATGGAATCCTATGTTGTTTCATGCACCCCAGAACAGGCTCAGGTTCATCGAACCGTGAAGCCCGAGGGATGGTGATACTAGTGATCACCCCTCGCGAGCACGCCTAGTACGATAGTTGAAAAGTCGAGAACCAAGACAATGGATACATTCGGCCGCGCTATGGATGACTGGATGCAGGACCCTCTGACCATCGCTTTGTCCTTGTCCTGGATGGGCTTGGGCACTGACGCATAATCGAAAACCTGCCTCGCCCTCTCCGACTTGTTATTGTTGTCTTTTTGTGATTGTTATTCAGCCTGTCGTGTCAGCCAACTGTGATGCCCTCCCCTCCACGTAGGTTTTGCTGCGCCCTTGTTTTGTCTCTGAAAAGCCACCGGTGAGATTGTCATTGGGTGACCCACGAGTTCCCGCTTACTCACAACCTTGCCTTTGAGTGGTGCGCACCAGACCTCACAGGAGTGCACATAATAAGACCTACAGCGAAAGCTGAAGCGGGCTGGGAAATTCAAGGACGCGGACACTCGTTAAAAGACTTGGAGCAGTAAGACTAACCAGCTCTCTCGCTCCCCGTGGTCTGACAGATCACGCACTGTCATCGCCAACAGCACCGCGGAGAATAAACCTCCTGTTTGAAAAGATGCCGTTCAAATCATGACTCGGAGTAATCCGCCCGGTCGGCTCTCTGCTCTCCACTTTCTGATACGAAGAGAGAAAACAGCACGGGACGGGCAGACGCCACCTAATCGACACAGAACTGCGCCGTGGACTCATCGTGAACTCATAGAGGGCCTCAGGATCATCCACGCTCGTGATGGTGGTGCCCCTGACTTTGCCTCTCTTCTAAGAATAGGTAGACGGACGTTCTCTTTACGGTCGATCTGCTTGAGGGCGGGATCCTGCGAGGCATGGCATGGATCCAGGTGCTAGGTAGGGTAGTTGACGAAACCGGAACCGGGAATGAATCGTGGAGCCTCCGGTGAATGAAGTAGAGCGCACGGAGGCCGCCATCTTCACATCTTCGCATCTTCACATGCTGACGGCTGCACACTTCTGTTCTGCTTCTAGCGCATCAGTGCTGAACTACTCCGCGCCGGCGTCCACCAGCGCGAGTGGCGATGCTCGTTTGCCGTCCGTAAGTGAATATCCGCCAAAGGCGCAGCCTTCGAGATGGATGGCAACTTGTCTCAGTTCCCGACCCACGTGAGGAGTAGAGATTTCTGCTAGCCAAGTTACGAGGTTGCTCAGTGCTGACGGGTCCGGGGACAGGCGGCTGTGGCGCAACTGCCGGATTTGCCAGTCTTTCAGCTGCAACCGCAGCTCCCGCTCCCACTCCACTATCAATCGTACTTGCCCATTTTTTCTTCAAATTCAGCATCGGCTATCGGATTAATGCTCCCGCCGTCCACCCCACACTTCTCATCCACCTTTACCAAGTTTGGAAGATGGGACAGCGGTCAAACACGGCAGTATTCCGAAATCTCGAAGAAGTTCATCGCCAAAAAGTTCCAAGCGGTTCTAAGTTGCGCCAAGCTGCCAGGTACTCATCATGTCTAAACGAGCCTCCAACGGCGTTGAAGATGGTGCTACCGCCTACCGAAAGCGCCAAAAAGTCATCCATGAGGCCCCTACCAGCGAGGAGGTCACCGATGGCGACCAATTGCGCAACCTCCTCACCTTCGACCAAGACTTGCGCAACGCAAGACATGGTATGTCTATATCCGAGGTATAGATAATACCAAAAGCTAATGATGCTGCCCTTTAGGTCTCCAATCCTTCAAGAACCTCCTCGACAAGATAGTCTCCAACGATGGAGACCGAAAAACGAATATGGAAATTTTGCAATACTACCTCGAAGCAGTCAAGCCCAGGGACACCTCCGAGGACGCCGTCTATCTTACCGACATTATGGAGATGTGGTCATTTGCTGCGCAGGTTGGAAATGAAGGAGTCATGTCCTCGGTCGCAGTCGTCTTGGCCCTGGTCCTCCAAATCGTCTCGGGGTCACTTGACCTTGTCCGTCATGGACTTGGCATCTGTCAGACCTTCCTCCAGGACCGTCAACTCAAGTCACTTTCCAAGAATCTGTCTTCCGACAAGAGCAAGGGTTTCATCATCTCACCTACCCTGCGCATGCTCCGTGAGGCCGTATGCTTGGACGGCGGAGCCTACGCAAAGCGCATTTTCCGGGCCCGGAATTTCACATTGACGGCCCTAGCACGAAATTTGGAAATTGGGCACGTGGGTGACGGTCAAGAGGATGTGCGAAAGGCGTCAGTGCGAACCAACTCGGTCCGCTTCTTCTTGAGCCTCCTGAAGTATCTGCACTCGGATGGGAGAAAGGAGCTCTTAACACAAAAGGAGCTCTTGTCCCATTTGACTTTCATGATCAGGACCGATCCTCCTCATCTGGTTTTGAGTATCCTGGAGTCTTTGAAGTCCCATGTGTTGATGGATGACAAGATACCCCGAGAAGTCAAGTTCCGGAGTTTCAACACCAAGACACTGATGCGATTTCTGGCCCTGTACACTTACAATAGCGATATCGAAGCCACAGATGAAGCATCTACCGTGAGCTACAAGGCCCACCAGTTTCTCATCTACGTCTGCACCAACCCCGGCGCAGGCGTGCTGTACCCTTCCACAGGCCTGTATCCTAAGGAGTCTAATGACGAACCCGTTGGACAAAACGCAAATGGTGGCGCAGGCGGTGCTTTCTTGACAGACAAGTACAAGGATGATGTCCCCGTCTATAACTTTGTTCAGGCCGAGTTTGCCCAAAAGCTGCGGCCTTGGTCCAGCATCAAGCACAGCGAGTTGTTGGTGGCCATTTTCACAGCTGCCCCTGAGCTCATTTACAAGTACTTCCTCAGCAACCGTTCTTTCACCTTTGAGCCGAAACTCTCCATGACCTGGATCGGATATGCTGCTTTCCTCTTTAACACCATGAGAATTCCTCTCCCGGCTCGCTTTGGAGATCGTGTACGCTCTGCCAAGGCACCCCCTCCCACTTCTATTCTCCTCGACAATCTCATTCCACTGCCCGTCAACCAGAAAATTCTCATTCGGTGCCTGTCTCCCAACTCGCATCTTACATCGTTCTTCGCCACCAGAATCCTCATCGTTGCTCTTGAGAAGCTAGCCGAGGCGTTAAAAATGCACGAGGAAGCATCCAAGTCCAAGAACAGCAAGTGGACTGAGGCTAGTCGCCGACTGACCGATTCCTTCTGTCAACGGATTCCTGACATGAAAGAGGTAGTCCGATCCTATAAAGGTATTCCTGCCGAGAACATCCTTCACAGAACCATGGCAAGTCGCCTATTACGTCTATACTATGAAGTAATCCCCCAAGTTGCCCTGGCTGCCAACTTCGACGTCTCTCCCTTCTTCACCGAAGTTCTCAAGAAGCTGAACCAAGAAAGCGAAAAGCCCGAGGATGAATCCCTGCTTGTCATGGAGTTGGAGAACTTGGTTTCGATCGCCAGCTATTCTCCTGGCATGCGATGGTTTTCAAAGATCGACAACCTCGTTGATGGAGCCGCTTCATCACCATACACAGCCCTTTTACGGATCTTGTCTGGCAAGAACCGAGAACTCCCGTTCCACCAACTCAAGCAAGTCCTCGGCGCAGTTGCTGTGGAAAACCAGTTGGTTACCAAAGCCACTTTCCTTACACCGTTGCATGAGGCGCTTCAGAGCACGCCGCTTGAAGTGAAGGCTGGTCACATGGAGAAGATTTGGGCCTTCGTGGACAATTGCATCAACCGCTGTGCTGCCTCTCCAATCAAGTATTTGGATTTGATGGAGACGTACCTCCAGGAAGTAGACGTGATTCCTTCAAAAGGTGGTGCCGCTCTAATTAACGTGGCAATGGTTGAGCAGCTGTCTTACTTCTTGAGCTCTGCTAAGCCTGAAGAACAAGCGTCTCTCGCAAAGTTCTTTTCCATCTACTTCAACGCTTCGTATAGCTTGAAGCAGGCCAGACCAGTAACGAAAGCTTTGTACAAGCGAATCACCGAGCAATTCCCAAAGACTGTCAAGCCGAAGAGTCTCAAGAAAGCCGACAAGTCTGGTAACGCAGGTGAGGATGAGGACATGGCTGACGCGGTAGATGCCGCCGACAAGGACGGCAAGGATGGTTCAGCGTTGGATCTCTCCATATTGGAAGAGATGCTAAATGTGCCAATTGTGGACAAGGAAGACAACACCGCCCTGGTCAAATGGACGACCAAGAATGCCGAGGACTTGGTCGAAGACGGTTGGGCAGCAGCCCTGATTCGACTTCTCTCGTCGAGCCACACCAATATCCGAAAGGAGGCTTTCACCAACATCCTCAAGATGGCTGCCAAGGTCAAGGAGTCGTCGTACGAGGAGAAGTTCCAAGTCTGGCTACTGCTATCAGAGCTGGCTGAATCCGCCAGGGGTCAGGTCGACGCCGGCTCCGTACCGTCGGCCTTTACCGCGTTCGCCATCCACACCCTCGACGTGATCAAGAGCCCACTGCACCCGTTGTACCCCAAGATCAACTCGTTTCTCACCCGCAGTCCCGTCTGGTCCCTCGAGAAGCTGCCCATGGCCCACGACATCCTCCACGGCAAGCCCTCCGAGGACGACAAATACTACACTGAGATTACCTGGCTGCTCGTCTACCTTCTCGACAGTCTCCGCACCCCATTCGATCTCGGCGTCTTTCACAAGAAGCGCTGGTTCGAGAAGATCCTCGTCCTCGGCGGAAACCCCTACCTGCGCCTCAACCTACGCACCCGCGTCCTCCGAGTGCTCTACCGCGCCTCCTGCATCGATAGCGGTAGCACCACGCTCGTCACCCGCTTCAGTATCCTCAGTTGGCTCGACGCTCAACGCGCTGCATGCGAAGTTGCTGACGAGGCGGATGTCTTAACCACACTCATGAGGAGGATTTGGGAGACGTGCGACCAGGAGAAGGTCACAGCGTGGAGCAAGGGGGGTGTCGCGAAGCTGATGGCGAAACTGGGATAGATGCTAGCTGGACGTGTGCGGTTTCAGGATAGGTAGATAGGCATTGATTGTCATGATAATATACCCGGCGTTACGATCCCAACACTAAGGCTGTTTGGCAGTGGCATGTACTACGTTGTGATGTAATGCCTACATTATGTGAGCGACAGATTCGATGGATAGTGTTTGTTTTATAAGCCATTGTCCTACAGCATAGCCAAGATCACGGGTCGCCCTTCCTCCTCAAGTCAGATGTGCAGTCTTGGTCTTGACAAACTCAATTCAAACTTGTTCGTACATTATGTACAACCTTTCTAGCTTTCCAATTCAAACAAAAACACCGGGGAAAATCCAAGCATGGAAAAAGCTCAAGACACCCATCGCAGATCAGCTCCCAAATACCCCACAGCCACTTTCGCTCCCTTAAGCAGCAGCCCCCGGAAATATTACGACATTTGTATACGAAGTTTGATGACCTTTCCACGGCCAGGCAAAAGAGAAAAACACAAAACCAATCCCACCGGACTTCGACGCAAGCAATAGTCAGTCATCCTTAATTTTGTTGTCCCATCCACTCCGCCGGCATGTAAGCAAAAGTTCTTCCAAAAAGGCATTTTGGGACACCAAATTGTAGCGGCTTGAGCAAACAGCCATTTCGTGCGCCCTTTAAAGTTGGCCAGAGAGGAGGGCCTCAGTAGCTGCAGGAGTCGGTCAGTGAACTGTCAAGGGTGGATAAAAGGGTGTAGGACATACCGGAATTAATGTAGGCTCGCTTGGCATCCAGAGGAACACCGAAGCGCTTCTCAAGCTCTTGCTTGATGCCCTTCTTAGTGACGGTCATCAGGTCAGCCGTCTTGAGAATGTCACGGATCTCCGCAAGCAAGGCGTCGTCACTTGGCAGGCCAACCATGTCCTCGGGCGAGAAGAACTGAGATCCACCAAATTGGCTGTTGCGGTTCCCGGGCATCTCAGAGTGAGCAAAGGACATGCGGGACATGTTGCGGTCTTGCATAGATGGCATCTGCATCTGAGGCGCAAAGCCGGCGGTGGAGCCAGGGCGGCTCGCCTGGTAACCGCCATACTCAGAGAAGGGGCCATGAGCCTTGGTGGCGTAACTGTAGCCTGAGATCTCGGAGTGGACGTCGTCGCGAGCGGTCTGAGTCTCCCACAGCTCCGCCTGGTACTCCTCCCACTTCTTGCGGGGGATCGAAGCGGGATCAAACTTGCCCTCGTCGCTGATGACAATCTTGTTACCCTTCTCACCAGCAACGACACGGGTGTTACCCCAGTTGAAGTCGTCCATATGCCAGAAAGAGTACAGGGGTAGACCGAAGCCAAAGACAGGAATGGCAATAATGTACAAAATCATCCAGCCAATCATCTCCCACTTGCGACGCAGAAGGAAAATGATGGCCTGAAGACCATAAATAGCAGCCAGCAAGACGAAGGATGTAACTGGTATAACGCCAGGATTGTCAACGATGAGGTAGATCATGTAGACAATGTACGCAACAATGACAGGCTGCACAATGGTACTGAGCAAGTCGATGAAAACGACGAAGCGCATGCTGAAGCAGCAGAAACCACAAAGCTGGGCCATGGGGATAAGCTCCATCAGGTTGTGTACAGTAGAGTTGATCCATCGACGTCGCTGAGAGAGGAAGACGGCCCAGGAGTCGGGAGCAACGGTCCAGGCGTGAGCATTGAAGATGTACTTCGTCTTGTACTTGGAGTGATACTTTAGAAGAAGAGTCGTGAGATATCGATCTTCACCCAAGTGCAGCAGATTCTTCATGTGGAGAGTATCGACGCGAATGGTGGAGTAGTCCTCGACGATTTCGCGACTGACGAAGAGTGGCTTGCCACTCTCCGCCGCACGGATTCGGTACATCGAGAAACAGCCGGGCAAGCAAGTGACGGAGCCGAACAAGCTTTCGAAGGCCTTAGAGAGGTTGTGGGAGATCCAGTACTCATAAACCTGAATCATGGTGATAAACGAGGAGTTCGCGTTAGTCAGAGCTGTCTCACCACACACTGCAATGAGTCGAGTGTCGGCTAGGAAGGACGAGACCATGCGGGTGGCCGAGTCAGGGGCAACGACGGTATCGGCATCAATTTGTAGCATGAACTCGTAGAATGTTGGGTTGACGCCAATGATGTTGCGAATCTGATGGTACATTTCAAGCTCGAGGGGGCTCATAGCAAGGTTGTAGTGGACACGATTCAGGAATCGCATGAGAACCATCTGAGAGTCTCGCTTGCCACGGTTACCAGGACGAGAGACCTCAGAGGGCTTGCCGACCTTGACAATGACCATGAACGGGACAATGTGGCCCAGGACCTCATACAATCCGGAGTAGACCTTGCCCATGTTGTGCTGCTTCAAACCCTCGCCAAGTGCCTCGAAACTCAAGGGCTCGGGATCCACAGTCTCAGAAACGCCGAGAATATCCAGGACAATGCGAGGCGTAGGCCTATCATTACCCTGGCCAATGATCATACCGTCACAGACCATGACCAGAAGCTTGCGCTTGTCATCGTACTTCATTCGGGCAGCCGAGTCGATAGCACGTCGAAGAGACTCTTCATCCTCGGTATAGGCAGGGATCATGCACATGACAAATTTGTCCAGGTTCTCGGGCACGTTCTTACCTCCGAACTGGAGAGCTGCTAAGAACTTGAAGGCGAGGACGGAGGCCAGCATGATGGAAATGGCCAAGATGAGGTAGGTTGCAAACTGGCAGCGGACCGAGTTTCGGGTGTCCACATCACCAACGTAGAACAGATTGTTGAGGCACGTCTCCATTCGAGCCTTGGCGGCATCATCCATATTGAGGGCATTCCAGTACTTGGTGATGTCTCCACCAGATCTTTGTTGAAACAGGTCCAAAATCCTGTCATCCATAAAGTTCGTGGCCTCATTGCCAGCCGGAGAAGACTTGCCAGGCTTGGGCACCATCCTACGACCACCGGAGAGGTAGGTTGTGAGGTCGTAGACACGTTTTCCCTTCGTGACTATTGTCATTCGCTTCTTGGCCAACTTCTTGACGTATTGGGGAGTGTACCCAATTCTGCCCTTCATGTAGTTGGCCTTCAGCATTGTCATTTGCTCAAAATACCAATCGGGTCTGGTGTCATTGGTGGAATATCGGAAGTCGTGGTAATGGGCTGTAAGATCATCCTTGGAAACAAGTGCAGCTGAGCCGGAAATATTGGTGTTCTTGTAGTCCAAGGTGACTTCCGGGCGGATAGAGCCATCTTTGCCCTGACAAAGAGCCGAGACTTGAACAGGAAAGAGGGAGCTCACATCCTTACCAGCATAATGAGTGAGATCATCAGCGTCGATATAGCTCGGGTAATGTTTTGTTGAGAATGCGCCAATGTCGAATACGAAGCCACGGATGGAAAGATAAGCACCTTTGCTCCCCTTTTCGCCATCAAAAGATGCCAGCTCGGAAGCGCTGTAGACATGTTGTGTCGGGCAAATTAGTCTCGGGAATCCAACCATGACGAAGGCAACCAAGGCACACATGAGCCAGATGAGGATGTTGATGGCCAGCTTCTCTCTCCAAGCAACGCGAACATCCTTTCGAGGCATTCGACCGATATACCGAATGAGAAAGTCGGGGATGAACCAAGTCATGAGGTAGACAATAAAGACCCAGCGCTTTCGACTCGGCTTGTCTTTGTACTCCTCAACCTCCTCGAGCGTCTTTTCATTGCCTCGCTCAGCCATTTGCTCCCGGGTATCCAGGTTTTTGAACATATCACCGCCACCAAACGCAGAGACGCCGGCCTCAGAGCGGGTATCATCATTGAAATATCCGTTCTTGCCCTTCTCGCCGTACATAAGGGGGGTGTTGCCACCAGAAACCAAGCGCTCCTTGGAAGCGCCGAAGGGAAGGCCATCCCCAGGGGTCATACCATCACTGGCATTAGACGATGGCAAGCCGAAGCGGCCAGACGTGGATCCAGCTTCGACGAGCTGTGCGACTTCCATCCAACAACGCTCGCTGAGGAACACGCCAGTAGCACCAACTCGAACTTCGTTGTTGGGCCACTGCTTTTCTTCAATAACCATTTCAGCGCGCTCCCGTTCACTGCCGACGAGAATGGTTTCTGCATCAGCCATACCGAGGAACTCGCCGAATGGTAAGAAGAGACTGAAATCCGCCGATCGGAGTCGTTGGCTGATTTCAGCAATTCCAAATGTCTGGACTTGGGTCCGTACACACTTGCTATCAAACTGGTTGGCAATGCGTCGGTCATTCGGCTTCAGACAGAAAATGAAGTAGCCGTTCGTGCCGGGGTCAGTAACAGCCTTCTGGACGTTCTCCAAAGACGACAGGAATTGGCCGGAAGCACCTTGTTCGATGCCAACCTTGGTGTTCTTTCTCGACTCGCCGCCAGTTTGGCTCGTGTGCTCAAGCTCCTCCAATGCATCCTGCTGCTGGAGACGATAGGCAGTGTTTGGTCGTCCCGTCCGATGCGTTTTGCGAGACATAACGCTTGGGGCTCGCATGGGCTTGGAGCTTACGGTGGCTTGCATCACAGCAGTGCGTTCGTTGGGGTGAGTGACAGTCTGGAGGGCCTCCTGACCAAAAAGCCTGGCAACGAACTCACTCTTGGTGCCGTTTATCATGCTGAGGAGATCACCAGAAATGATCTCGCCGTTCTCCTCGATCAATCCCTTGACGGGGTAGTCGACCTCGCCAGCAAAGTGCTTGACGGTGAAAACGGCTGAAAGGTTCTCGGTCATGAAGTTGCTACCAGGAAGCTTGGCAGTGGCGGCACCGACCTCGATGGCAGGATTCTTGCCTTCGAAGCGCTTTCTCAAGCTCTCCAAGAGCTGCATATCAGATCGGTTACGTCGGGTCTGGTCATCCAGAATGCTGAGAAGACCGTTGCCGGGTTTCAAAATGCCGCGAACGGCATCCGAGTTGTCAAAGTAGCTGGTAGCAGGAACGCTGACCTCCTCAGACTCGAGCATGTCGGCCTTGCGATCGAAGAAGTTGGTGAGAGTCATATTGTAGATAGCTTCGGTAGCGGCGTTGTTGAGCAGTTGGTCCAAAGCAGAGCCGGTAGAGGTCTGCTGGGCGAAGCCGGGGAAATCAACAATTGAGACAGTGTTTGCAATGGACTCTTCGGGAGCGCAGAGGCGCTGGTTGATTGTCTCCATGATCCAAGCGACCAGGAGGGAGTAGAGCGTGCGTGCAAGCTCACCAGCGTGAGCGCGAGCTCCGTTGGGATCAAGCATGACCGTGACTCGCTCCTTGTGGATCATCCTGGTCTTGTAACCAAGGGTGGTCTGGAGCTCACCGGCGCCTACACCGAGGAAGGCGGCGACGATGGCGAGTACATCCTTGTTCTTGACGGCAGTGATGGTTTGACCACCCTCGTGGGAAAAGCCACCACTATCATCACCTGCAACGCTAGTGTTGCTGGATGTCTCAAACTCAAGCTGGCCAATGTGGAGGATGCTCGCGAGCAGTTGGCAAATCTCGGCAATCTCAGCACGGGGGAACTCAAGCTTCCTCAGAGCATTCTTAAAGACTTGGAAGCCATCGGCGTCGTTAATGCCAACCTTGAGCTGAGTGGGATGACCGAGGAACTTCCATCGCTTCTGAGCAGCACCGGTAGCGTTGGAAGCGCCATCGAGGCCGAGATGGACCTTCTCGGCTTCGCTGGTGCCTGAAAGAAGGTAGTAGAGAATGTGGAAGTTGCGCTCTCCGGTAGGCACATCTGCGATACGGCTGCGCTCTAACCGATGATCAAGCAGCTTGCCACCAATGAGGATAGGGTTTGTGGTCGACGATGTGTCATATTGAAGCTCGTAAAACAGGCCGGCCTTGGAGGCGGTGGAGGTTGTGGCGGTCTTGGTCGTGGTCAGGCTGTCGAAGACGTACGCAGCCAGAGAAAGTTTGGTAGAGAGGGGAGTCGACGACTTGCCGAGAAGAGCCGTGAGGAGATGGGCGCGGAGGGTTGATTTACCAGAGCCGGATTCACCCCTGAAGATGAGAGGTCAACAGGTGTCCAAGTGTTGGGGCGGTTAATTAGCATTCGCCATGGTGACTTACAGGAAGACAACAGCCTGGTTCTCAGAACGATGACCTAGCCTCAGCCAGGCCCGGTCGGCGATCTCCTCAGCGCCGGCCATGGCGCTTCCCTCCTTTCCGCCATCCGGGCCCTTAGTGGACGATGTGTAGGTGTTTAGAGAGATGAGGCCGTGGGAGGACAGTCGAGCGGTGGGATGGGACACATGGAAGCGACTGGCGAGATGAGCCGTCAAGTGCGTGTCGGACTGGAGATGGGCTGGAAGCGAGGGCAGCGAAGGCTGCGTGTGAGCGCCTCCGCCGTTGCCTCCCAGATGCGGCAGGCTCATGGCCATGGTGGTCAAGCCGCCAACTGGTGGCTTCTTAGAAGCTCGTGAAGCAATCGAGTAGCGACGGACGAGTTATGATGGGATCGAGGAGAGATGGTCGTCGTGGGACGGGCGTCTAGGTGTTGAAAGCCGGGGAACCGGCGAAAGGGAAGGGCAAAGACGCACTATGAACGAGGGGAAAGGGCGCGAGTTGGTGTTGACAAAACGAGCGTCAGGAAGAGAGGAAGAGGCACGCGAGAGAGAAAAGGTGAGGCTTGAGGAAGCAAGGCCGTTCACCAGGTCGGGTTGACTTGACGATGGTGGTGTAACTCTACGCCAAACAAGCGCTGGGAAAGGGGATTTGTTTTCTTGGGGACGAACACATGCAGCCGGGCGGCGGGCGGGAGAGACCAGTGGTGCACAGTTCTCGCACCGGCCTCTCAGTGCTGCTATGTTTGTCCCACGGCATAAAAGTACGAGATTTTGGAGGGCCTGGCACAACCAGCACATCCACAGCCACAACCACCACACATAACGCACACGCACCGTGGACCCGTGCCCTTGGCTTCGGCGCTCGAGTCTGAGTCGAGAGCGTCTAGCTAGCACCCGTGTAAAACTCACTGATGATCACTGGAACTCGCTAAGACTCGCTACAGGCGCTGAAGGCGCTCCTCGCTTCTGGGGCTGTGGCAGAGGATGATGTGATGCGCTTGAGCAGTTGAGGCCGAGCCCGTATTACGGCGTGCCCCAAAAAGCACACTGTACGCGTCTCACTCATCGCTTTCTGGCCTTCCAATGGCTCTGCGCTGGCAAGACGCCACGCCACATTCCTCTTTTTCGCGTGTTCATTCTTTCAACGATGCCGCCCGTCAACGGCGACCGCGACGAGGCGGTATGTATGCTCGTGATGGATACCCAACAGGCAGGCACTTATAGATCCAATATCACCACGATATTCGTAAGGACGATACCAACTTTGTACTCCGTATATCCCCTAGGGGCGGCTGGTGATTGTCGAGAGCCTCCAGTTATCGGTTGTGACCAAGAAAAGCCCCTAGTTCCAGAAGTACCCAAGCACCCACCGGATGTTACCCATAGACAACGGAGGGCACAAGTGGGGCATGCAAAATGCTTGTTTACCGGTTATGCTCCATTCGTGCTTCGTCCATCACAGGTCTCGCAGGGCAAAGTCTCACTTCACTGGTAGACATAGTGCTCACAGCCTCCGGATCAAGCCGTGCTAGGCGGCCGAGGACTTGACGGCCGCTCTTTGTCAACGACGTATAGGTGTGGCGATTGGCGCCTGTACTCCATAGCAGCGTAACGTTCAAAACACGATACATGCGTGTGAGAGAATGGCCCAGAAGGTAACCGTTGGCAGATAAAACAGCCCTAGACATAGCGTCAACGCATGATACGTATGGTTCAGGCTCCAAATGGATGGATTAAGTTTCTGCCATGGCTAATTAATGTAGACGGCGGGCACTCACTCTCACGAGTACAAGACTGGACGACATTGACAGGCTCCGCTGGTTCCTCGCTGAGACATTGGCAAAGTGTCCACTATCTTACACACGATCCATGTCATCCAAAGCCACTCATTTACTACCTATGTATTAACCCTTTACTTTGAGCTTCGGACGCCACGGACAAAATGTACGGCAAGGGAAAATGAAAATTTCCCATGCTGGAAACCAGCAAGCGATGAGCGAGCGATGATTGCTGAGCAGAAAAGATGGGCGGTCCATCCCCTGCGGTAATCTCCCTGCCAAGAAGCCTCCATCAGACTCCACTACCGGCAACGCCGTGTAGACCTTGCCCCGTCGCTTGCAAATTGGCCTGTCAGTTGAGGTATCCTGGCCTGGATGATGGATCGGCAGCTGGCTCTGAGATCCCTCTGCAAGCTTCTGGAATGCTTGGATGAATACTAGTGCCGGCCTCACGGGAAACTGAGTCCCTTGCTGTTGTTATTTTGGGGCGTGGATGGCGGGAGCCTCTCCCTTGGCCTCGAGTCGCTTCCATCTTCCCCACGATGGGATGGGCCTTCATGCCGTGCAAGGTATGATGCCTGTGGGAGGACAGAAGGGATCATCTGAGACAATGGCCCAGCCGCTGAGGACAAGCCATGGCATGGAAATTCTCTCGATTTGACTTGCCTTGCCCGGTTCCGCTACTTGGCTACCTACTATTACTATGTATCTGCCTTAAGGGCCATGGGCCATCATGACGACCGACTACCCGCAACTAATTCATACCAGCGGCTGAAATCGATCGTTCCGCCCGCTCGATAGGTTCAGGTCCTGTCCAGCTGGACGCGCCAGACGCGGCCGCCGCCAGACGGGCGTCTTTGGGTGAGAGACGGTTGATGAGTGACAGGCTGGGGACGGGAACCATCAAAGGAAAGGGGACCGATTCCCGTACCTCCAGATTATGAGTACTAGTATCGACTACACCCGGGTCCCCAGCAGCACCCTCGTAACACAAGTGTGCGAGCGTCGGAGGGGCGGAGAAAGAGACGAACAAATGAGAAGGATCTTGTGGAGCAGACAGATCCTGTCCATGTGCACTTTGCACGAAGCAGGAGAAGTTGCCTTTTCCAGGGTTCTCAACACAAGGTTCCTCACACAAGCCGGTTTTCGGTTCACGGTGTGGTGACGTGTTGTTGTTGCTCGCTCGGCCGCACATGACGAAAAGGGAAAACAACAAAAAGAAAGAAAAACAGCAATGAGCAAATCAGTCCATGCACCATCGAAATCCATCTCATCCGCAAGGGCGCTACGGGGAACCTAATTAATGCATGCCGGTGACATCCCAAGGGACAGGACTACTGCACTGTGCCTACCGAGTAGCCCAAAGTGGGCACTAGCGGGCTCCCCTGGCAGTGCTGGGCTGCACTGTAGGTGTCCCATCCAGTGTTGTTGTGGTGGTGTCCATCGGTACGTCAGACAACGTACTCCGTGCGGATTGAGTTATCCAGGATAGGAGAGAAGTTCTACGTCCCAGAACAATCCACGTATCCACGCACCACATACATAGTAGGTCCATCAGCCAGCACCAATCGTGACTAGTATATGTCAGCAGGTTCGATAGCAGAGACAAGAAAAAAAGAAGAAGAAATCACCCGAGCAGGCAGATAAACAGACGGACAGACCCGTCTTCGACAGACTTGACTTCGAGACCAGACGATCTATTCTAATTGAGTTGCACCCATAGTAAACACTCGTACCAAGTACTGATGATTCAGAGTTATGTACACAGCCTCCCCCCGGGGCACGGCACGGCATCACGGTCATGGATACGAACATGGCGGAGTGATGTTGAGAAGAGAAAAAGAGCCGGCACTTGAACTACTAAGTACGTACTCAACGAAAGACGGCCGCGACCATGCAGAACTGTGCACACAGTTCGCCGCTGGGCTCGTATTTGGAAGCCCACGTCCCACCATCCACCCACACCATCCGCTGACACCCATCGGATCCAGCTCAACCCCTTGCCCCTACCGCTACCGCTCACCCGCTGTTCCAAGTTTAGACACGGTACGGTGCTACAGTGTGAGTGGTTCCCGCCCCAAGGGGTCGACTAGCCCCCGGGCTGCCAGCCCCGAGACTGGCTGGCTGAGGCTTCCAGTTGCCACACGCTGGCAGTCACAGGCTTCCCCCCGGTAAAGATCGGGCCACCCACCAACCGCCCCGCGAGCCCCCTAAGGCGCCGGCCCCCCGCCTAGGTGCTAAAAAGATGGGCCGTTGGCCCTGAATTCCTGCGCTGACGAGCCCTGTCGTCCGCCGTACACAGTGCGCTATCCGCACGGTCGTTATTCTCTGGAGCGTCCTCTGGGCACATTGCCTCTTTTCGCCAGGCCTTGTCGCTTCTTCAACTCCTGGAAAGCGTTTGTCGTGTCCTGGATTCGTTGCTTCTTCTACCTATCCTACAGCCTCATCGACCGACCTCACTCGCTTTGGTCGTGTTTCTTCAATCGTTAATTATCATATTCCTCCATCTCTTCCGTTGCCAACTAACGGTCGTGACACCTCCCACATCGAAAAGGAGGGTCGCGTTGCCCAGCGACGATTCTTTCATCTGACCATCAACCAGACACTTCAAACTCTCTCGAACGCTCGTTCTGTCCACTAGCTCCGCTTCATTCACTTCAGTCGATTCGTGCTCTTTTCAGACCGCTTCCCGCCGGTCTCGCTTGCTCCCTTGAGCTCGTCCTTCAATTCGAATACTATTCCGCTACAACCGACTCGGAGCATCGAAACGTTAAATCTCCTGTGATTGTCCCGTGAGGACATCACTATCCTCAACCATGACGAACCGAATGTCCATGTTTTCGACGGCATCCGATGCTATGGGTGGTCCTCGTGCTGGAGGTCCTCAAGCTGCCCAAGTGTCGACCACAACACTTCTCAATGCCGTCCACAACATCTATCTTGCTTCGCAGCCTCACAAGCTGGACGGCAGCACCAGTCTCGTTGTCAACACCTGGCTCACCGCGGCCCAGGCCGGCGTCACTGTCGACGGCAGTCTCGCTGCTCAAGCCTGGGAACATGCCAGACGCCGAGCCGAGGATGGCTGTGTCATCTTAGGGTACGCTCCTTTCACTCAAGTACCGTTCAGTTTCGTTCATCCTGCTAAAGCGTCACAGATCTCTCCACCAGTCCGGCCCGTCGGTCCTGGTACCTTTCCTAAACACCTTCCCTTTCACGATTCCTACATCAGTCTACAAGTCCCTGGAGGCCATCCGCCCGTTCCTCCGTTGTGCGACTCCGTATAACCCGTCAACTCCAAGGCAGGCTGCTCTGGGTGTGACCCTGACGCTGAACCTGACTGGCAACCTCACGGGAGCCTGCCTAGCTCTATCGCAAGGAGGTATCGACACCACTAATGGACTTTTGAATATTCCGGCCGAAGCCGGATACCGCGCCTTTGACGTCTTCTACTATCTGCTAACATCGGCCTCCACCCCCGCTGAGCGCGAGTTTCTGGGTCTCAAGTCGGCCTCGACCTACTCGCTGTTGGCTCGCTCCGGAACCTACGACCCTCCTTCTTATCTCCCTACCGCCGATGATGCAGCTGCTGCCGACGATTTCCGCCAAGCATTGAAGGAGATAGGAATTAAGGGCTCTGCCCATCGTAACTTCATCTCCACCCTCGCTGGGCTGCTCAAGCTTGGAAACTCGCTCGATTATGCTGCAGATTCCGATGACCTGGAGGAGATTTGCGAAGATGTTAGTGGGTTGCTCGGAATGGAACCCGAGGTTCTCCTCCAGCAGTGCAGCACTGAGGACCGCTGGACACTCGTTGGTGGACTCTACGAGGCACTCGTGGATTGGGTCATTTCCAAGGCGAATACCGCGATTGCCGCTCAGATGCTTCGCATCCGAGACGGTGATGAGTCTGTCGACGGCCGCGGTGTCCGCACCCCTACCTCCAACGAGGATAACGGTGACACCGTCTCCATCACGGTCATTGAGGTCCCCGACCCTACCCTGGCCAAGGCCCTTGCCATGCGTACTATTTTTGACGATACGCTGGGTCTCAACGCTGAGATGATTCAGGATGGCGTGAATGTGTCCCCTGCAGGTTCCTCGGTCATAAAGGAAATGCAACAGGCCGTCGCTGAGGTCGCCCCCGACTTGGGTATCATGACCGGCCCTCGGGGTAGGGACCGACAACATGAGCTTGAGAAGAGGGAAGTTATTCTCGAGAAGATCGCGTACGCAGGCGAGGAGGATGGATTCCTAAAGAAGCTACTTTTCCCCATTGCAGGCGAGGGCATCAACCTTGGTCGGGCAGGTCGATTTGATCTTCCTGCTATCCTCGGCTCTAGCCGTGCTTGGTACCATCTGTCCCTGCACCCGACCGATGACTCTCCCGCCAGCCTCGCGGCCCTGCCCGCAATCACTTCAGCTTGGTCAGCTGGCACTGTCTCCCGACAGCTCCGCTCTTGGAGACTCCCAGAGTGGGCAAACCGACGCAACAAGAGCCTGGATTACACTGCCGACTTCGATGTCGAGGAGTTTGTTCAGCGATACGCGCCCCTCGGCTGTAAGGACGGCAAAGATGGAATCGAGACATGGATGCTGGAGCGTGGGTGGAGCAATGGCGAGGTCTTCATCGGCAAGGAACGTGTTTGGATGCGCGAGAGCGCCTGGTGGGAGGCTGAGAGCATGTTGGATATCAAGCCTGCCCACAGCCTCCAGAGCGTTGGAGCCAACCCGTTCAACTCCGGTTTTGACACTGGATACTCCGCCAACGGAAGTGGCTTCTTCCCTCCCCCAGCCTTGGAGAACAGCTACAACGGCAGCAACGATCATCTGGTGCACAACCGCCAGTTTAGTCAGGGTAACATGAGCCAGGTTACTCTAGGCCAGAACCTGAACCAAAACCGCACTGCCGCCCCTTCCATCAGCCCGAGCGCGATGCGAAATGCCTCCGCTGGTGACTACGGCCTCGGTAAGAAGGGAGATATCTACAAGGGCGAGGTGTACTACAACGAGGCTGGCGAGTTCACAGGTGTCCTGGATCCCGAACTGGCCAAGGACAAGCACATCGAGACCAAGAGTATTGCTTTCGGTCGTCGAGCCTGGGTTGCCTTTGTCTGGGCTATGACCTTCTGGATCCCATCCCCACTTCTCTCAACTGTCGGGCGGATGCGACGACCTGATGTTCGTATGGCATGGCGCGAGAAATTTGTACTGTGTTCTGGTATTTTGATCATCAACGGTTTGATGGTGTTCTGGATCATTGGTTTTGGTAAACTGCTCTGTCCCAACTCGGACAAAGCCTGGAACGAAAAGCAGCTTGCCACACATCAAGGCGGCGACGACTTCTGGGTTGGCATACACGGCAAAGTCTACGATATTTCCAAATTCTGGAGGCGCCAACACAGCGATACTGATATTAAAACCACTGAGAGCAACATGATGCCTCTTTCCGGCCAAATTCTGGACAATTACTTTGTCCCACCTCTCAACGTGGCTTGCAAGGGATTAGGTATCAAGAAGACCACAAGACTGAGACCGAACAACACTATCGCGGATAGCACCGGCGTTCACACGTCCGGTTATTTCGCCAGTGACCGAACCAGCGCCTTGGGTGACGAAAATTGGTACTGGGATCACTTCGAGCCTACGATCAAGGAATATTACCACGGTGACGTTGTCATCAAGGAATCCAAGCTCAAGAGTGAGGGCAAGAACGAACAGCATTACTGGGCCAGGTACGGCAACAAGATCTATGATCTGACAGACTACTTCTATTCACAGGACCTGTTCGACGGCAGAGATGAATACCTGTACCTTAACAGCGAAGTATCAGATCTCTGGCAGAACAACCCTGGCCAAAACATCAAGGAATCACTGGACCTCCTCATCGAAGATTCGCAAGGGAACAAAACGAAGCATGCCAATATTATGAACAGTTGGTACTGCATCCAACGAACCAGCTACGTGGGTATCACCGACTTCAGAGACAGCGCCAAGTGTCAGGTCAACAACTATATCCTCCTGGCTTTCACAATCATCCTTTGCGCCGTCATCGGCATCAAGTTCCTTGCTGCTCTGCAATTCGGCTCCAAGCGTCGTCCTTCACCTCAGGACAAGTTCGTCATTTGCCAGGTTCCTGCCTATACTGAAGGCGAAGATTCTCTGCGAAAAGCCCTTGACTCCCTTACAGCCCTCCAATATGATAACAAGCGCAAGCTCATTTGTGTCATTTGTGATGGTGTCATTGTTGGTCAGGGCAACGATCGCCCGACGCCCAAGATTATCCTCGACATTCTCGGAGTTGATCCCAAGGTTGATCCCCCGGCACTGCCATTCAAGTCTGTGGGCTCTGGCAGCGAACAGCTCAACTACGGAAAAGTCTACTCTGGTCTCTACGAATTTGAGGGCAACGTCGTCCCATACCTCGTCGTCGTCAAGGTTGGCAAGGAGTCGGAGCAAGCCAAATCGAAGCCTGGCAACCGTGGCAAGCGTGACTCCCAGATTCTCCTCATGAGCTTCCTCAACCGTGTTCACCATCGCTCTCCTATGAGTCCCTTGGAGCTTGAGATGTTCCATCAGATCAACAATATCATTGGTGTGGATCCTGAGCTGTATGAATATCTCCTCATGGTCGATGCCGATACATGCGTTAGTGAAGACTCCCTGAACCGGCTGGTTGCTGCTTGTACCCACAACGCCAAGATTGCTGGTATTTGTGGCGAGACGAGTCTGGAAAACGACGAGAAGACTTGGTGGACTATGATCCAGGTTTACGAATACTTCATTTCCCATCACCTGGCCAAGGCTTTCGAGTCCCTCTTCGGCAGCGTCACATGTTTGCCTGGATGGTACGTATTGGCATTGACCCCAATCTTGAAGCAACAAAACTAACTAAAAACCAGTTTCACCATGTACCGCCTAAGAACCGCTGACAAGGGCAAGCCGCTCATCATCTCGGACGCTGTCATCAAAGACTATGCTATTTGCGATGTAGACACCCTGCACAAGAAGAACCTTCTCGCCCTGGGTGAAGATCGTTACCTGACCACGCTCATGACAAAGCACTTCCCCTCGATGGCATTCAAGTTCATCCCCGACGCACAGTGTAAGACGGCTGCGCCCGAGTCTTGGAGTGTTTTGTTGTCTCAGCGTCGTCGATGGATCAACTCGACCATTCATAACCTCGTCGAACTGATGCGACTGAAGGAGATGTGCGGCTTCTGCTGTTTCAGCATGCGTTTCGTTGTGCTGCTCGATCTCTGCGGTACCATCATTCTCCCTGCGACCTGCGCCTATCTCGTCTATCTCATTTACCGCGTTGCAACGAACACTGGACAATTCCCTCTCATTTCCATCGTCATGCTTGCCGCAGTTTATGGTCTACAGGCGCTCATCTTCCTTTTGAAGAGGCAGTGGCAGCACATCGGATGGATGATCATCTACATTCTTGCGTACCCGATTTATTCGTTTATTCTCCCTATCTACTCCTTCTGGAACCAGGACAACTTCTCGTGGGGTAACACGCGTATCGTCATTGGTGAGAAGGGTGACAAGCAGATCGTTGCAGTCTCGGAGGAAGCATTCGACCCCCGCTCCATTCCCTTGCAACGCTGGGACGACTATGCCCTGTCCAACAACCTGCCTGGTCGCCGTGGTGGTGGACAGCAGGAGAAGCACGATTACTCTTTCGGCGACCAGTACGAGATGGATGAGATTAAGTCTGTCTACTCTGCTGGTCCTCAGGGATCTGTCTTGACAGGCATGCCTGGCCGCAACCCTTACCTGCCGCCGCACTCCCCTGCGGGCATGAACACGCGCAACTCCACCATGCACGGCTACCAGGAGTCGCCCATGGCAAACCGCCAGTCGATGATGTCCATGGGCACTGGCATTCACGACATGCGCAGCGGCTCACCATACCAGGACTTTCCCGGTCAAAGACCCAGCATGAACAACCTGCGTGGCCAGGCCAACCTGTCTCCTGGAATGGGAGGTGCCAGTCGGTCGGGCACCGCGCTGGGCTTCTCGAACGGCGCCCGGTCTCCCGCGCCCGACGGCATGCGGTCCACTTCTTCATTCGACTTCCAGAACGGCCACGGTGTCAACGACATGGCCATTGTTGACTCGATCCGCTCCGTCCTGGGTGAGGTCGATCTCGACACAGTCACGAAGAAGCAGGTCCGCGCCCTGGTTGAGCAACGCCTCCAGACGGAGCTGGTCGGCGAGCGCCGCACCTTTATGGATCGCCAGATCGACCACGAGTTGGAGAATATGTAATGTTTGGGGGGGGGAGAGAGAGAGAGGTAGAACAGCGGGGAAAAGGAGAGGTGTTTATCTCCTGATCTCAGTATATACCTTTTTGGGGTCTATACACAGCCACCCACGCACAACCATGAGCTTTCGCGCTCTTATGCCACGTGGGTGGCGCAGCGACCCAGGGATGAACAAGGGAAGCCGGGCTGTGGGTGTCCAAAATGAAAGTTCAGGATTGTGTTCTCGGCGTTTTTGTTCGGGAGAGGGAGTCGTTGGATATTTGTTCACATCTACTACAGAGATCAAAGTGGTCTAATGGCACCGGGCTGGACTGGGCTGGGCTGGTTGGGTTGCGCTACATCGCTTGGCCTGATCAGAAAGGATCTTTTTCTATTATTATAATACGTTTGGTTAATTGCTTGTTTGACTTGCACTGGTTATTTGCTTGTATTCACGACGACCCAGCAAAATTGGCCATGGCGGTAGTGGTAATATCTAAGGCATGTAAACAAGGCTCATTCGTTGACTTTTGGTTTCATTTGCCACTATATTAGACCCTGTTCGTCTTCTCTCTTAAACATCGACTCTACTTAAATCACCTCCTACCACTCCACATTTCTGTATTCCGTGGACTCATAGTCACTTGAGAGTAAGCGGAATATCTAACGACAAGTCCTACTTATCAATCATCCCGACGCCCTTGAGACGGAGGTACACATCAGTGCCCCAGCCGTACAAGCTCTGGACGGCAATACCACCGCCGAAATACTCCGCGTAGGCCCGGCTCAGAGGCAAGCCGTAGCCGAGGCCAGCGATGGAGCTACCGCCGGTGCTGGCGGAGGCGATGGCTCCGAGGCCGATATCACTCCCACTTCCGGAGCCGGGAAAGTCGTCCGGGTTGTCGGAGAAGGTGGTGAAGGAGTAAGACCAGATACTGGGGGCGACGTCGGGGGGGATGCCGCCACCGCGGTCGCGAATGCGGATGGTGACGCCAGGGGCGTTGTCGTCTAGCGGGGCGATGGCACCGCGATCGTCGTCGTCCTCTGAAGGGCGGGCAACGGCAACGGGAGGATCATTGTAGGATGGTTGACGAAGAGGAGGCTCGGGGGCGATGGTGACGATTACGGGTTCGCGGGACTTGTTCTCAACGGTGGCGCGGAAGGCGTTCTTGAGGAGCTCTGTGACGATGTATTCGAGGTGCATGGGGACAAATGCAAAGGTAGTATCAGGCTCGCCATCGATGCAGAGTTGGGGGCGGATACCGTACCGCAGCTCGCAGATGTCGGCGACGAAGCCGGCGCATGACTCAATGATGTCGGCGGGCTTGAGGACAGTGTCGATGACGCCAATGTACGAGGGGTGCTCCGGGCAGGGCGTAGGACTGGCGGGCGGGTCAAAGTGCGGCTGACTGCTGAAGTGCAGAGCAATGTGCTGCTCCGCGATGAGGCGGGTGCCGATGCGGGCGCGGAGATGCTGGTCGAGGAAGCGGGTGACCTCGGCGGGAGAGATGTAGCGGCGGCACTCGAGGAAGCCCTTTGCGAGGATGGGGATGGTGTCGGTGTGAGTCTGGACAAGCTCGGCGAGGACGTTCGTGAAGCGGACCTCGTCGTCGAGGGAGGAGATGGGGCGGCCGTCGCGAGAGGCGTGCAGGTAGGGCAGCAGGATGGAGAGCGAGTGGATGTAGTTATTGTAGATGCGTGAGATGTTTGGGTTCGTGACGACGATGTAGGGCAGGTTGCGGAGGGCCTGGATGCGGTGTGCAAGGCGGACGGGGAGGAGGGAGAGGGCGAAGTTGGCCGAGGTGAGGAGGGATTTGGAGGAGAGAGGAGGACGGCCGTGTCTGCGAGATTGTCGTTGTCAGTGTCAGCGTCATTGTCCGTGTCAGTGTCGGTGCCGCGATTGCATCAGCAGACATACCGGACCAGGTCGGTGAGGCTGAGCGGGTGTTGATGCTGCCGGGCCAGCGCCGCAATCTCAGCGTCCGACACCTTGTGTGTATGCAGCCGGCGGCGCTGCGAGGGGCCGGGTAGACCGGGAGACGACGACGAAGACCATTGCGAGCGCCGTAAGCTGTACAATGCGCTCTGAGGCCGGTGGGCTTGTGATTGCGGTCGGGGGAAGACGAGAGGGAGAGCACGACGAGAGAGGCACCGCCTCATTGACGTCAAGCTGGCAGATGAGCCATTCATTGCCGCCGCTTCATTTGAGCATTCTGACCTGTTTATGGGCTGTTTGTGCGAGCGAGAGCTTGGCGGGGGCGGGGGCGGAGATGAATCAGGAAGAAAAGAATGGACGTTTGTTCCGCTTGGTGATGCTCGGATGGATGGATGGATGACTCTCCCGTCTCCCCCGGGAAGCTTGGACCCGGCTCCCGGGGGGGAAGACTTATCTCGGCGGCGTTAGCGCGCTTTCGGGCGGCTTATCGCAGGGCAGAGCAGAGGACATTTACAGGGGCTTACAGGGGCTTACAGGACTTACATGGGGGACAGCGGCGGGGGATCCGCGGGGAGGGGTTGCCTACCGTAGGCTATCGTAGGTTCTATCTCATACGTCACCGGCCCGGTTCGTCTCGTGTCAGTGGAGGGGCAGGACGAGAAGCAGATGGAGATACCGAGGAACGCGCAAGATGTGATAGATTGTTGTGATCTAGCAACAGGTTTATATTTCGTTTGTCGCCTCTTTCTATAGATCGTCCCTCAACCGGCCATCCTGGCATCATCTACTGCGTGCTGACCTCTTGGTCGGGCTCAACGAGCATGACGTGCTCGTGCGCCTCCAGCGTGTTGACGGCGTCCTGATCAAAGGCAACCCTAAGGAAGTTAGCAAGTAGGACAGACTTGTTAGGTGAGGGATGGAGGGGGGTATAACGCACGAGAAGCCCTTGATCAAGGAGTACTCGTGCTCGATCTTGCCGCCCTGGTCGATGGCGTGCTGCTTGACACTGTTGCAACTCTGTCAGTTCCCGTTCTTGACTCTGCTCGTCGTATATCCCGTCTGGTTTCGACAAGGGGGAGGGGAGGGTTCAGGAAGTATTACGCCTGGACCTGCTCGGGCGAGGCATCGTCTTTGCATGAGACCTATGAGGGGTAGAAGCCGTCAGCGACGTTCGGGAGCTATGCGAGCGACGAGTTAGGTGTATGCTACTCACAATGTAGGTAGGCATATTTGCTTGTTTGCGGGGGAAATGTCTTTTCGATGGTGTTTTCTTGTTGAGTTGATGTAGATGGAAATGGTGATGATGTTGCAAGATGTATGATTGCAAGTGGGAGCTTTTAGATGGGAGCGATGATGAATCTCCCCCTCTTGAGAACCGTGGATGGGTTCTAGTCATATCCACAACCACCACCAAAAGCGTGACACGCCGGAACCTTAGTACCCAGTCCTAAGACACCTGCCAACTACTAAGGATATCAACCACCCTCAAAAGCCCACGTACACCAAGGGCACAGCACATTACGTAGCACATTTGCGCACCCACTCTGCGCTTTGCGTGCCAATCAGTCCTTCCCTTATCGCGCCAGTTGCCCGTTTGGGCTGGCCGCCATAGCCTATAGGGTTGGCTCGCTCTCGTGGGGGGAGGGGCATGACGCAATCCCTCCGGCAGCCGCCAGGTTTCTGACGGGCTGCATTTTTGGGGGGGGCATAGAATATACCCGAGTCTTGAGGGATTCAATGACGTAGACGTGGGAAACACAGTTAGGCTTGTGTGTGCTTGGGGCGTTGAGCGAGACAACTTGGCTGGCGGTTTACTGCGAGAGCGTGGTTATGTCATCATCACTGAGGCAAGTAAAGTAGGTAAGCAACGAGATAAAGCATCGCTTCTATTCTATAGACCACATCATCATGAACGTAAACACGTAGATGTGCAGATACCATCTCCTCGGCCCGTTCCAGATGCCCCATAACATCCACATCGTAAAACAAGCCTGCGTTCTACTGCGTGTGCGTACCGCTCAAGGATATCTCGCCCTCAGCCTTCCCCAGGAATATCCCCAGCCAACTCCGAGCTCCTCCCGATTATCCGCAACTCGCATAGGGTTGACTGGACTTCTAGTCTTATCTGCGTCTGGCTCTAGGTTGAGGTAGAAGACGGGCGAAGCAATGTCAGGCGTAACCGGTTACATATCTGTCCGGCTCTTGCAACATGGACTGTCCTTTGCCAAAACATCCCGGCCAGTTATGTGGCCTGAGAAGAGTCTCTCCGTTTCGTGTCACATGCTCACACTTTTGGCAGTAATCGTTGAAAGTGCCGTTGCAGAGTACGCTTGGTTGACGAAGAGCTTCATTATCAATCACCATCTCAACATCGTTTGAACGTCCTTGGGCCGACAGACTTGACTGCTGGTACCATAGGGCACTTCGCCGCATGTGACATGTAAACTAAAGGGCTACTTTTGTTAAAGAGGTTGTTCGGTTGTCGTGAATATCATGATGCAGGATGCTAAAAAAGCATCATCATCAAAGAAAAAGGCACATCAAACCATGATGATATAAAATATTACGGAATCGGGATTTAACGAGCGGGTACAGGGTAGTTCACAAGGACATAACGCTAGCCAACCCCCTCTGAAACTACGTTAAGATCCCATTTCAGGGAGTTTCGGGCGCCTGGCACAACCCATGGTTGACTACGTGGACTTGATAAGTGTGATGGTGGCTCTAGCCACAGGCGATTCAAGAGATCTCGACTAGATGAGAGAAGGCGTGTCAAATCGAAGGCAATGACGTCGATGGAAATATCGCGCCACGGAGAGGTTAGAAGACGCTAGAGCGCGTAGCAATAAGGTTATTAAACCAACACCACTTGGCGCCCATGCCGACTCAGTGGTTGCGGCTCTAGCTGCATCACGTCCCATGATGCTGACGAAGGTGGGAGAAAGGCGAAGACGAAAGGACCAATGAGAGAAGCAAAGAAGCAGACTGCATTACTTCCTCATCACAATACGCATTCGTATTTCGAGCCTGTCCCATGGAGTCTCATTAACTCCGGGATGGGAACAGACAGTTGGGGATGCCGTGCAGTCTGCAATTGTTCCATGACAGGGACGGTACTCCGTACCAATGCTGGCTGCTGCACGGGACATCCAGCCAGCGTTTTGGGCGCGTACTACTCCGTACCAAGTGTCCGTATGCACAGTCGAGTTCGGGAAAACAGGGTCCATCATGATCCAATCGTTCGTGGGCTGGGCGGCTTTGGCGTTGTGATTTCAAGAGCGACGACCAACCATGAGCCCGTTTCGTATTCGTATTCGGGCGGAGGACGCATGGAACATGTCCATGAATTAACTCATTGGATCATGGGTCAGTTCCAAGCCGTCTTAAGTCCCCAACAGAGAATTCACCCATTAGTCATCTGAAGAGCGGTCAATGTCAACTGGCTGCGGAGAAGCCAATTGGCCAATGGGTTTGCTGAACAGAGTCCCGCGAGGGCCGACAATGAAACATCGTTTCGCGAGGAGAGGAGAGCGCATTCAATTTGCATCATGCGGCGGAAGCGGTAGGCCGGCAGCATCGGCGGGTCCGGGGAGCTATGTGGCTAGCAGCGTAATTGTGCAATTGTGTCGGGTCGAAGGTTTAGGCTATGTCGTATGATTATGGCACTGTAGTCATCACGGCTGTGGTATCCACGGATGTTGTTATTCATGTAAGGCGGCATCGCATGAGAAGGGATGGGTGCAATGAAAGCCGGCCGACGAGACGACGAGAACGCTGGCCGAATACGACAAGATCGTAGCTCCCTCCCTAGCGCGCAGACTGGCTCGGAGTGACGGGACCTTGCCTTTGGCGAGCACAGAGGGGGAGTGGGGGTGAATGGTTCGAACTGACCCATTCCCTTCATCTGATCAGTGGCCCGCCCCTTGTTCCTGCTGAGTGATTTGACTGGTTGCAAGCAGGTAACCCTTGGCCGGCGGCTCCACGTAGCTTGATAGCAGACGCACTAACCATCGCGAGGCTTGCCCTAAGAGAGGAGCCGTGCCTGATGTGCCTCCTTGGCACTTGGCTTGGGTGTCTGGCAGATGTGAAAATGGATGCATGATCTTGGATAAATACAGCTAGCGCGTGGCGCCGCCCTTGACGACACTTTTATTCCCAAAATCGCAAGATAGTCTGGATGTGTGGTCTTGAGCCTTCGTCCGTACGGATGTCATCTGTGGGTTATCTGATGTTAGCGTCGAATGGAGCGCATGCCCCAGCCTGTCGAGGAGCGGGCATAGGGAATCAGTGGTAAACAGTTCAGCGCCAAGGCTGAAAAGCCGATGCCTGGTGCGATCACGGGCCGGAGGCAATTTGATTGCTTGTAAATGTTCCACACATATCCAACACTGACTCTATACGGATACGCGTCGTGCGTACGAAGTGCGGAACGCCGGTACTCTCTGTCCAGCTTCAGGTCATGAGGACCGAAAACAGTCGCGTCGACGGTGATCGCATATGCAAGGGCCCAGCGCTTTGGCACTCGTGGATGAACCTCTCAGCGCATGCGTATTCGGGATCTCATGCAAGATGCAAGCACCAGCAATGGATTTCATCTCGACAGGAGCAGTGTGCCCGGAGGACTCCGGATGCAGGTGGGTATTCGTACCTATGTATATGATCTGGAGCATGGTAGGCTACACTGTTTAGGAGCTGGATACCACCATTTGCGAAGCATGCCACAGCAAGCACATCAGTCTCAGGCGTCTCGTGCAGATTCGCGAGGCCGAGCGGGGCTGTGATTGCGGGTTCACAGGCGATGACAAGGAAGCCGGGGCATGTTGTTAGAAGTTGCTCCGGACGCTGCTGCAACGCTACGGAAATTTGTTGAGTGCAGTGCGCCATGGGATGAATAAAGTAATGAATGGGTGATTGGTACATGTATTCGCACAGATGCTCGCCCACCTCACTGTAATGAAGCTGGACTGGAAGCATCTGTAAGAAGAAGGGAATAGGGCGTTATCACCCGCAGCCGCGGGGCTTTGGGCCAGGGTCAGGCATGGGGAAACGTACGATGTAACGAGAAAATGCCAGGGGAAAAACTGTAGGGTATCCCGCCCGAGCGGTACCCCATGCGTGGCACATAGCCCCGCGGCTGAAGACGTATTCGTTGTCAATGGCGAGGGAACAAATGGCTGGGTGATATGCTCTTCAGGTGTGGTGGTTGTAACGGTGTGCTGCGGAAGCATTGTTGAGTGATGGCGGAGATGGAAGATTGGGAATGGTCAATGGTGGCTGGCGTGTGGGGTGGGTGTGCGGGCGTGTGGGTGAACAAGGGCTAAGGTTAAAGCGGCGAGCGATGGCGATGAGTTTGCAATGATGCAAGATGCAAGATGCAAGATGGAAAATGCAAAATGCGAGAAAAGCGGATGGAGGTGTTACGAAGAATGAAGATTTGACGATATAGAAAGGGTCAATGTGGTCAAAGGCAAAGAAGCAGTGCGTTTTGGGACGAATTGATCTGATCTGAACGCCTTAAGGTAGGTAGATTTGGTTGAATTGATCCTGTGAGTTAGTAGAGCCTACGTAGTAAGTTAATTGAGTGAGATGGTCGGCCGCTGCTGCCGCTTCGTTCCGTAGCCGTCCTCTAGCTCTGCAGCGCATCACTGTCGCATTGGATCTCCCATAGACGGCAAAAGTGGTATGTTTTCCTAGGTCCCGGAGCTAAACGCAGCCGGCCGTAATGTACTTTTTACAGAGTACTCCCGTGAATGCCACCTGTGCCACAGAAACGGCGGCCCGGGGGAGGGGTGTGGGAAGAAGGAAAAATGAAAAGAGGAAAAGAGGAAAAGAGGAAAAGAGGAACCAGCCCGGCCCTACTCTTTTGGTTAGAGGTAAACCATGCTCTCTTGTCCAACCAAATTGTTGCGCTAGACCATGAGGGGCAATTTCGTGGACGAGGCTGGGGTCTAGCGAGATAGTTGGTAGATTAGCCTCCGCGGGAAGAGGAAAAAATCGGTTGATTGAAATGAAGCTGAGCAGGATTAGTTGACTGTCGTCATCTCCCAAGATTTTCTAGTCACTCGTAGATCTTCCCGAGAGAGATAGAGAGAGGGATGGAAGAAAGGGAGAAAGGAAGAAAGTCAAAAGATAGACTGAGCGACAACAAGACAAAAACAGAGACAGAGACAGAGACGGAGAAAGAAAAAGAAAAAGAGACACCCAATCCCTGGCATTATCATCGTGTTCAGCCAATCTTCTCTTCCAGCCTGTTCCTATCGTATGGCCTGGATTGACAACAAGAAAAGAAACCCTGGTAGCTGCTTATATCCCTGCGGGGTGCCCGCCTATTTCCACGGAACGCCTGATCATTACCGCTGCCCGCCAATGGTGCTGTCGCTGTCGCTGTTGCGACGTTAGTGCTGCGGGTATTCCGTAGAGAGGGTATGTAGAAGGTGTGGTTGGTGTGTGTGAGTGTGTGCGTGCGCGTGTTGTGGCTGCTTTCTAACCTCCGCACCACCAAGAGTTATCCGTGATCCACAGTCTTCAACCACACGCCCCCCCTGGCTACTATCGGTGGAGAGAGCGACAGAGCAGCAGACCGGAGACAAGACAGGAGACAGGAGACAGCAACAGGGTCAATTCCAAGAAGGTGAGAAAAAAAGACGAGAGGCAGTGTTTCAAGAGAAGGCGCTTTTCGAAGCAGTCAGGCAGGCAGGCAGGCAGTGAGTCTGTCAGTGGAGTGTCTCTGATTGCCTAACTGACTCCCTGGTCATCTACTTCTTCGTCCTTATAATATCTCCTCTTCTCCTCCTTAGTCCTTCACCACCACCGCCGAAAATACCACCCTTGACTCGGTCTTCACCCCGGAACCCCGGACCCTTTTTCCCTCTCTCTCCCGTACGAAGTACACGGCCATCCCCATTCTCGCACAATTGTTGATCATACCCGGACCCTTCTTTTAAGTACCTGAGTCCTGACCTACCGGCGCTTGCGGTGGTGCCCTGCCCGGGAATTATTACTAACGCCTTCTCCCTCCGCCGCCGGACTTCCTCGAACCTACCTTTTCCTCTCCCACCCCCCCTTCTTTTCCTTTCCCTCTCTTCCTCTCTCCCCGTCCGACTTCTCCCCCAAAGGTCCTCCTCACACCTTTGGTTATCCATCACCTCCCTTTCGTGGTCCTTTCTCGTGGTCCGACACACGCAACGGCTCGAGACTCAACGCCCTACACCACAACAACGATATCCTCCCGACTCGATTTCCCTTTCGCGACCGACGCAACCCAGTTCACCCTCGATTCCGCTCGGCCTAGATTCGGCCTGTCCGTCGTCTCTTCCCACCAGCCGCAATGGACGCCGTCAACTCCACCGCCTCGGGCTTCACGTCCGTCCTGGCCAACGCCAAATACCCCAGTGTCAATATTCCACCTCAACTCGACTATGTTGTCGACGCCATCTCCAATGCTGGAGCCTGGACCATAACCCTTACCTTGATTGCCCTCTGCGTCGTTTATGATCAGTGTACGTCTCTCGTGCGCCTTGTCTGTAATCCCCGACGATTAGTCGCACTGACCGAACGCCTTTCTCAGTCAGCTACATCATTCGAAAGGGCTCCATTGAGGGCCCTGCCTGGAAGCTACCTTTCATCGGCCCCTTTCTCGAGTCCATGGATCCCAAGTTCGAGGAGTACCATTCGAAATGGCTCAGCGGCCCTCTTAGCTGTGTATCCGTCTTCCACAAGTGAGCACTCCTCTGAAGCTCCTGTGACGGTCCCGCTGACGTGCTCGCACAGGTTCGTTGTGATTGCCTCGACTCGTGACATGGCTCGCAAGGTACTCAACTCGCCCTCGTACGTCAAGCCCTGCGTTGTCGACGTCGCGTACAAGCTCCTCGGCCACGACAACTGGGTGTTCCTCGACGGCAAGAAGCATGTCGACTTCCGAAAGGGCCTCAACAACCTCTTTACCCGCAAAGCCCTCCAGTCTTACCTGCCCGGTCAGGAGGAGGTGTACAACGCGTACTTCGAACGCTTCGTCAACATCACCAAGGAGAACAAGGGCGAGCCCGTCCCCTTCATGGTCGAGTTCCGTGATCTCATGTGCGCCGTCTCTTGCCGCACCTTCGTCGGCCACTACATCTCGGACAAGGCCGTCAAGAAGATTTCCGACGACTACTACCTCATCACTGCCGCCCTGGAGCTCGTCAACTTCCCCATCATTATCCCCTTCACTAAGACTTGGTATGGCAAGAAGGCCGCCGACATGGTCCTGGCTGAGTTCACCAAGTGCGCCGCCAAGAGCAAGGTTCGCATGATCGCCGGTGGCGAGGTTACCTGTATTATGGATGGCTGGGTTCAGCAAATGATCAAGTCCCAGGCTTGGCGCGAGGCCGAGGAGAAGGGCGACACCGAGGGTGTCGAGAAGCCCCAGCCCCTCCTCCGCATGTTCAACGATTATGAGATCTCCCAGACCATCTTCACCTTCCTCTTTGCTTCCCAGGATGCCACCAGCAGTGCCGCCACTTGGTTGTTCCAAATCACTGCCCAGCGACCTGATGTCCTCGACCGTGTCCGAGAAGAGAACCTCAAGGCCCGCAATGGCAACCCTTATGCTGAGGTTGACATGGACCAGCTTGAGGGGATGACGTACACGCGCGCCGTCGTCCGCGAGCTGCTGCGATACCGTCCCCCGGTTCTCATGGTTCCTTACCTGGTTAAGAAGCCGTTCCCCATTAGCGATACGTACACTGTCCCCAAGGGTGAGTCTGAGTGTCTTCATGTGTTTGACTAAGATCGATGAGCGCTAACGGATAATTGACAGGTTCCATGCTGATTCCCACGACCTACCTGGCTCTCCACGATCCCGATGTGTATGAGAACCCTGATTACTTTGACCCAGAGCGATACTACACCGGTGATGCCGAGGAGAAGGGCAAGAAGAACTATCTCGTATTTGGTGTCGGCCCCCACTACTGCCTCGGACAGACTTATGCCCAACTTAACCTGGCATTGCTTGTTGGAAAGGCGTCGTTGATGCTAGACTGGAAGCACCATGCGACGCCCCGCTCAGAGGAGATTAAGGTGTTTGCCACCATCTTCCCCATGGTGTGTTCCCTCCCCTCAAATTTTTGTGACCGAAACATAGAGGAGCAGAAAATTAACGAGTTTTAGGATGACTGCCCTCTGACCATGGAGAAGAGAAAGTGGTGAAGACGTTGACTGAGGTCGCCGTGCGGCTGAAGTATGACACCTTAGGCGTTTGCGATCTGACGGCCGCCACCCCACAGCCACAATGAGCCAACCAATGGCTGACATGGATATTGGGTAGGTCAAAGCAGAGAGGTTGACGAGCAGACGGAACCTCTGGACTAGGAGCCGTGCCGAGACGAAATAGATACGCCGGTGGGAGCTTGAATAATGAGCTTCGACGAAATCCGAAACCACGTCACCACAGTGGCCGAATGAGGCAGATGTGGCACGATGGGATACTAGTTGTAATACCTATTCTCCGTGTATATAGTTGGCAGACAGCCCATGGGCGTTTTCTTGGGCTATAGGCCGTAGAGCATTGATCAGCTAGACGTATGGCAATTGGACAAACCGCACATGAGACGTAACGCGAGAGCTGAAGACACGGTGAGTGACGATGTGATAGATGGGTGATTGAGAGAGAAGACGTGAGATGTAGGTTAAAAAGGAGACGGATATGTAAAAGGAGGCGAACGGTGGCTATGGTGGTCTAAGTCCGGGCTTTGATGGAGGTCATGGTCGTGGATGGCTTGTAATGAGACGACATGAGGTGAGATGAGGCGAGGTCGGCCTTGTTGGACCCATGAATTAATAAGGGTTGCTTGGCCTGCGGATTTGGGGTGGGACATGAGCATTCTCAGCTGTCTTTAAAAGAAGAAGCACCGCCCATTATGCTTGTCCCAGCTTCGTCCTTAGGTTAGTAGTCATGTGCAACCCCGAGGAGGCTTGGTTGAATGGTTGTAACTAACTTAGTGGGTGGCGCTGAAAGATGACTGTTATCCCTTTGACTGTGTTAAGACTACACTTGGGCTTGGCACCCCACACTACCCCGTGCCGCGGCTGAGTACAAGAGAGTGACCTAGAGCGCGCTGGCGATGTAAGGAGTGTGATGTAGCTCTTTGTAATAAGGGAAATTGATGGGACTTCTATTACAACCTAAATAGGTGGGGGTGGAGGTACCTTTCATTTGCATTCTTTTTATTGGTCTGACCCCCTGTCGCTAGCCCAAGTGTAGTCTTAACACAGTCGATAAGTACTCTACCTAGGATGTGCCCTATTCTAGCATGCGTACTTTGTAAGTAGACTAGCATGTGCCGGTCTCCTTGGTTGCGCTGTACGAATAGGTAGCCCTCGCATTGAGAAGGTATAATGGCGGTCTCTTGCAGCGGTGATAAGTTTGGTGCGCGGATATAGACTAGTATGGAAGAAGATGAGCGACCCAAACTTCCTCAGGAAACGTCCCGTCCCGACCGGCCGTGACGGTTCAAGGTAAGGTACGTACTCGGCACATGTAAGCACTCTTCACCTCCCGGTGCCGCTCTACCAAGTACGACAGCTGCTATACCCACCTCCACCTCCACCACCAACCTCGACTCCGAAGGTCAACTCGCTAAAAGCTTCCCGTCCGTCTCCCTCCAATTCTCATCAATCGCTCTCTCCTCCGACCATGTCATCCCGCCGGGCCTTCGCCGCTTCCACGTCCGGCCTGTGCGCCGCCTTCGCCACCTCCGCCTCCGTCTCCGTCGCCCGCCCCGCGCCCGCCGTCTTCGCCCTCCGCCCCGCGGTGCAGCAGTCGCGCGTGCCCCTCGCCGGCTCGCGCCGCTGGTACTCCTTCTCCTTCTCCGACAAGGTCCCCGGGAGCCGGATGTGGGAGTTCCACGACCTGAAGGCCCAGGTGGAGAGGCAGGGCAAGGGAGGCGACAAGGTCGTCATTGTTGGTACGTCCCCCCAAGAACCGCTGCCATGTTTTCTTAGTCGCGCGAGCCTCCTCCGATAGGCTAGGAATGTCGCTGACAGCCCGCAACCAGATGTCCGCGAACCCGCCGAGCTGTTCGAGACTGGCAGGATCCCCGGTGCCATTAACATTCCTATTACTAGCGCCATCCAGAGCCTGCATCTCCCCGAGGAGGACTTCCAGGAGCTCTACGGCTTCGACCCACCTCCCAAGGACGCCGAGCTGCTTTTCTACTGCAAGGCAGGCGTCCGCGCCCGCGCTGCCGCCAACATCGCCCGCCACGCTGGCTACAAAAAGGTCGGCGAGTACTCCGGGAGTTGGCTCGACTGGGCGGCGAAGAACGGGCCCGTGGAGAAGGTTTAGAATACGAGTTAGAGCAATCACAAAGATTCTATGCTAGGGTGATTCGGCCGTGTGGATGAGTACATGTATGATGAGTTGAGAGCAAAAAGGCGTCACAATGTAGGCGGCCATAGGCACAACTTAACAAGGGGCGAAGAGTAAGTCCAAGCAGATAGATGGATGCGCTGCCTGTGTCTATTGTACAAAATACAGTACCAAAAATGTCATTGTTCTCCCTCCGTGGATGTTTCCCTTGCCTCGCCCGTGCCCGTAGGCGTAGCACGCTGGTACACTCTTCTTGTACATTGTTGTCCGAAATCCCCGTTACCTGAGCTCTCCGGATGCTAGTTCCTCCTCATCCTCCCCCTCTTCCCCCTTGGATAACCGCCTACTAATCATGCTTCTTTCCGTCGTCGCCGTCCTTGGGTTTACTCGCGACGGGGCTGCCGTGCGCAAAGAACAGGATCTTGATGGCCAGGGAGAGTCCCGCGTGTAGGACAATGACGACCACAAGTAGGATCTTGCTGACCTGGGGGCGGTCGGTGGCGCTGAGGACGGGGTACAGGTTGCGCAAGAGAAAGGCAACGGACATGGTGAAGCCGACGGCGACGAAGACCCAGTTGAGGATTGAGATGGGCGAAGAGCTGATGAGGGCGACGGGGATCCAGATGAGGTTAGAGTATCCGTACAGCGCCCAGCACTCGAGCAGGTTGGCCGACTCGCTGCCGAAATAGCGGAGGGCCAGGAACAGGCCCATGGGGATGAAGAGCGTGTAGCCGTAGATGAGTCCGGCGGCGCCTGCAACAACCACAGGTAGTCAGCACGATGGATGCACTCTCAAGGGAACAAGGAAGCAGGGGAGCGAGGGACGTTACGTACCGCTCAGCAGCTTGAAATCATAGAGAAATGGCGCCTTGCCCGTCGATGACAGGTACTGGCTGATGGTGCCGCCGAGGAACAGGATCAGGATGACCGTGGTGGCGATCCAAAAGGGTCCGTACAAGTCGGGGTTGCCCTCGAGCACGTCGAGGAAGTTGGCGCGGGGGAACAGCGCAGCCCAGCAGCGTGCTAGGACGGCCGATGTGTCGACATCGAAGAACTGTGCGTAGAATGACATGGACCAGAGGAAGCGCTTCGACGAGCCGGAGCCCGACGCTGTGGCCGGCGGAGGAAGACCACCCGAGGGAGGCTTGCGAACGCCCGGTGTCGAGTCGTTGAAGTTGGACGTGTGGAATTCGAGGTCTTCCTGGAGATCGGTGTGGCCGAGATCACCCTGTACGAGGAAAGGATGTATTAGCAAGCGAAACGACGGATCAAAGGAATAGTGCGCGGAGGGCTCCGGAGCTTCTCAAGCTGGTTGACGTGAAGCTCCGGAGCTCCTAGGTGCAGGTAGGCAGGCAAGCAGTACCTCATCGTCTATGTCGACGACGGCGTCGTATCCAGACCCTGCCATTGTATATCGGCAATCTCTCTTCTGTAGCGAAGATTTTTGGAGTGATTGTAGACCGGGAAGCCTGGATTGTCGTAGCTCGTTGGTGTTGCTGATTGGAAGTAGTTGGTAGCGTTTCGCTGTCAACTTGGAGACAGTCTGGCCGTTGTCGTAATTCAGGAGTGCGCGGCGTGTCAGTGACACATGGGGCCGGGGTTTTTCCGGGGCACAGGGCGGTCCGCTTTATGAGCCTCATCATTAAGTTCCAACCGCCTGTAAAAGTGGCATCCAAGTAATCCCAAAGAGGGAATGATCACAATTAACGAGCAAGCGCATAGTCGCAAAGGGAATACGATTCTCTTTGCACCTACAGCCCTTAATATTGCTAAAAACTAGACTTACTATGCGAGTGTTAGTTGGTGTTAAAAGTATTGGAAGACTACATTTACGAGACAAGAGAAACAAAAGAATCATAGTACCATGGCAATACGAATGCGGTACTCTCTCTCTCCTATATAACTCCAAGAGGAGACATGATGAGAGATCTGTGTTGCCACATCAACAAGCGCTGATCACGTTGTAGACCAAGATCTGCTGCATCGCCAGAGTGTCCACTTACACAAGCTGCCTGACAAGGAATCAACAAACAGCACTTTATGGATCCACGCCACAAAATATAGAAGATATTGCACGACTACACCCATAAAAACATTCATGAATTTGAGGCTTGAATGCAATTTTTTTTTGAAAGGGATCGAGCCTGAGAGATCATCGGCACGTCTTCATTGGCATCATTTAGAATGTACTGCCTGAGCTGCAAATGCTACCGTAAAAACAACCAGACTCGTGAACAAAGCAGCTCCTCTGTCCTTGCCACCGACCCCAGAATGCCAAAAACCCAGACGCCATATCCATGGAAAAATCGTCTATTTGAGCTTCTTCTTGGGTCGGAGCTGGTTGGTGTGACCGCACTTTCGCTTGCGGCAGTTGGTCGCACGGGGAGGGAGACGGGCCTGCGTCGTTGATTAGAAACACGGTCGTTACGCGGGGAGAGTTCGGCTTGTAAACGTACGTAGCACTTGCGGCAGATCATCTTGTCGCAGTTGAACTTAGAGGCAAGAGCCTTCAGCGAGGGCTCGATGATACCACCACGAAGACGGAGGACGAGGTGGAGGGTAGACTCCTGTAATTCCAGTAAGCATTTAGTCCCATATTTTGCACAGTTTCGCCATGGCCTGAGGGTTGACCCCGCCGCCTGTTCCCACACACCTTCTGGATGTTGTAGTCGGAGAGGGTGCGGCCATCCTCAAGCTGCTTGCCGGCGAAGATCAATCGCTGCTGATCCGGGGGAATTCCCTCCTTGTCCTGGATCTTGGACTTGACATTGTCAATGGTGTCCGAGGACTCGACCT
Source organism: Neonectria hederae (assembly GCA_003385265.1). Lineage (NCBI taxonomy): Eukaryota > Fungi > Ascomycota > Sordariomycetes > Hypocreales > Nectriaceae > Neonectria > Neonectria hederae. Next base: position 108,916 of record QGQB01000163.1, on the reverse strand, counting down.
CAAGGGTGATGGTCTTGCCCGTGAGGGTCTTCACGAAACTGGGTTGCGCTGTCAGTACGAAATGTGCGAGAATCGGCTTCGTCGAGTGTCGGGCTTACATCTGCACTGCTAGGAAGTCAGTATGGCGTCTCTACACACGTTTGGAGGTCATGGCTGGGGTTCTACTCACTCTTGACTGATTTTTGTGACGCTGACGATGTGAAGATTGGAGAAGCCGAGTTGCGCGCAATATTGGTGGGGCGCAATGTTCTACCGAAAGAAAACCCTAGGGTCAGGAGCTGGGTCACGTGCCGCGCACTAAAACTTAACTGCACTCTCCATTGAAGTGCCTAATTCGGTCGGCGCCTTGCGTTGATTGGGTCTCGGCGCATCATGGTCTTGGCGTCATTGTTCAGTTTCAATTACCTTGGGTAGGATCATGAGACTCGGCGTTAAAAATTCCAAATTTTCGGATCAGCCATAAGTCCCGATCCCTCTTTTAGTTGGAATTCAAGTCCCATTCTTCTGTCCTTTGCTTCTCATTTTGCCAAGCGAGTATCCTCTGCTCTAGCATGTAGACCGCGCGGACCATCTCCTGTAATGATAGGCCTACCGTGCGTGCTTTGGTATGCGATGAGCCTTAGAACTAGAGTTGTGATTGGGGGACCTTCTTACCTGCTGCTACGTACAGTGATTGTGCTGCCTTGGTGAGGTCTTCAACTGAACGAAAGGCATCGTATGAGGTATTGATCTTAGACGCTGCCTTGTCTTCCAGACCTGAGTTGTCTTCCCCACGTACTCTTATGGCTCGACCCAGGATTCTCCTGATTCGGTTATTTACTTCATCCTCTGTGTTCTCGTGCTGTGGAGTCTTGACTGGGGACGCGTCTTCGGATGGGAAGAATCTTGAGATGGAATTCTCGTCTTCAACACGTTAGTTCAATGATCACTCCAGCTATCCATGTTACCTACTCTTCCTGTCAATTAGGCTTGCGACGTGTGCAAAGTACTTGTCGAGTTGCTCCGAAGTCATCGAAGCGACTTGATCCGCAGTAACTTTGTCGAAGCTAAGCTCACTGGAGGATGCCTGTGGCGGACCGTCAAGCTCGACCACTGCCTCTTGCCATTTGTCCCAACTGAATGTGAGATCTGGATCAATACCAGCGCCCTGGATCAATGACAAATGGTTTTCAAAGGGGAAGCACAGTTTGGTCGCGACTATTGCGACCGAAACGAGCAGTACCTCCGGGTAGTCTAGAATGAATACTCGAGACTTCTGGACTGGCAGCTGAAATGTCATCTTCATCACTGAGATAATGCTTCGCGCTGTAATGAGTGCCTCGACTAGTGAGGAAGTGGTCAGTCAAGCAGCAGCAATGCAAGGATTCAGAACCTACCTGGCAAAGCCAGCTGTCTCGTGTACGTGACAAGGGTTAGCGTATCGCTTATGGCAGGGAACACCATCCCATAGTTGTGATGATATGAGAGTGCCATTGTCATGACAGCATCGTGGAGATCAGCCCCCTGCAGAGTTGCGCGCATAGGTAGCTTCAGTGCTCTTGTATAAGCCGAAGGTAATCTGTCCTGCATTTCTTGAGGCAGGTCATAATACTGCGGGCGTCGTTAGCAGAGCACTTACGAAACGAAGAACAAGCTATGTGTACTGCTCTTTGGTACGGCATATGCCCGCCGTTGGTCCAGATGCAGAGTTCTCCGACCCCAGTGGGAATTCTGAGAAGGAGACAGCCCAGATAGCATATGGCCAGAGTTTCAAGCACACGAGGCATAGGCCAGTCTGTTCCTCGGCTAGGATCCCAGCTTTGTGCCCTCGACTTGGCCCCGTTGGCTTCTTTGGTCAGATCTTCCGTTGCTGGCTGTGAACTGAACATCTCCAGCGCGTCTTCTTGGGGAGCATCGTCCGCGATGAGAGTGCTGGAGCCACGAGTACGAAGGTCCCAGAGATCGCGAACCACCGTCTCAAGCTCGTCTCTGTGTCCCTTGGAGCCGATGAGCCATAGCAGCTGCTTCCTGAGGACCAGCTGGAGACATTCGATGTAGAGATTTTTGCCTGCCTGGCCAGTGAGATGGCGCAACTGTTTCTCCTTGATTTCTTTCTCTCGTCTTGCGACAGCGCCAAGTTTTCCCGAATCCTCCTCATCGCCAACATCGAATTGAATAAAGCCCTGAGTATGGGGTCAGTTGTTTCATTGCTCTTGAAGGCGAGGCCGCGCCGATCGCCGCCCGCCGGTTCGCACATACCTCGACTTGATGCCCGTTGGAGCAGAAACGCAGACCGTTTTCCAGATACCATTTCCTCACGCCACATTCAGGGCATCGTTCTCCCCTGGGGAACTTGCGAAGCTCCCGCCGGTGGTCCATTGTTTTTCACGGGCGAGACGCTGCATGGCGCGAATGGCGCAATCGTTGGTTGTCGTTGTGCAGGACCTTTCTTTGCTTTGCCTGATTAGCTAGCTTTGTTTTGTTGTGGATTGGTCGCTAGGACGAGAGACGGAATATAATTAACAAACGAGTGACCGCCCTCCCGTCGTTATTGGCCCAAGCCCAAGGTTTAACGACTCGACCGGTAAGCCATCCTCTAAGCTGCTCAGGTGTCGACGATGGCAATCGTCATAGCATATCCTTCCTCTCGACTTGAAAATGTTAAAAGTTGCTAGATCTTATCTAATCAGGTCTGCACTTTTTTTCTCGAATCAACAACCGACGGGACATTTCGCTTATCAACAGTGACGAACAAGGCGGGAACGGACCACTACCTATAGTACTATACGTAACTGTCTGGTAGCACATAATGCCCATCTAGTCCCCAGACCATCACAAGATGCGTGTCACCGTTGGTCATGGAAAGCGAAGCTCCGTAAAGGTTTTAATGGCCTTATATCGGACAGATTTTGTCAACTCCAAAGCTCTCCCATTTTTTCTCTCATGATTTTGCCGCTACGAATATCGTGACATGAAGGCATTTGCAGCATGTGGGTAGGAAACAAAGGAAAATTCGAGCCATAGCTCAGGCGCTTCGGATTGCCGAATGTCATAACCAGTAGACAATCCTGTCCAGATAGAGTCCCCCAACGCAACGCCCAGCTCGTGACCCATGGAAATTTGATGCGTCAAAATTTCATCAAAACAAAGCGATCCCTCACGCACAGCCCGTCGTCAAATGGGATTGCGAGGGGGCCAAGGGCCACTGCTAGCTGGATGTAAAACCAAGGAAAGATGACTTAACCCTGACGGGGAGCCTCCTTGGCCTCAACGGCGGCCTCCTCACCCATGGAGGTGAGAATGACAACGTCTACGACAGCACGTTAGTATCACATTTCACTTTAAGGCTAGTGATGCAGAGAGATGTATCCATCGACCAAGCATTTGCAAAACCGGGTGGCATGGAAAACTTACTGGTGTCCTTCTCCTCGGTCCTGAAGAGACGCTCGATCTTCTCACCAACCTCGCCATCGGGCATGCGGACATCATCCTTGGTGTCACCATCATCGTTCATGAGGGAGAGGAAGCCGTCGTCGGAGATGTCGAGCTGGGCACGGGTCAGCTACTGGCTTTGGTGGAGGGGAAGGGGAAGAGGGAGGGGCGAAGTGCCGGGAGCCCTTGTGGAGCGGGGCAAGGGTTCACTCACAAGCTGGAACTCGCGACGAGAGACATTGGGGACGTCCATGTTGTGGGTGGAAGGGCTGAGATCCTCGTACTTCTTGCCGGTGAAGATGTCGATGGCGACAAGATGAACCTTGGCGTGACCGTGCTTGCCAGTCTTGGAGGTAGACATGTCGACGATCTTGCAGGGGCGGGACTTGATCACGACAAAACCGTTCTTACGCAGAGCAGAGCACTGCATAGGGAAGGTGAGCGAGGCACCGGCATCGGCCGACTCGAAGGTGACATCGTGCTGCGGAAGAAAAAGAGGCAATTAGCGACAGCTCGAGGCGAAGATGTTGATGATGATGGAAATGGAGGAGCGCCCGCTGGTGATGGCTCGTTGATGGCTGGTGAAGCCGAGCGGCATCATTGAGGCTTGCTCTGTATCGTGGGGCACGAGTCACATTGCGGGGTGAATTTCGAGGCGAAAAATGGACGCAAGGGCAAGGCGCGTGCGCGGGGGGATAGTGAACTCACCTCTTCCGCCATGGTGATGGTATTGACGATAAATCGAGGTCCTGGAGAAGAAGAGAGAGAGAGGATGGAGAGCTGAAATGCACCGAAGAAACGCTGGAGAGGTGCTTGAGTGGGATGGAGAGGAGAAGAAAAGGAAAGAGCCAAACTCGGGAAGAGGATGGAGGGGGGTTTAGAAAGGGTGGGAGGAGGCCCTCGACGGAATTTTTTTCTCGGAGCTGTGATTGGGCGTTGACGAGAGTTGCAGTGGACACCTGCTATTAGTGGACTCGACTGAGGCCCCATTGCAATTGATTCCAGGGCCTGGAGGGACTGTCGTAGAGGGGGGCTTGGGGGCTTGGAGGGGTCTATTCATTTACAGGGGCTTCCAGGGCTTCGGAGGGGGACATGTTAGGGCATTCCAGAGCCTCGATTTGCCTCCCGTCCAGCTCCATTGTGTCGCAGGCAACCTAGCAGCAGATACCTGCTGCATTCTGGGTTCCAGTTTGTTAGGTTGTTGCTTGGTTGCTTGGATCAGCTGTGGGTGGCGGGCCACTCAGAGAGCGGGGTCATTCCCAGGCGGGCATCCATTGTTGATTGATCTGAAGCTACCCGCACGGCTGGCAGGGAGGGCATCAACTCTAATGGGGTTTTTCTTCTTTTTCGCCATCCCACACAAACATCTTCATGCAAATTACACAAGCATTGATAACAAACAAGCCACCGGCAATGGGATGGGATGAGCTGCCAACCTCGCACCGCAGTCCACCGGGTTATGCGGCCTCCCTGACTACATTTCGGGCGCCTGTCCCCGCTCCTTGTCTCGCTGCCCGATGGATGGCTGCTTTCCGTCGCACGCGGGGCATCATGTGTTGCAGCTTGCATCCTTGCGAGCTTTCGTTCCGAGAAAATCCATCCATTGCCGCGACAACAAGTGCTGGCGCGCCCTGGCCTGCAGCATCATCCGCAGCGCCCACAAACCAGATGAACTTACTTGGCAAGTGTGTGGTGGCTGATGAAGTAACTTTTGTGCGCGGTGGGGTTGCTGTGGCGGTGCGCTGGCCTTAGTCATGTGGCACACGGAGCTCTCCCAGTTGAAGTTCCACTGGGTCAAAGCGCTGCTCACCGAGGCCGGCCCAATCGTAAGCTCCACCTACACCTGGCTACACCGAGCCTCCGTAGCCTTGCTTGCAAGCTGGCTGCAAGCTCGCTGACCCTCGCGCCCAGCCAGCCTCGCGCGCCATCTTTGACCCTGTCCGTCTGTCGTCCGCCCAAGAATTCACGGTCTATTATGGAATGATTACGCTCTTTCTTTGATACCCGATTCAGTAATCCTCTCCAACTCGCCCTCCCCCTTTACCGCAATGTGGCTCGACCGACTGGCCGGAGGGCAGGCCAGTGCCCCCGGTCCCTCCACACCTCAACCCTCAAGTAGGCCGTATTCGCCCCTTCCGCGGAGGACCTCGAGCGCTCTCAGTCCCTATGTCACCTCCCAGCGAGCGGGCCAGTCGCCGCGCGGCTCCTCGCTCTCTCTTGTGTCGAACGATTCGACCACGTCCTTGCTCTCGTCTCGCAAACCCAACGGTTCTGGCCTGAAGCAATCATCCACCATTGATTCCGCACCTGACACAGAGGAAGTTTTGGAGACACTGTTGGCTAGCATCACAAGTGTAGAACCGCTACCGAGAAAACCGAAGAGTTTCATCGATGAAGATGATCTTGACTTCGATGTTGAGTTTGGTGGGCTGTCTCTCAGGGAGCTGGCCGTATCGCAGCCCCCTGAGACGACCGTGTCCAGCAACCGGAGGCCGCAAACGGCCGAAGAGAGTAAGCATCTTCGTACATCAAATCACTCAGTAATTGCTAATAGCCACACACAGGCGAATCCGAACGAACGAAGCTCGAGCTTCTCCATCGATCAATATCAGCTTGTGACGATGTACTCAATTCCGTCGAGATCAACCTGACAAGCTTCCGCAACGACCTCGCTACAGTATCCTCCGACATCGAATCCCTCCAAGCGAGATCGACGGCGCTAAGTAGGAGGCTAGAGAATCGAAAGGAGGTCGAGAAAGCCCTGGGACCCATGGTTGAAGAGCTCAGTCTGCCACCCGAGGTCATATCCAAAATCTCCGAAGGGCACATAGACGACACATGGGCTAAAACGCTGGCTGAACTGGACCGGAGAGCAACTTCATTCAAGAAGAAGTCTGGGACCCAACAGAGCAATGCTTCGAGGGATCTCGGGCCGCTGCTTGAGAGGCTGACTCTTAAGGTATGGATAATACTGAGCAATTGCTCGCACCTCCATCTGACTTGTTTAGGCCATCGAGCGGATTCGCGACTTTTTCGTCGCCCAAATCAAGGCACTTCGGTCACCTCATATCAACGCCCAAATTATACAGCAGCAAAATTTCCTTCGGTTCAAGGACCTCTTCTCGTTTCTGCACAAACACCATGCTAAACTTGCCAATGAGATCGCCCTGGCCTACATGAACACGATGCGGTGGTACTACCATAATCAATTCACCCGTTACGAAAAGGCTCTCGGCAAGATCAAACTCCATGTCCTGGACAAGAACGACACTCTCGGACATGAGGAGCCGACTCGCAGGGCGAGCGTTCTTTCCAGTTCGCGGATGCCAGGACCACCCCACGACGCCTTCAACCTGGGTCGGAGAATCGATCTGCTGAAGACCAAGAACCAGGCCGCCTTGTCGTCGTATCTTGCAGAGGATGACCAGACCACGCACTATCTCGAGGTGCCGTTTCGCAACTTCAACCTGGCGCTGGTCGACAACGCCACGGCCGAGTACACCTTCATGGCCACTTTCTTCTCCCCGGCCATCTCCCTTAGCCAGGTCTCCAAGAACTTCAACTACGTCTTCGAGCCCACGTTTGAACTCGGCCGAGGACTCTCCAAGACACTGGTCGCCGACACCTACGATGCACTCGGCCTGCTACTCTGCATCCGCCTTAACCAGCACTTCGCTTTTGAGTTGCAGCGCCGCAAGGTCCCTACGGGCGATGGCTACATCAACGCCACCACCATGTTGCTCTGGCCCCGATTGCAGGTCATTATGGACCGCCACTGCGAGTCCATTCGCGCCCTGACCAACGCAGTGCCCAATCGACCTGCGCGTCCCGCCGACCAAGCCAAGATGTCTGCGGCCCCCCATGTTGCGACCCAGCGCTTCGGCCAGCTACTTCAGGGCTTCCTCGCCCTGAGCGTCGACGCCGGGGACGACGAGCCTGTTGATGCCAGCCTGCGCCGCCTGTGCAGCGAGATCGAGGCCTTCTTGACCCGATATGCCCAGGCATACGGTGCCGATAAGCGCAAGAGCGGGCGTTTCTTATACAACAATTACTCTCTTATCCTCACCATCATCAGCGACGCGAGTGGGAAGCTCGCTGATGAGCAGCAGGAACACTTTGAAGGATTGAAAGCGCAATTCCAAGAAACGTCATAGGAAAGAAATGTGCGATAAGTGCGACGAGTAAAGAGTTTGGGAAGCGACGGAATCCGGTGGACTAGAGTGTGATTCAAGCGTGATCATGGGATATCTATGTTACGGCGTACCGGGTGAAGATGATGGATCTATATATAGCTAGATGGAGTTTCCCTTTTTGATATCTATCCGTCGCAACAAAAAAAAATACATCCTGTCAGATTCCATCTAATACAGGCGCCGGCCCAAACATGATTTCCCAGACGGAAGAATAAATCTATTGAGAGAACAGCCTAACAAGCCGGTTGATGATGGCCGGGTTGCGGCGGATATAGAAGGCCAGAATACCGACTGCGACAGCCACACCAATGGCTTTGGCAGGGCGGCGGTAGGCCCAAATGGTCCTTTTTACGCGGCCATACTGTTGTGCCCAATGGAGCTCCCTGACCTGCTTCTGGAAGAAGTTTTTACCATCTTCCATGGTCTGCGTGGCACAATCCTCGACATCACGAGCCGTCTTGAGAGCACTTGAGCTCGATATTCGGCGCCAGGATGGCAGAGTTTCGGGGGGGTGGTATTCGAAAAGCCCGGATGAGTCGGCGATGAGCTTGTCTAAGTTCATCTTGGTCGGAACCTTGCTAAGGATAAAAAGCAGCATATCAGGCTCATCAATCTCGAAGATCTCATCACGGCGATCGAGAATGATTTGGGCAAACACATATATACTAAAGGCTGGCTCACGAGCTAGAAACACGTCGAAAAGCCGGGCAATGTCTTGGTATCGCTCAATATTGTGAGCATACATGGTAAGAGTACCGGCTAAAGCGTAAAATGGCTCTATCCCAGCAATGTGTCGTCGTAGTTTCGGGTCAGCGTTGCTGATGATGTCAGGGAGGAGCTGGAGCTGGTCGGTGGTCGGCGTAAGTCCTGGGAGCATGAAGTCGCGTATTCTCAGGACGGAAAGGCGGGCGAGGGAACGAGCCCTCCATGCAGGCTCCAGGACTAGCAGGAAGACCTGGCAGATGTCGTGGTAGCCCTGAAAATAGCAGAGGTACGGGTAACGACGGAGAACCTCGTTAATCAGAGCCGAGAGTTCTGACTTGCGTTGTTCCAGCTCGGACTCGGACAGATCTGTAGAGAAGATTAGACAGAAGTTCCTAGGCTTAGACAATGGGGTTTGGGCGGTTACTGCTCGGGTAATAGATGAATGACCGGTTGACGTCGAGTTGAACTTGATGCTCATCCTTATGGTGTGGCAAGTCTCTCCAGTCGACAGGGGGATCGCTTTGGGCCGTGAAGGCCTCCCGGTTGCCGCTACTACAGTCGTCACCGGATGGGAACTCAAGACCAAGCAGTAGGGGCCCTTGGAAGCACCTGTAAGCATGTGACTGGCGCACACCGGGAAGCGGGAGACTTACAAGCTCGTCTGCGCAAGGCGTCCGTAAGAAGGCCACCTTTCTCCTCAGCCAGGGACCGGAGGCGGCCGACGTCCTTGGATTTGCATGCAGTGAGGATGGCCTCTGCCTTTTGGCTGGAGGACTCATCGATGTCGGTGGCGTTGCCGGCGGCGCTGACGCTGGGGCTGGAGCTTGAGCTGGAACCGGAGCTTGAGCGGGAGCAGGCGCGGGTACTTGTGCTGGGACTGGCTTTGGGGGTCTCGCGGTCGGTTCCGGTGATAGGCGGCGCAGCGAGAGCCTCTCGAGGAGGGCGGCTTAATGCCGGATCTGGATCTGGATCCATAGAGCGAGCAGGCGGTGGGCGTCACGATGTGAGCAAAGATGGATGCAGACTTGCAGACTTCCAGAGGGTAGAGGACAGGGGATGCCGCGTCTTCACTTCATGGCCGCACAAGGGCGACGAAGCCTGAGCCTGGACCTCGTGGCGCGGCTCGACCCGAAGATGGGATCTAATAATGCGTCGTTTTAAAGTTGTGGTTGCCTCAGGTAGAAAGCGTGGACAACCTGTGTTTCTGTGTGACTGTGCGTCTGCGCTGGGTTGAGAGGTGATGTCGGTGTAAGGTAGTCTAGTGTGTGCAGTACAGTGGTCCGCGTGGCATGGCGATGGGGAGCTTTTGCTTTGCTTCCATGTCGTCAAAAGAGTTGATCCTTGCCCGGCTGAGTATGGTTGTCCGGAATTGGTAGGACAGTAGGACGCTAGGTACGCGTACCCACTAAAGCTTTTAGGGAATTTGGTACTTACCTAGGTAACCGTACCTTAGGTGCGAGCAAGTTGTAGTGGAGTCCATCGATCTCCCCCCCCCCGTCGTGTTTCTTCCAGACTCGCTCGCAACTACTGCTGTACTGTATGAAGTTTACACAGGACATGACTGGGGATATTTCTTTCCATTAGGATGATACGCAGCCCTAAGTAGGCACTTAATAGTAGCTGCCTTAGGTGGTACGTATGCTGGAATACTTGGTAGGTTAGGTATGCGGCCCCCCCAGAGAAGGCGGTACACTTATCTTGATAAGGTAGTACATAATTAGGCAATAAGTAGGTATGCAGGCACGCTAGTTTACTTGGAGGAGATCGATCGAACTATCGTTAGCCGCAGATTCCTTCAGCTGTGTAGAGAAACGCCATTACAAATGCTTATCGGAGCCGCAGTACGAAGTACACGCGACGTCGCGGTTGTCAGGAGGTGTCGATAACCCAAGAGTCCCGAGGTATTACCTGAGATGCCTAGTTAATTATAGAGCTGACTGTATGGATGAACTGGATGGCGTGGACGCTTCTGCTGCGATTTGACGATTAAAGTTGACTAACAAACTAGGCGGAATTTTTACCTTGGTTCATGGAAATAACAGATAAGTGACTCCTGTTTGTGGGCCTCTTTTAGTCGACACAAACGACCTAATTACTGCCTGGATGTCGGCTGAGAATTATATCCACATGTAGTAGATGCCTGTACGAACGAGTACGTCCGGCTTGTTCTGCCTCTTACCCCTTGCCAACTCTAGACACCATGGCAACCAACATAGACAGCAGACTTCGGGTAGGTAAGACGTAACGGTGAGTGTCGTTCATGTAGGTACTGTATCCCTTTGAGTGTCGTAAGACTATACCTACGTACCGCGCCCCACATAACCCCAGCCAAGCTTGAGGTACGTGGAGTGACTTCAAGCACTGGCGAGATTAATCACATCATCATAAGAGTTTAATGTAGTTCTATGTAGACATGGCAATTGCTGAGACTTATCGCATCAGCAAATTTAGGTAGTAATAAATGTACCTTTCAATTGCCTCTTTCTGGTTGGATTAAATCCCTGCTCGTGACCTAAGTGTAGCCTTACGACACTCAAAGGGATACTACGGACCATGGAGTTTGGGGGTCTCTACCAGCGCAGGCCCACTCCCAAAGTAAGGTGTCGATGGCTCTTCATGACCTGTCAACCCGTCATCAGAGGAAACTCCCCTAGCTCGACCGCTGCAGGCTTGGCGTGTTTCCACTTCGTCGTCTCGACTTCCGGACTGCCACTCAGGCATGATCTCGTAGAAACCTTGATTTTGGCCTGCGACTGTCTCGACGCCTCCCGTCGTCAGACTTGTTTCGAACTTTGCACAATGGGCCGTTCCTGCGCTGGTCAAGCCATCCTGCGTCCTAATCTGCAGGAGACAGAAATGATCAAAATTGCTATACCCTTCTCTTGATTCTCGCAATGGTGTCTAGGCAACGAGAGACACATCGCCTGTCTATCTGTCACTTTTGAAAAGCCAAAGGAACCAATCGTTGATGCCAGAAGTGGCATCTGGCGCAGTAGGTCTCTCACCCTTAAGTTTCGTTCATTAGGTAGACAAAACAAATGCACCAGGCGCATGAGAAACATGCGTGACGCTAAAACCTTGCGCTCGCCCCTCTGAATGGGATTGTGGGATGTGGAAGTTGTGGTAAGGAAATTAGCTGGCACATTTGCTCCAAAGACCAGCCACAAGCTTACACATACTGCTGTAGCGGAAACCATCCGCAGTGTTGGTTGCAAGCCATGTCTGGCACAGTAAAACCCGCACAAGCATGGGCCAAGTCAGCGAGTACTGGTATGCCATCGGCTGTATCGACAACAGGGGAGTCGATTGACAGATGTGCAGATCGATGGGCAAATGCGCAATCGGGTTTCCCTTGGCCAATGCTGAGGACCACAATATGCAAGCTTCTGCCTCACCCAGTGGCCAGGCAGGCCCTTGGCTTCTATGTGCTTGGGGCTTGGCAGACACTCATCACATTTTGCTTCGCATACACCCTTGTAGATCACCGCTTCTATTGTCAGTCACTCAGAACGATTGAATAATGGGAGCCGAAACCTGCGCCGAGACATGGGCTCAGGGATGTCATTTGAGATATCTGGGGCGTGAGCTGAGATCATCTGGCGGGGAAATCCAGGATGTGTGCTTCGCGTAAACTCAGCAGAGACAGGTTGAGCATGGGAACATGGCGGGAGGCTGGCAAGATGACAACCAGTCCGGCATGGAAACGCCCTAATTGCTGCGGCCTGGTCATCAAGGACGGCCACTAGGCGCCCTGCAATCTTGTGACGGAACCAACAACGACGTCGACCGGTGTCTCGGAAGAAACAAAGTCTGCATGATGGTGTCGTGAAATGATTGTGACAAGGCCGGGTCGAAGATTTACAAGTCCAGGTGTGGAACACTTCGTCCGAGGCAGTCCAGGGGTTGTGTCAAGGGGACTCGTCGAGGACGCACGAATGACAATGGGTAGGACCAGGATATCTCGAGTAGCGATTGAAGGGCCTGCATCTTTTTTTGCAGCGAGAGGTTAAATGGCTTGCTGGGCTTTCACAAAAGGGCGAGTTTTTCAGCGTGTTGGTGGTGGTGGCCTTGGTGGCCTTGAGAATGGGGGCGGCGGTTCACGGAGGGCGACGGGACGACGAAGGGCAGATCGTCGTCCAGGTTGCTGGGGAGCTGCTGTGCTGTGCTGTGTTGTGCTCGCGGGTCCAGATCGGCTGGTGCAGACGGGACCGGGAATGGAAACTTCAGGCCCGGGTCTTCAGCCCTCCCTTCGGATCTATCCCTTCTGGAATCCCTTCGCCAGGTCTCAATTCTCAATGGAGGAACGCTTATCAGGTGGGGTTGGGCATTGAAGTCAACACTGACGAGACCATGGACCGCTCCATTCAGGACACTATTATATCCCGCGCCCCGAGGAGGAATATGTCTGGGCTGTGTTACCTAACCTCACCATCGGATTGGACTAACCAAGGCGTGTGTGTCTCTCTCTACCGCCTTCGGACGTGCTTCGTTAGTGGCGGTCGGGACCTTCGAGATGGAGCCAGGATTCGTGCTAAAATGTCTCGTCCATGTTTGGTCTTAAGCTGTTGGGAGTTGCTTCCACGCTGACGCGGGGGGTTTTCATGTTTTAGGCCCTGGAGGCCCGGCGGCTTTTTGTAGAGGAAGCACGGGGGCGCGGGCAGTCTATTTGCCGGGCAGGCAGGTACCAGTTGCGTGCCTCCTGATTGGCGCTCGAGTCTTTCAGGTTCACATTCGACCCGGCCTCGTTCCATCTCATCTCATCTCATCAACAACGGCCGTCATTCTAGGTAATCAGGATTCCGCGAAGCTACCTGCCGAATCCAACCCGTCCCGCCTCGCCAAGTGACCTCATCTCTTTGTCTTCGTGGGGGGCAGCCCTACGAATACAAGCACGGACGTTATCGATCGAGTCCGGAGATACCTTACGTACTACTTCGTACCTCTCTATCTGGCTTCATACAGGTACCTAAGGTATTCATCACATCCTCGCTCAAGCCTCACAACGTCCACGCCCCAGCTTCCTCTGTGACCGCCACGCCCGAACGTTGGCTTGCCCTGACCCTGGCCTTGACTCGGTTCCCGGCTTGCTTGCTTTTTTGTTTTGGTCCAGGTTGCTAGTTGGTCTCCTCGGCTTGCTTACCCCCTATACGAACAGTAAGTAGGCCAATGCTTCTGTCTTGTCGTTGGCTCCCTTGCCACATGTACCGCCGGTGAATGCGACACCCCCTGGTGGCCTGTCTGATAATCTTCTCCAGGGTTCCTCCCCCTTCCTTTGTACGAAACACGCCCTCTCCCCTGTTGTCGTGCTTGCTCGTGTCTGAGTGTGGACTTCGGACAGCGGACTGTGAACGGTGGATGATAGTGAACGGTGGATTGTGGACGTTGGACTGCGAATCGGCTGGTGCTGGGACTGCACCATCATCGTGTCTTGGCTCCCGAGGCCAGGCCAGCTTGAGCGGATCAGCCTAGATCAGCCCAGTCCAAGTCTAGAGACGAGTCACAGACAACTCACATCGGCACACACACCAGCACACACACGCGCACCGGCACGCGCACACACACGCACGTACACACGCGCGCGGCCACTTCACTACTAAGAGGCCTTTCTCCCCGGCCTGTGACCAACGACTCGAGCTTGGGGGGAGGGGAAAAAAACCAAGGCCCTTGTCCCACACGATCCCGAACTCGTTCCCGTTCCCGCTCCCGCTCCCGCTCCCGCCTCCGCTTCCCGATTCTTGAGCTCTTAGCCTCTCGAGCTCCCCAGCTTCCACTTATGGGCCTCGTCCGGTTTTGATGCCATGAGGCCGCCAGTATGGCTTTCCAGAGCAGCGTTCTCAGAGATGGCGAGTGGGTGACCGAGACGGTCAACTTTCAAGATGCTTTGAAAGCGTCCACCGCGCCTAAACCCACCACCGAGCCCTATCCCGAGGTGCCAACCTGCGGTATCCTATCTACCACTGTTGTCGAGAGCCCCGTTGTTCAATGGGTTCTTCCCGTGCGACTCAGGTCCCAGGACTCTAACGATGTTGCCTTCGTTGGCGTAAGTTTTGCTTTTGCTTTCTATAGCTGCCATCTCCCTATCCCACTCTCCCAGATGCCTATACCTCTTTCGTACAACCTCACATCTCCTTGGCGTACCTAAAGCATTACTGTACAAACCCCTGAGAACCCATCTTGATGAGGTAGTATTAGGGGTAGTTTGTCAAATCTCGCAATATGTTCCTCAGTTCAGACAAGGAAACCTTCGGCTCCTGAGCCCGACGCCGAAACTTTGCTAACACGGACAGGACCGCTTTGTCCAAATCAGCGAACTTCGCGCTGACGGACAAGTTCACGAAGTCATTAGAAAGTCTAACTTCGGCGCTAGAATCCGAAATGCTATCGTGCTTGGCCCCTCCCCCCAGGACGGTGTCGACATTCCTTCTCGCTTGATCAAACCAGAGGATCATGATATACTTATGCAAGATGCAACCAAACCCCCTGGAGCCGAAACTCCCCAGAAATTTCCTCCTCAGCTGCTCGTCCTCATGCTCGAGTCTGGCGACGCTGTCTTCCTCTTTGTTCGGGAGCGCGCCAATGGCACCCTCGAGTTTGTCACCACTCGATATAAAAATCCCTCTAATCTCAAATTCTTGGGCTTTCACCTATGCGTTGACCCAACATCAAATTACATGGCTGCCGCCTCCGGCGAAGGTGCTTTCGTCGTCTACCATCTCGAATCGTTGAAGGCGATGGGCTCCCAGTACATGCGAGAGGGGTCATTCAATCCCATCGTGTCCACCCGCGTTCGCCTCATCAAGGGCGTCATTCACAAGATGGAGTTCTTGCACCCGAGACCCTCCGATGACTTTCACGTCATACTACTCCTCATCGTAATGCGGCGGGAGGTCAATCATCAGCCCTGCCACTCCCGGATGCTCTACTACGAATGGGAGGTCGGTGAAGACCTCCATTCTGTCTTCTTCAAGGATAAGACGGGCACACGCCTCCCGGAAGAGCATCAGATGCCTCTGCTAGTAGTTCCCCTGCGATTCAATACCGCCTTCTTCATCGTCTCAGAGGATTCCATAGGAATTGTCAAATGTGCTCTGCAAGGCCCGCCAGTCTTTGACTCGCTGACTACTGATGCTCCGGGCCAGACAGAACTGCATCATGGCGCTGCTGAGCCACTCTGGGCCGCATGGGCAAGGCCCTTTCGGCTCCAGGCATATTTTGAAAAGACAGACATCATCTATTTGGCACGCGAAGATGGAGTCATCGTCCACATCGAGATAGACGCCTCCGATTTGATGCCTTTGGTGACAAACCTTGGAAGCCTCAATACTAACATTTCTACGGCCTTCACCACCGCATATGATATCTTTACAGATGTGCTGATAATAGGAGGAGACTCGGGCCCTGGAGGTATTTGGAAGGTAAGATGGTGAGCAGCGGCGCTGGTCGGAGTCACGGCTGAGAATTTCTGCACAGCTTCCTGCCCGCAGCCACTTGGAACAAGTGAGCACCATACCCAACTGGTCTCCCGCGATCGACATGGTTACGACGGACGAATACGCTTCATGGTCGGCTGAGCCTCCAGCCGGCGAAGAGATCACAAGGAGAAGAACTCCGTCGAATGGTTTGAGAAAGCCGGATCGTATCTTTTGCACTTCGGGTCGCGGAGCTAAGTCAAGTTTGACTGAACTGCGATGGGGAATCCAAGCCTTGATCGGGCTGGAGTTCGACTACGATCAGCCAGTTCGACAATCATGGATGTTTCCGGCGGAGATTCGTGGCGAAACGGGGTTTTACGCCCTGTTGTCTCTACCGCACTCCTCTGATGTGCTTCACCTCTCCAGCGATCTTACCAATGCAAGTGCCTTGACTTCCGACGTCTCGCCCTTTGACACAACCTGCCGGACTATTTATGCTATTCGGAATGAACAAGACACCATCGTGCAGATAACCGAGTCATCCATAACTCTTGTTGCTCCCTCACAGAGGTAATATTCAATGCTGCGACTTTCGGACATGTCGACCTCCACGTCAGATAGGCCGCTAACCACCGTGTTACAGCTCGCAACACTACCACAGCGACATCTTTGGGTCGAGCCATACGATCGCAGAAAACGCGTGCTGCAAGAATGACCTTGTGGTGATCTCTACCCACAAAGATCAGGTATCCCAACTCCACGTCTCACAAATAGATCAGATGAACGTCACACAAGCCAGATCGTGGGACACGCAAGGGGAAATCACTTGCATTTGCATGTTTACCCACTCAGGGCAAACATTGATAGTCGCTGGTTCGGTGGTAGATGGGTCGCCTTTGATATCAATTTATTCTTCCGACGGCGATTTGATTATCAGCAGGACGTTAGATACACGCGATGGTACTCAGCCCCTGCCCATGCCTTGAACCGCCATTGATGAAGCTAATACAGTCTTAGAAACCAATTACGCAGGTTCCTGCAGCCAGATGGAGGCATTCACTAGCATCTCGACCTTAACAGACGGAGTGGATGGTGTGGTCCTGGTGTTCGGTACTCGGAGCGGTCATCTAGTCACCGGCAGGGTCGCTCAGCAAGAGTATACGCAGATGTCATTCTCTGTGGAGCGTCTAGGAATGGCCCCTGTGACCGTGTTTCCAACTTCTGGCCCTTTTGGTGGAGAAGGTGCAGTCTTCGCGTGCTGCGATAGCATCTTGACCATCATGACGGACTTTTCTCAACGGCACACCAAGTTCCTGAAAAAGAACCCTGTCTGGCCGACAGACTCCAACGACTCCTCTCTACCATTACCCCTTGTACACTCAGTTCACTGTCTTGAACAGAGTCTCTATGGAAACCGCGGCGACATGTCCTTGATGATGCTAGCAGGGTCTCGCATACTCCTTGCAGAGATGTGGCCTCACGTTGGCCCAGTGCCTCGGAGCATCCCTCTCGAAGGGACGCCGCTCAGGGTCATTTATTCTCAGACATGGAAGTGCTTGATTGTTGCGCATCTGAGGGGAAACTGTCCGACACTCTCATTTATCGATCCAGACTCCGGGACGATCATCTCCAGCGCCGCCGACAAGAACATGAGACCGTCTGATCACATTTCCGGACTAGAACACCCGGGAGACAAAGTATTTGGTTTGAGCGAGTGGCTTTATGTCAAAGATGGGAAAACCTTTCCCTTCATCCTCGTGACGACACAGCAGGGTCTGCTACTGATTGTGTCGGTGACGACGCAGGAGATTGAATCCATCAACGGCAGGACCAGGCATCTACGATATTGGACAAGGTATAAGAAAAAGGGGTTTGAAGATCCGATCTACTCTGTTGTCGGAGACGCAGCGGGACTCTTATTCTGTGTCGGCAAGGTCCTACACTGGGAGGTTCTTGACCTTGGAGAGAAGAAGTTGAAGCCTATGAAACAGTTTCAGTTGGACTCGCCTGCGACATCTTTGCAGATTGTGAACGGCAAGGTCTATGCTTTGACACTAGGACATTCACTGCAAGTGATAGACTTGCATGCGGAATCCGAAACGACGGATGTTTCCCTCGTTCACACTGATCAAGTGTCGCGATACACGTGCCATCTGATCGAGGTTGGAGACTCGGCAGAGTTGCCAAGGAAGTGGCCGGTGAATCTCGTTTCGACAATGCAAGGCGGCATTGTGGGTTTGTGGGTGCCATGGGGGCAACGAAACAAGGAGCTCGGGGTCGTTTTCGAGGGGACACTGCCCAGTTCAGTTAGGAGATTCCGGCGAGGGCGCACACGTCCATTGTGGTTGAGCTTGGACCGTGAGCGCCGTTACGATGGCTTATTGAGCACCGTTGATGGAGCGGAAATCTTGGGAGTTTCCTTAGATGGGTCGTTACAGCACTTTGCACTGATTGGACTGGGACTCTGGCGGTTTTTACGCTTGATTCAGAACCTGGCGCAACTTAGCAAAACGGTTTGCCCTTTCCCCCGTGGTCACAGAGATGTCGACATGGACATGGATGTGGACGTTGAGCTGCAGCCTCAACCACGTCCGAACATGATGCATATCGACGGCGACGTGCTGCGGCGGTGCCTGGAGCTCCGGGCGCTTGAGAGCTTGACCGCAATTGGAGATGGGATGGATCTGTATTGCGAGTACCTAGATGGTATCGGCGATGGAGCTTATACGGGGGGGTTTCGAGATGGTGCAGAGGATGGGCAGGAAAAATATCTGGAGCTGGGCTATGATATCCTGCAGTATCTTTTAGCGCCAGTGTTTTAAGCTAGAAACGCTACTGCGAGTGGATTTTATAAGCTACCAGGGCGGGAAGATGTATGAGATGTGACTGACAGACGAGATATGGGGGGTACGGTGTTTACAAAAGTTGCTTCCAGTGGAGTTCTGGGGACAAGGGAGGTTTGGGTGGAAATGGAAGGGAGCAGAACACATAAAATGACCAGACTCGATTCAAGCAAAATCCCGATGTAGATAGTCGGTAGTCTAATAAGGAGACACACATACACCGCAGCAATGGTAGGTTGAGGCTGGACCTCACTGGAGAGGTAGGTGAAGATGATGAAAAATAGGACGTGGGAAGGAGAAAATAAGGAGGAGGAGCAAGATGTGTAAATGATATCATTTCTCAAGCATCCTTCATATATATGCCCTTACTATGTATATGAATACCGCACCTAGTATTCTTGTATTCTTGCAGGCTATTGATGGTGTTGATGAGGAGCAAGGATATACCGCTTACATAATATGACATTCACAAAATTATCTCGGGCTTTTCTCTCTTTTCTCTTCTTTGTAGTATGTCAAGTAACCTACTTACGTCAGAGCCCTCCCTCCCTTTCCACCACTTGCCACTTTCCAGGGTATTCCAGAGTGTCGTGGAACCACGGTGACCGTCCTCACGACTAATAGGAGGATTGACTGCTGTTCATCAATGATCAGGAACTAGGATTCTGCCACGAAATTCTACAACTGTGAAAGCCCTATTAGAGCGATCAGAAGGCTGAAGCAGATAAGTGATAGTGGTGCACTGTAGTGGGCTGCCCCGCCGAAACCCCGCAACAGTAACCCCAAACCCACCCTGTCCCGCAGGCCTCACAGCACAGGCACAGTATAGCAAGCACAGGCTCAGCCAGCCAGCTAAACGGACGATACCAAGAGAGTCAACTCTCGTTGCATCCTCCACCAAAAAAAAAAAAGGGAAGCCGACGGCCTTCTCCACCAACTTTACGACCCTGGACGCCAGACACTTGACGCTTGACGCTTGCAACTTCCGATATCCAGCCAACCAAGACGGCCAAGATGGCGCCCAAGAAGAAGGGAAACAAGAAGGCCCAGGATGACTGGGAGTCGGAGCTGGGCGAGACTGCCCCGCCTACCCCCGCGGCCGATGCTGGCGATGCCAACGCCGACGCCAACGACGATGACGACGAGGCCGGCGGCGGCGGCCTGATGGCCATGCTGCGCAAGAACAAGGAGAGGCGCAAGAAGAAGGGCATCGTCGACGAGGAGCCCGCCCCCGCCCAGGAGACGCCCGCCGAGGACCTCGCCTCCAAGGCCCCCGTCGAGGCCAACATGGACGACGAGTTCGCCCTGCCCGAGAAGAAGGGCAAGAGTGGCAAGGGCAAGCAGCAGGCCAAGAAGAACGAGCCCGCTGCTGGCGCCGACACAGACAACTCTGGCCGTGTGTTGACCAAGGCCGAAAAGGAGAAGGCCAAGAAGGAGCGCGAGAAGCTTCGAAAGAAGGAACAGGTATGTATCCATCATTGGCCCTCTATTTCCATATCCATTCCCATAATGCCATTTCATCAACCTTTTCCCCCCTCTCCTCATTGCATGTAACACTCCTCTCTGACATCAACATCCCAGGCCGCCAAGAAGAAGACTCCTGCTCCTCCTGCTGATGCAAAGACTGCCGAGCCCGTCAAGGCCGCGCCCGAGAAGGAGGAGGTCGCCGCGCCCGCTACCGCTCCCGCGCCCGAGACGGGAGGCAAGAAGAAGAAGATCCCCGCCCATCTGGCCCTGATCCAGAAGCAACAGGAGGAGCTCCGCCGACGAGAAGAAGATGATGCCAAAGCCCGCGCCGAGGCCAAGCGTCTGGCCGAGGAGGAGGAGCGTCTGATTGCCGAGGAAGAGAAACGCCGCGAGGAGGCCAAGGCGATTAGGAAGCAAAAGGAGAGGGAGAAGATCGAGCAGCTGAAGAAGGAGGGCAAGTTCCTCACCAAAGCCCAGAAGGAAGAGAAGGCCCGCAACGAGCGGAGGCTCCAACAGATGCTGGCAGCCGGCATCAAGGTCGGCCCTCAGGAGGGAAGCAGTGAATCCAAGAGCAAGCCTGCCCAGGACGCCCGGAAGAAGAAGAGCCGAACCCAGCAGAAGGTAATTACACTTTCCATTAGCGTGACGTAAACATCGTCATCACTGACACTATCTAGCTGGACGAGGAGAAAGCTCTGGCTGAGGCCGCCGAGCGCGCAAAGCAACAGGCCGAGGAGGCTCTTAAGGAGGCCGAAGAGAAGGCCGCCCGTGAGAAGGACGAGGCCGAAGCTAAGGCTGCTGCTGAGAAGGCCGCAGAGGAGAGCGACGTCGAAGATGACTGGGAGGCTGCCGCGGCTTCCGACAACGAGCCCAAGGACAGTTGGGATGCAGACAGCGTGGACGAGGCTGAGAAGGCTAACGGCAAGGGGGATGACAATGACTCCAACGAGTCCGAGTCCGAGTCCGAGTCTGAAGACGAAGATGTGTCGGCCGCCCGACAGGCTGATGCTCAGCGGAAGCGGGAGGCGGCACAGCGTCGTGAGAAGGCCCATCAAGCCGCCCTCGATGCCCGGTCCGCAGACAACCTCCGATCACCTATCTGCTGTATTCTGGGTCACGTCGATACCGGAAAGACCAAGCTTCTGGACAAGGTCCGACAGACCAACGTCCAGGAAGGCGAAGCCGGTGGTATTACACAGCAGATCGGTGCCACGTACTTCCCCGTCGACGCCATCAAGCAGAAGACGGCCGTCGTCAATAAGGACAACAAGTTCGAGTTCAAGGTGCCCGGTCTGCTCGTCATCGATACCCCTGGTCACGAGTCTTTCTCCAACCTCCGAAATCGTGGTTCGTCTCTTTGTAACATTGCCATCCTGGTTGTCGACATCATGCACGGTCTTGAGCCTCAGACGCTCGAGTCGATGCGCATGCTGAGAGAGCGAAAGACTCCCTTCATTGTCGCCCTGAACAAGATCGATCGTTTGTACGGCTGGAAGAAGGTGGACAACAACGGCTTCCAGGAGAGTTACGCCCTGCAGAACAAGGCTGTCCACAACGAGTTCAAGATGCGTCTGGAGGCGACCAAGTTGGCTTTTGCCGAGCAGGGTTTCAACTCGGAGCTGTTCTACGAGAACAAGTCCATGGCCAAGTTCGTTTCGCTCGTGCCCACGTCAGCCCACACTGGCGAGGGTGTTCCCGACATGCTGAAGCTCATCATCCAGCTCACCCAGGAGCGAATGGTCGGCTCCATCATGTATCTGTCAGAGGTCCAGGCCACTGTCCTCGAGGTCAAGGCCATCGAGGGTTTCGGTATGACCATTGATGTCATTCTATCCAACGGTTACTTGCGAGAAGGCGATCGAATTGTGCTGTGCGGTACTGAAGGAGCCATCAAGACAAACATCAGAGCGCTGCTCACGCCGGCGCCGCTCAGGGAGCTGCGTCTCAAGTCGACGTACGTCCACAACAAGGAGGTCAAGGCCGCGCTGGGTGTCAAGATCAGCGCTCCTGGTCTCGAAGGCGCCATCGCCGGTTCTCGTCTGATGGTTGTCGGGCCCGATGATGACGAGGAGGACATTGAGGACGAGGTCGAGGCGGACCTGGCCCTGCTACTCAGCCGAGTCGAGAAGTCCGGTCGTGGTGTCAGCGTCCAGGCCTCGACCCTGGGTTCCCTCGAGGCCTTGTTGGATTTCCTCAAGGACTGCAAGATTCCCGTGGCCAACGTCGGTATCGGCCCTGTCTACAAGCGAGATGTCATGCAGTGCGGTGTCATGCTGGAGAAGTCCCCTGACTATGCCGTCATGCTCTGTTTCGACGTCAAGGTGGACAAGGAAGCACTAGCGTACGCCGAGGACCAGGGCATCAAGGTCTTCACCGCCGATATCATCTACCATTTGTTTGATGCCTTCACCAAGCACATGGACGAGATGCTGGCCAAGAAGAAGGAAGAGTCCAAGATGCTAGCTGTCTTCCCCTGCGTGCTGAAGACGGTCGCTGTCTTCAACAAGACAGGTCCCATCGTCGTGGGTGTTGATGTCGCCGACGGATCGTTGAGGGTCAACACGCCCATTGCTGCCGTGAAGAACAACCCTATCACTGGAGCCAAGGAGATTATCAGCCTGGGCAGAGTGTAAGTCTATTCCCTCTCTAGGGAAACTTCCATCCCTTTCGGACATACGATTCTTTGAAACTAACCGTGACACGTTTGTAGGACCGGAATCGAGCGAGACCACAAGCAGATCCCCGTTTGTAAGAAGGGTCAGCCCTCGGTCGCCGTCAAGATCGAGATGGGCGGCCACCAGCCCACGTACGGTCGACAGCTTGAGGAGGAGGACACGCTGTATAGTCTGGTCTCGCGAGCCAGCATCGACTGCCTCAAGGAGTTCTACCGCGCCGACGTCTCCAACGACGAGTGGCAGCTCATCATCAAGCTCAAGCCTCTCTTCGATATCAACTAAACGCAGCTCAGGGGCGCAAGAGCGCGCACCCTAGTCCTCCTCGGGGCGAGGAAGGGCAGGATTTCGCTTGGCCTCGAGAGATCCAGGCGCTCACAAATTGGATTCTTTGTTCTCCCTTCTCCGTCGCCCTCTCTACTCACTCTGCTTGAAACTCCCCTGCTAACAAGGAAGAAATAATTGTCATCGTCTGTGGGATCGTGGAAGGAAGGACCAAAAATTGCATCTGGTGTAGTAAAGCTGTTGTCATGTAACGTGAGGGAGAGGTAGGGAAATCGCGAGGCAGAGCGAGAGAGAGCGGTCTCAAAATTATAGGCATTATCCAAAAGCGAAAGACGTCCATTATTGTTTACCTGTCGTGCGGCTCTCTCTATCGTGATGTATTATCTACGGTTCCTCCGACGACCTTTACCGGTGGCATGAGTCTTGGACAAAGAGTAAAATCAAGCTCGCTGTCCTCCTGGCTTGTGCTTCTCTCATTTCAGCTCCCTGGGCTCATATTCCATCCCCTTGTCGGCTTTGTCACCGTTTTTGTGACCCTCAATCTGCTTGCTCACGCCACCACATCAGACCAAGCACGTCGGGTTCTTTCCCTCATCTCGGTCTGGTGCTGCTGCATCCGGTGGTCTGTCGTTAAGCAAGCGAGGCGCCGTTTACAATGTTGATGTGCGTCGGTGCAGGGCAAGTACGTAGTGTATACGAGGTAAATGAGACTTTGAACCGGGGGCTAATTTGAACCAACTTGGTGTCTTGATCCGAGCGACTAAGGTGTAAAAGCGGTCTAACGTAGGTACATATCCGTCATAATGATCCCTCCCCAATAAAGCCGTGCAACCGTGACATTTCTATGCTGCCTCTCATCATCTCCTCTTCTCCTCTTCTTGATCGCCGGTCTCCGGTCTTCAGTCTTCTTTGTGCCTCATTTTATTTTGTCGTTCTCATGTTCATATCATCCACAACACCGACCTGCCTGAACCTCAGCGCAATTACTGGGGGGCAGAGGCGCCCTCCTCTGGGGTGGCGTCGGCGTCCTTCATCTCCTGATCTCCGCCCTTGTCGCCCTCGGCGGCCTTGCGAGCCTCCTCTTCGGCGGCCTTCTTAGCAGCACGCTCAGCCTCGGCGCGCTCCTGGACGGCTCGTCGCTCGGCGTCGACCTTTTCGAAGTGGCGCTGGACGATGGGACCAGCCATGGCCCGGATCTCATCGATCTTGGCAACGTACACACCCTTAGTGGTGTCGTCGCCCTCGTCGTACAACCAGTCCTGAAGCAAACGGTTAGTATGAGTGGGGGGGGGGGGGGGGGGGGGGGGGGGGCATCTTCAAGCACTGCATGGACGTACCTCGGTGACCTCGAGCTTGGCCTTGATGGACGTCTTCTCCTCGTCACTGGCAAACTCGGAGTATTGCTCGTCGAGCTTGGCACGGAGGTCGTAGATGTAGGCCTCAAGCTCGTTCTTCTTCTCCTCGGTATCGGCGACAAGCTTGTCCTCCATGACCATGGTCGACTCCTTCTCGATCAAAGCAGTCTTGGCGGAATCGTCCAGGGAGGCAGTGCCGCTGGCGATGGGCAGGTCACCCTTGCGGACCTGCTTCTTCACCTTGCGGGTCTTCTTAGAGCCGTCGTCTTTCTTGTCGGTCTCCATGGCCTTTGAGACGGTGCATGTCAGCAAATAGGTTTGTACAATGTTCGGCAGTCTACTCACATCGGGGTCCTTCTTATCTCCCTCCTCGTCCTTGACCTCCTCTTCAACCTCCTGGTCCTCGACGTAGTATCCGCTCTCGACGTTGAGAACACCGTGGATGTTAACACGGGCCTTGAGCTTGCAGACCATGAAGTCATCCTTGCCATCCGCCTTGACGCTCTTGACGGAGAAGCGACCAATCCAGGGGTTGGTCTTGCCAGGAAGGTCCTCGGGCTGGGCGTAACGGGCCTCGAGGTCGAAGGGCTGTTTCCTGTAGAAGGTGAGGATCTTGGTGGAGGGCATGACGTTGCCCTTGTTGAAGACAGTCAGGCTGGTGTCCTCGTCGGGAATATCGGGGGCCTTCTCCCAGCCGAACTCGATGGGGTAGCTGATGATGTCCTGAACAGAGAAGTCGCGGACACGGAAGACAGGGGAGAGGATGGCGCAGCTGAAGGCAGAGCCACGAGCAAGAGCCTCGTCGGCGTTGAGGGTGAAGGAGAGGGGCTTGCCGAAGAAATCCTGGATGCGCTCCTTGAGGGCGGGGATACGGGAGCCACCGCCAACGACCTCGATGATGTCGATGTCCTCCTTGGTGAGCTTAGCATAGGCGAGGGCCTGCTCTAGAGGGACGTGAGCACGGGCGAGGAGAGGCTCGATCATGGCCTCAAACTCCTGTCGGGTGATCATGGAAGTGGCATCGATGTCGTTCATGAGAGACTCGATGTTGACAGGAGACTGCTGGTTGGCCGAGAGAACCTTCTTCACCTTCTCGGCAGAGGCGATGGTGCGGGCCATAGCACGGCCGTGGGTGGTGATGTCGACCTTGTACTTGCCCTTGAACTCCTTGGTGAGGTGGTCGACGAGGGCCTTGTCGAAGTCACGGCCACCGAAGTTGCGGTCCCAAGCGGTGGACTTGACGGAGAGCTCACCCTTGCGGAACTCGATAATGGAGCAGGTGTAGCTGCTGTGGCCAATATCGACGAAAGCGACGCGGCGGGGCTTCTCCTCGGGGCCCGGAAGGTCGAGCTTGGTGATTCCCCAGCCGAGAGCAGCGGCGGTGTTGTCGTTGATGAGGCGGAGGAGCTTAAGGCCGGCGATCTCGGCGGCATCAATGAGGCCACGGCGCTGGACGTCGGTGAACCACGGGGGCACGGTCATGCAGATGTCGGAGACGGGGAGCTTGAGCTCTGAGGCGGCGGTCTGCCTGATCTTGCTGAGGTACATGGCAACGAGTTGGGTAGCGGAGAACTTCTCCTTGTTGCCCAGGTAGTTGATCTCGGCACCGACTTGGCCGTTGACATCGACGAGCGGGGCGGTGATGTACTGCTGCTCGGTCTGGATGTCGGGATCGGTGAAGGTTCGACCGATGAGGCGCTTGAGGGAGCCGATGGTGTTCTTGAGGTTGGAGATTTCCTGCGTCTTGGCAGCCTCACCGAGGTAGCGAGACTTGGGCCCGAAGCCTACCATAGACCTGTACGAAACAAGGATGTTAGTTTGACGAAGATGGATAGCGACCGGAAGCGGACAGGGCGGGAAGGGACATCGCAGAAAGGGACATCGCAGGAGGGGAGGACGTACGGGGTAGCTCGGTTGGAGACTTCATTGGTGACCTGGTGGTAAGTCAGTCGGGCGGCTCGGTCGAGTTGACGGTGACTCCTTTAAATATAGGATGTGTATTTGAAGGGGGAGGGAATACGCACCACGTCAACGCCGCGATTTCTCGCGACAGCAATGACGGTCTTGAGGGTTCCGAAATCGACACCTGTGGGTTGGACGCAAGGTCGCTCAAGTCAGACACGGATTCATTCTGGGTCTGCGGCAATGTTCCCAAGATGGAGAGGCGGAGGTGGGGATAGCGATAGGCGACATCAACGACGACATCGACATCGGCATCCATATCCACATCCACATAAACAAGGCGGGGGAAGTTGTTGTTGGAAAGACTCACCAACGACACTCATGGTTTCGGTTGGCGGGGTTTGCCCCGGGGCACGCGCACAGTTGCAGAAGAGGGATACGGTGGAAAAGAAGAACAGATGCACAAGCTCACGGGAGGCTGGCGTGTGTGAGTTTGAAGTGTCGTCGTGGAGGTTGTGATGTGGGAGGGAGAGTGAAAAAGGTGTTTAGGCTGGGTTGTTTTTTTTTGTAGAGTGGAGGGGGGGTAATGCCGTAATGGGGGACGGGATGGAGGGGAAGATTGGCGCGATAAGGTGGGTGAAGTTGGGTGTGAGTTACTTAGTCTACTAGTAGGTACTTAGGTAAGGTAGGTGAGGTACTGCCTAGGTACCAGGCGTAGGTACGACGTCGCAGTGAGGCTGTTATTAATCACTACCAAGCATAGGTACGTGTACTGGAGCCGCCCGGCAGCGGGACGCTTGCACAAGTTTGCGACAAGGAAAATTTTATCTATGTGTCTTCGGCTAGTAACGTACTCATAGCCTTGGGCGTCAGACAGCATTAGCACCAAGTAGAAGGAACTTCCATTTGTTGGATCGCGGCAAGCGCCCTGACGACAGAACGCGTCCATGTGGTAGCGAGCGAGCGTAGCAGGTACGTTGGTAAGTACCTCTAGTAGCTGCCGGGCAGCAATTCCAGGTTCCTACCGGTGCAAAAGACTCTGCACCGTGCTAGAATCAACCACCAGCTTCGGCCAGTTTCTCCATGATATTGATTGTCGGGCTGACCGGGGGGGTTTGTATCCGGCATCCGGGGTCGTGCGCAGGCCCTGTCACCTTGCTTTCCGTTATGTTTGTTGGGCTTGTCTTGAAGACGGTGATTTACTTCGTGCCTGTTGCTGCTGTTAACATAGAAACCTGAAGTTCTTCAACTTGACTGAGGCGGTTCTTGTAATAATAACAGCTACGTAAATAACCCCAAGTATATACTAGGTACCTATAGTACCTATTTGTAGCAGCAGCAGCCGCCGCACTGACTGCCCTGTTCCTTGCTTGAGTTCCATGCTTAGGTGGTTGCAACTTGCTTGGATATTTGCCCCTCCCCCGCTGCCCAGTATCCACTACATCCGCCAGAAAGCCAAAGAAGTTTCCAGATTGTGCCCGTGTGCTTGTGCTATTTCTTGTTGTTGTTCGCGTTTCTCGCCCAACATGCACCCTTCATGCACCCATTTTGATGTTTCTCCATGACTATGACTAACTGGAAGCAGGCAGTCGCCAGTCGCCGCTGCCGTTATTCTGCCCGTTTGCCCGTTTGCATGACTTTGACACACCTCAATCCACTTGCCAAGACTCGTCCTCCCTCCAAGGACTTTCCCAGCCCCAGCCAGGCCTCCAAGACTTTCTCTTAGCGGAACTTCGAGCCGCCTAGCTACCAGTACATAGTAACACTACCTCTCCAACTCTCTCACCGACTGCTTTCCTCCGAGTCTTAGTCTACTCTCTAGTCTCTCAAAGAAACATATGTGGCATTTATGAATCATGCTCATTTACTGTTGACTGTTGTGCCCCAACCAACCCTGTCGTGTTCAACCTAATCCCGGGCTTGTGACTCGTTACCCTAGCATCCAACAATCACTTCCCATTTCGCCATCTATGGCATTTTCCCCTAATGGTTTATTCCCCTTGCTCGTCACCATTGAACAAGAATATGAATACTGAACATTGTCGGGGGTGCACACCGCGGCTAACTTATAAAGAAGAGTTAGGACTCGAAAAGACAAGCTAAAAAAGAAAAGACATCAAGACCAAAAAGAATGCGACCAAGGGGAATTGAACCCCTGCCTATTGCTTGGAAGGCAACAATGCTAACCACTACACCATAGACGCCTTGTCTTATGAAGAACCAATGAAGGCTTCTCATGTGGATGTCAACGGTCTAGTCTCTTCAGATTATGAATGCCTGTTCTCGAATGTGTCACACTTACTCGGCACTCTCTTCGTGTGCAAACAGCACCCATTTATGCATTATCCGAGTAGTTAACTTAGCAACTTGGTAGGCTCATATCTGTATCTTCATCAAGCAAACATAAAACCCTCACCTCAAAAGTAGCCTTCCCCATTTTCCCTAGTTTTGTCTAGCAACCCATTACAACTCCTCCTCATATCTCGCCCCTACGACCTGTGAACGCGATCCCCTCCTCTCTCACCACCATCGCATCCTCCAGTTGAGTTTCAACATGGGGTAAACGTGCAACCCGGTTGGCGAACGATAGCGAATTCCCTCTCGCGTGTTGCCTGGGCGTATCTTCTTCAACCCCTTCTCCTCTCTTAACCACGCTCTCCCCAGCGACCCCTTGGCCAGGATCACCCGTTGAAACTCTACCATACTCTCCTCGACAGTCACTGATTCCATCCTCCACTGTTGTCACGTAGCGCGCTGTTCTAGCAGGTCCATCCATCAGCTCGAAATCCCGCTGCGTCACCCTCTCTGGAGTAACGTTCGAACCACCCCATTTCAGTAACTGCGCGATTTCGTACTTTCCGCGGTCCTCTTCTCCCATGAAGACCTCTACCAGCTCTGGCATGTAGATTTCATTCCCTGTTGTTGTTTCGGACGAGGTGCTGTCCAACGAGTCCCGTCGTTGCCTATCCCCCGGACTCTGGTGTGAGACTTCAGGGTCATGTAATGCGGCCTCGACGTCTATATTCGCCTTGCACTCGTCGGGGTGTGCGTATGTCCCCGTGGCAGTTCTCCTTCGCGCTGAGAACCGGCCATCAATCTTGTCTGGGGGCCGAACCACACTCCCAGTTCGTTCGAGTCCACTGGACGAAGCCGACTCTGACTTTGAAGCGGCTCTGCGTGCTTCATGCGCTGCTTTGAACGTCTCTGGAAGCACGTTGAGTTCGTCACCCTGTTTTTCAGCTTGCTCGACTGCCTCTCGCGCTGTCGTGTGAGAGTTGGCCACCGCCGCATCCGCTCGAGGTCCGCCCCAAGTTCGCTGTCCCGCCGTAAAGATCCCGTACACCATGTAATACCAGTTGTAGAACGGGTTCAGAATAAACATAAGCGGATACAGCCAGATTTTGAATCTCCTCAACTTGGCTCCAAAGTATAACATCAGTAACCAGTTGAGGCCGAGCGAGATGGCTATAAAACCAACTGGCAGGTCTTTCACCTTCTTCACCGTTGTTATCAAGGAAAGTACCATGATGAAGAATAGTAGAGCTGTCGTCCGGATCGTGTTTTGCATAAACCGGACTAGGATCAGTATCGGGTACCGCTTCCACAACCGCCAGTCCGTCAACATGCACACTTCGTTAGTGATGAAGCCTAAGAACCATCGGCGCCGCTGCTTAATTAGAGACCGATGGGTCTGTACAGCCTCGGTTTTGCAGAACGCCGATGTGCACATCTGGATCTGGTAACGCTTCTTGGCTCCGATCATGAACAGATGCGTAAGCCACCGATCCTCTCCCAGGTGACATTTGGCAAAGTCGAATAAGTCCTCGCACTGCTCCATTTTGTCGGCAAAGTAGTACTTGGCCATGCGCCGAAAGGCCGAGAATCGCAACATGGTCAGAGCACCAGGGAGACAGGTGACGGAACCACAACCTGACTCGACGGTCCGCTCAAACAGCTGCCCGTGTATGTACTCCATGTCCTGAAGAAGGGTTATGAGGCTATGTTTCTTAGTTGTCGAAGTGATGACGCCAGTCATGGCCAGCATGTCTCTAGTATTGCCGGGACTGAGCTCCATATCGTAGACAAAGTTCTGGAGACACACCTTGTCCAAGATGCAATCCGAATCGATGAAAAGAATGAAGAGATTGTCCTTTCGCTTGAGGTATCGTTCATATACCTTGTCGATGAGCTTGAATGTCAACTTTTGACAGTGTCTCTTGCCTCCGTGGGCGAAGCGGGAGATTGTGACGCGTGCTGCTCGGTAGGTCACGTCGATGCTATTAGGGTACGAATCCATAGTCAAGGGTACGCCAAGCTTGTCGATAGTGTTGAGGTATAGTTCGTCCTCTTGTTCGCCATCAAAAGACAGAAATACATGGATGCAAGCTGCCGGGTAGTCGCAGTCAACGACAGAGTTGATGGCTGTGATGAGAACTTCGGGCTCTTCACGATAGCAGGGCATGACGATCACCACTTTCGGGGCCGTGATATCGTCAAGGACCTCTTTGATGCGCTTGGTCCGACCGAGCTGGTTAGTGACTAGCTGGTAGATACATAAGAGCCAAGGAACGTTGAGAAGGATGGCGAAACTCCAAAAGGCGAACCACTGTAGAGAAGCCACCATCTCCTCGGGCCAGAGCTCGGTGACCTGGCTAGGAAGCGGGAGTGTCACCGCCATAATAGGGAGAAAGATGATGCTAGAGACGTCTTCTTAGCCGACGTAAAATATGTAGCGAACACAATCCAGGGGCAGTATACCGGAACAGGATGAATGCAACGCCGACAATGATGCTGAGCACATTGATAGACCAGTGCTCTGACTTTTGGCAGACCTTGACGAGACAGTAGACGAAGGCCGCGAGCCAGAGGAACCACTCGAGGCATGCCATTACCATGATTACCCCGACGATGGATGTGTAGACGATCTGCATTACAGTACCGATCGTTAGTCACATATCGGAGCGTCGGGACTGGGGCTGGAACATGCGGGCTTACTTACGTCTTGAATCGGCCACTCGTCCAGGACAGCCATATTGGCAGAGCGGCAGCAGCAGCGTTGGAAAAAGGTGCCTCACTATCTCTGAATCTCAGTCTCTGAATTCCAAAAGAGTGTCGTGCATATGGCAGGTATGGAGATGTCTGAAGGATGTGAAGTGAGGCAACTCGACTTAGAAGCACTCGAGGGGAACAAACCGCCATGTGGGCAAACGCCTCAGGCCAGAGCACGGAACAAGTCAGAAATTCCCGACTCCCAGGCAGTGTTTGCTCACCAGATCGATACCAAAGCCAAGGGCTAGCCCTTGGTGAAGCGGCTGACCTATTTGCTGCAATCACCCGAGCGAGTGACTGAGCGAGCGAATGAGGCCCTCGCGGATGCGTGCAGAAGCCAAGGAACGGAACTGGAGGTGGTTGGCTTGTGCGACAAACGGAGAAAAGAGCCCGGGAAACTGATATCCTCTTGCCTCCATGTGTACACCTACCTACCTACTAGTAGGTAGGTAGGTAGGTACCTAGGTTCCCACGTGCTTAGTCTACGGTACAAAGAAAGCGAGGCCCGGAATATAAGAGGCCGTCTGAGTACCTAGATGGTTATACAACCGAGGGAAGGCGTGGGTTTTGATGCGTCATCGCTGAGACTGAGGAGGAACGCATGTACTCGTGCAGAAACCTGGCAATCATCAAACGCTCACTGTTTACATTCATCCAAGCACGCGTCCGTACGCATCCAAACGAACAAGCAAACAAACACACAAACGCGCACACAAACACGCACGCGCACAAATAGCATCATCCGCATCATCCAACCCCATTTACAATAACTCGGGTCCAACATTTCAACTACGATCCTTGGTCTACATAGATATGCACATCTCCAGGCCTGGGGCATCGTGTAACAACATTCCGATAATGGACAGCACTGTTCGCCACAAATGAATCTCAGCAACGAAGACCAAAAATGATCAAATTGATTGACGAGAACTGTCAAAGCCACAGCACACCTATCTTCGGAGACCAACGTAGTCCCTTTAACCATAGCAATGCATCTCACACTTCTCGCAGGGAAGCCAGCCCCTCCAAAGGGTCTCAGCATAGTTGCGGCAGGTTTCTCTTCTTGGTTTTGAAGATCAACCAATAGTCAGTCCCCTCTCATCACCACCCGCCCTAATCTTATCGCATTATCTCTTTCGCTATCGACAATGTCATATGCCTTACCATGGTCAGTACAGAGCCATGCACCATAGATGTCCCCCCAGTTATGAAGCGAAATCGTATTCGACTTTAGCGGCGACATGTGGTTTGCGACACGACGCTTGGTTCAGAGTCCTAGCCTAGGTTTGAACGTAGTCACCGAGGGCATGAGAGAATCCACTGCGAATGCGCACGATTCGTGCCGGCTACGCTCATTGTCCAGAGCCGAGGACGGGGTTTCAAAAGGGGAGGTTGTTATCAGCCATTCCCTTGTATTGTTATCATGTCCTTGAATTGTCGGTCAGCATTCCAAACCGCCCTTAACTTTCACATAGCAGTCCCTTACCAGTCAACGTCACTTAGTTGAAGTTTTCGGATCCTCTGGCCTCTGTCCTTGTTTCCTCGCTCTAAGCGGTTGTGATAGTACGTCGTCGGACGTTCGTGACCTGGGTTAAATAATGAATATTGGCATTCCTTAAGGGGGAGTCTGGGTCTGTACCACCGTCTTGATCGTCGTTTTGTTGAAGATCATAGTTTAGCACCAGGTTTTTGATGCGTTGTTGTTCTTCGCGTTCGGCCTGTTGCTGGTTCTTCATTGCAATCGCAAAGGTCGAATCTGAGGGAAGTTCGACAGTTCGCGTCTACCGCCTAGTCAGCATTGCCACGAGCAACACGATTGGCATCTGCCATACCTGCTGACGGTTGCCTCGCTTCGTCAGAAGGGAGAAGGCCATAGTGTTTCCGGGAGCTACAGGAGCGGGCTCGACTTGCCCATCGCCAGACTCGGCCACCGTGGACGTCTCACGGTTCTTGGGCCGAACTGGGAGAGGCACATCAAAGAGCTGCTTCCGTTCGAATTTTCGAGACTCGAGGCTCTCAGTCATCATCTTGGCATACTCGCGTTCAAATTCCGCCTCATCTTCCGGATCAATTTGCTCCTCCTGGCGAGTAACAACAATGGCCTCCTCGTCGAATGAACTTTCGCGATCGGACTCGTCATCCACATCCTGCTTAGAAAGTGTCAGTAATGTGAAGCCAGTCTAGAGTAAGGAAGAACGTACGTCAATTTCTTCTTCGTCGGAGGCACTATCGTCATCATCTTCACCATCGTCGCCATCAACGTTCTCATCATCTGATGAGGGACCGCTGGTAGCGTCGTCCATATCGACAGCCTTGTCAATGCCAGCAGTCTTCTGATCTTGTGCCACAGCAAGCTGAAAGGCCTTGGCAGCCTCCTCCAAGCCGGCAGCCAGCTTCCATTGCGGTCGAGTCAGTGCAAACGTATCCTGCACCGTGAACTCAATGTCCATCGGAAGCGACGCCTTCGTGAAAACGTAGTACTTTCGAACATATTTAGCTGACATTGCATGTCAGTCTCGTTGCGGGGTTAGAGACATACCTGAAAGAACGACAAGAAATAGTCAAGCTTCTTGCCAGCAGCGCCTCGGTTGAAGAACATGCCGCATGTTTCCAACATCGTGGCCACAAGACGAATGCGAAAGAAGTCGTCAGGCGGGTCGAGAGGGTTATATCGGCCGGGTACGGGAGGACCGCCTAGAAAGCTGGTGAGTTTGACTATCCTGCCACTGTGTCCAACTAGGTTCACCTACCATATCCAAAGGTCATGATCTTGTACATGGTGTCAAAGATGACAGGATGCTCCAGCATACGATAGTTGTAGAGTTCGCCAAGGTACTTGACCTCGGCAACGCGGCGCTGGAAGAACCGAAAGTCATTCTGTTCAAGC
This sequence comes from Neonectria hederae, assembly GCA_003385265.1. Classification (NCBI taxonomy): domain Eukaryota; kingdom Fungi; phylum Ascomycota; class Sordariomycetes; order Hypocreales; family Nectriaceae; genus Neonectria; species Neonectria hederae. Next base: position 74,735 of record QGQB01000163.1, on the reverse strand, counting down.
CCGAAGCTAACTGCCTCAATGACGTTGTCGATGACTTTCACAACGAAGCCAGGATGGTAGCGGTAGAGGGCGCTCAATAAGATGCCGAGGAGATGGACGCTTCCATACTTGACCTTTCCCGGCTTCGAAAAGACCTTTTCCAAAATAGCAACAACCTCAGCTTCTTCCCAGTGGAGCTTGCGAATTTGCTTCAATATCTTGCTGTAGTTTCTTTTAGTCATGTCAACATAAATCAGCTTGCGGATGAACAGTTCCATGGGTGTTCTCTCTTTCTGTTCAATCGCAGGTCGCTCCGGGGGGTCGACGTAGTACGTAGCGTTGTCGATAAGCATACGCTCAGGCTGGCCAATATGCTGAACCGACTTCTTTCGCTGCAACGTCTCGAGGAAGCTTGCCATTCGCGGAGACGTGTCGGGGTTTCGGAGCAGATATCGGCCGCAGTTCTCAATCAGGTTGCAGAGGATTTCAATGTTCATCCGGGAGAAGTCATCCAAACTGACCTTCAGGCAGTGAAAGACGACATGCTCGGGAACGATGCCGAATTTAGTGAGCTCTGCCAAGTAACGGATATTGCTCAGCCTAACTTGGCCAAGAAAGTCTTTCTCTTTGCGACGTTGCAAGCTACGAAACTCGGCGTCGAGGTATTCGACCAGGCCTTTGGGGACGTCTGGCATATATCTTCCCAGAGTTGCGACCAAGCGAGACCAGGATGGGAGTAAGTCACTACGGCCTTTAGGGACCTCTGTCAGTGCTTTGACCAGTCGGTTCCGTGAGGCCTTGGAGTTGAGGAAGCAGAAGTCGATCGCGGTCTGATCCACAATATCCTTGTTGGTCAATTCGGGTAGGCGAGCGAGGAGGGCATCGACCTGAGCTCCGATTGTCTTGTTGGCGATCGCGGTGGATTGGTCATCAGCAGGGTCGGTGGGCTTCGGGATCTCGGCAACTTCGCTTTGATCAATCTTTTTGCCAACCTGTTCATCAGTGTCTGGCTTCTTCTTTTTCCCATCCTCGAGAAGAATCGGCGGGACCTTGCCCTTCAGGTCGACCAAATTTTCGTAGAAGCGGCGCTCGTCCTCGTCCTCCCAGATTCCGGCCCCATCTCCCATTGATCGTAAGTAGTCACCTGTCTTGACGAGGCCGATAGATCCATTTGATGTTCCCAGAGAGTCGTCCGAGTCCTTCAGGTCAGGCATATCGGCGCCAATGGCATCGGCGATAACCTGCGCGTTGGAGACCAAGCGCTCCTGGGCCTTGACTTGTTTTTCGTAGTTGGCCTGGCGATCTTCGAAAACTTCACCAGACTTGACATAGGCTTCAGCGTTTCGCCTGGCTTGTGACTGGATAGACTTTTGGTCCCGCACGATGTGGGCTTTCACATCTTCGAAGTAACGCTTGAGAACGTTTCTGAAGCGGTCTCGTAATTCTGGCTCGGTGAAAGGTTGGTCTGTGGCAGACGAAGTCCCAGACTCATCAATGCCATCGTCTTGATCATCCCCGTTGGCAGCAGTCGCAACACCATCCTCTTCCACAGTCTTGCGGCCGTCGGCTCCAGTAGGCTTGACGCCCAGGATGTCCCAACTAAACGACTTGACGAATATCACGAGCAAAGGAAGGTTTGCGTGTTCGCGATCGTATCCGAGGAGATCTTTGAGAACTTCGAGGGGGAAGGGCTCGGCAGCGGCCCCCTTGTTGGAGCTGCTCCGGGGTTTGAGCTCAACGGGCTTGCCAGCGGCGCCCTTGGTTGCGTCGTCAGGTCGACTCACATCGTCGAGAGTCCTGATAGCGCTGACCAGCCATAGCTCAGCTACCACACGCAGGAGCGCGCGCTGGCGAGTGATTCGTTCCTTTTCCTCTTTCTCGCGGACCTCTGGTGCGAGCGACTTGAGGATTCCCTTGTCCGGAGTCGCCATGCCTTTGCCAAGAAGCCATGCTAGGTATTCGGTGAATTCGCTGGGTCCAAAACGCTGGTGGAGAGCGCTGACGATCTCGACGCCGGCCTCGATCTCGCCAGGAGACTTGAGTCGGCAGAGTCCTTCATAGCAGGCGGATACGATTTCGGACAGATATTTGTGCAGGCTGAGGGTTCGGATTTCTTGGAGGAAGGTGGCAAGGGTGGCGGCGGTGATTGCGGTTCGTAGTCGCTTTATGAAGGCGGTATTCTTCTTGAGTGAGGAATCGAGCGTCTTGCTAACGGGGAAGAGATCTGGAGTCTGGCCATTAATGGGAGCGGGGGGAAGTGGTGGGGCAATGACGGATAGGAACCTTTCTCGTCGTCCCAAGCTCTTTCGTTCAGAGCGCGCAGTTCGCCTGTGAGACTGGTAAGCATATATATACTAGCCAAGGACAGGTGTGGGATCCGGGAGAGCGCTGGGGTGGCGTACCCTTCCTTGCGCGGTCCATTGTGGATCACGACGCAGCGATGGAGTAAAGGTTGGAGGATGAACGATGGGATCGGGCGGCGCTACATTCGGCGCGGGAGGGACTGCTAAGGGATGTGCTGTCCCGGGGAGTGGTATTGTAGACGGTCCAACAGAGCCGACATGGGTGCGTCCGACGAAGCAGGACGTGAGAAGGGCGAAGGGGTGGCGCGAAGGGCGTCTCTGGTGTTGGTGACCTTGATGTGCTAGGTAGAAGAAGTAGAGATAGTTGGTGACTGTCGGTACAAGGTTGCGGCGGATGCCCTACCCGACTGACTGATTGTGGTACGTACCACCAACGCCAGGTCTCCGGGAGCTACCCTGCAGCATGTGGTTTGACGTGAGGAGTTGAGAGTGGATTACACTGCACCAGGTGTATTGGACCTTCGTACAGTAACTTAGATACTTCAAGGCATCCCTTCCTTTTGGACCCTCCCTGCAGCGGATCAGCAATGTAGCGGCTCACTCAGTGAAGACTCGTCGCCTGCCGGCTGACTCAGGCGACAAAATTCTCAAGAGTCTTGGATCGCGATTGCGGTATGCCGCCCAAGTCTGATGAGCAGTTTCAGAACTACAAAACACGCAACAATTGAAGAAAGAGTCAGCTTACGATTTGCCGAATACGGCCCAAATATATTAAACCCCAACTGGACTGCAAGAAAAATACGGCTTCCTCGGCCTCAATTGCCTCACTCATACCCTTTCGTATAAGTACATCTCACCTCCTAGCTTCATGTTGTTGTGCCAGTCAACACACGCAATCTAACACACAGAAGCACACCATCGTGAACAATTCAAAGGAGCAGGGTCAGTCAATGATACCTAACAATGCCTACCAATGCCAATAAAATGAGACGTCTCCTCAGCCCTTCTTTATCTTTCCGTCGCCGACGGAGTGGACCCGGCGCGGTTCAGACATCTCCGGCGCAGCTCACCTTATCAGCCATCGTGATTCGTCAACCGCCGCCGTCAATCTTTCCCGGACGCCGCAACCTCCGCGGACACGCTCGCGCTCGAGATCCCATCATCCCACGCACCCACTCTCCTGTGCTTTGCATCTCCTCGCTCATTGTCATCAAGACCCGCGATATCGTGAGTTTCACCCCGCCCGAAAACGGTCAGGCCAGCCATGGCTACTCGGGCTCTTATCTAAAGTCCGCCGTGCAATGGGCTGGTAAGCAGTTAAACTTGACCACCCACCCCGTAGGGCGCCAGTTATTAGCCAGCGTCATCCATACTCTCGATCGGGGACTGGTTCCCTTTGCTTTGCAACCTTTTTGCACATTTGTTGCCCTGTTTATGTCTACAACTCCTTCTCTCACTGTGTTTGTGTTTCTTGATACCACACCTCCAAGATGGAGCTTCTCTCATCCTTAGCTTTGAGGACCATTCCCGAACACTCGGAATCGGCATCCAGCATTATATTCCCTCCAAGTCCCCCGGCCACAGCCAAGCCGTCTCGGATAAGCAGTTTCCAAGACCTGCAAGACGTGCCGTTGATAGAGTTCCCCAAGCGCTATCCCCTACCGCCGAATTTCCGATCCAAGAAGGTCTTGCCCGAGGACCTCAAGACTCCGGACAGCCACGTCAAGCGGGACCCGCGTCTGATTCGTCTGACGGGCGTCCATCCCTTCAACGTCGAAGCCCCCCTGAGCGAGTTGTACGATGAGGGCTTCCTGACGAGCGAAGACCTTCACTATGTCCGTAACCATGGCGGCGTGCCCAAGTGCGAGGACGAGGATATGCTCGACTGGGAGTTCACAGTGGAAGGCATGGTGGACAGACCCATCTCCATAAGCGTGAGGGATCTCATCAACGACTATGAGCAGGCTACCTATCCCGTGACGCTCGTCTGCGCTGGCAACCGCCGCAAAGAACAGAACATGGTCCGGAAGACAAAGGGGTTCTCTTGGGGAGCTGCCGGCCTGTCGACGGCGCTGTGGACTGGTGTCCCCATTGGCGAGCTTCTGGCTGCGGCAAAACCAAGGCGAGGCGCCAAGTTCGTCTGTTTTGAGGGCGCCGATAAGCTGCCTAACGGCTACTATGGGACATCCATCAAGCTGAACTGGTGCATGGATCCCAACCGAGGCGTCATGGTGGCTCACAGGATGAACGGCGACTCTCTCCACCCTGATCACGGGAAGCCTGTACGAATCATCATCCCCGGTCAGATTGGCGGAAGAAGTGTCAAGTGGCTAAAGAGAATAATCGTCACGGCTGAACCTAGCGATAGCTGGTACCACATCTTCGACAACCGCGTGCTCCCTACCATGATCACGCCCGAGGCGAGTGCCGACCTGCCGGATGTGTGGAAGGACGAGAGATACGCCATCTATGATCTTAATGTCAATAGCGCAATATGCTATCCCGGCCACGATGAGAAACTAACCTTCGCGGACGGCCCAGCTACCTACACCGCAAGGGGCTACGCCTACAGTGGTGGTGGTAGGCGAGTCACAAGAGTCGAAGTCACCCTGGACAAGGGCAAGTCATGGAGGCTTGCGAACGTCAACTACCCCGAGGACGAGTACCGGCTCGCTCCCGAAGGTGACACCTTGTTTGGGGGTCGGGTGGACATGTGGTGGCGAGAGGCGTCCTTCTGTTGGTGCTTCTGGGAGCTCGACATCCCCCTTGACGACCTCCAAGAAGCAGACGACATCATGATCCGCGCAATGGACGACTCGATGATGGTTCAGCCTCGGGACATGTACTGGAGTGTTCTGGGCATGATGAACAACCCCTGGTTTCGGGTGGTGATACACAAGGAAGCCCACTCGCTGCGGTTCGAGCACCCAACACAACCGGCTCTAATGCCGGGCGGCTGGATGGATCGAGTCAAGAAGTCGGGTGGGAACCTCGCTAACGGCTTCTGGGGCGAGAAGGTCTCGGGCGATGCGGAGGAGGTCGTCGAACACACGCCTGAAAAGGAGATCTGCATGACCAACCCTAAGGCTGACCGAGCAATCACCGCCGCGGAGCTCAAGCAGCACGATGGCGATGTCGAGCCCTGGTTTGTGGTAAACGGCCAGGTTTACGACGGCACGGCATTCCTGGAGGGTCATCCTGGCGGTGCGGCATCCATTTTCGGAGCTGCCGGCCAGGACGTGACGGATGAGTTTGTTGCCATTCGTGAGTTATCATCGCTCTTTGATACTGTTCATATATTGACTCCCTGATGTAGACAGCGAAAACGCCAAGGCAATGATGCCTGGATACCATGTCGGCGCCCTCGACGAAGCCTCCCGCGCTGCCCTTGTCGACGGCGACGACTCGGCGGACAGCGACGACGCCCGGCCCGTGTTCTTGCAGGCCAAGACATGGAGCAAGGCCATCCTCGACCGCAAGGACGCCATCTCCTCTGATACCAAGATCTTCTCCTTCCGGCTCAACCACGACGCCCAGCAGGTTGGCCTCCCCACGGGCCAGCACCTCATGATGCGCCTCCGCGACCCAGCCACCCGCGAAGCCATTATCCGTGCCTACACGCCCTACTCGGACGGCGCGCAGTGCGGCCGCCTGGACGTCCTCATCAAGATATACCGTGACGAGCCCGGCCGGCCCGGCGGCAAGATGACACAGTCTCTCGACGCCCTCCCGCTCGGCCACTTCGTCGACTTCAAGGGCCCTGTCGGTAAGTTTGAGTATCTGGGTCGGGGCGCCTGCGCCATCGCCGGCCGCACCCGCCGCGTCCGCCGTTTCGTCATGATCTGCGGCGGCTCTGGCATCACCCCGATCCGACAGGTTCTCTGCGCCGTGCTCCGCGACGCCCAAGATCCGACCGAGTGTCTTGTGTTAAACGGCAACCGCGCCGAGGAGGATATCCTGTGTATGGCGGAGCTTGACGCCCTAGCCGTTGCAAACCCGGCACGGTGCCGTCTCATATACGCCCTCACTAAGCCACCGCCATCGTGGACGGGCATCACCGGTCGGTTGAGCCAATCCTTGTTTGAAAAGGAGGTGGGCAGGCCGACGCCCAACGAAGCAGGGGATGAGCTGGTGTTGGTGTGCGGACCTGGGCCAATGGAAAAAAGTGCGAGAAAGATTTTCTTGGATATGGGATGGAAGGAGGATGATCTCATCTTCTTTTGAGTGGATGACGGAACAGAGTACATCGTGTTACCAGAATACAAATTTCTGGCGTGGACGAATATTGACCTGTTAGAACTAGCTGATCAAAGGATGCGGAAGGTTACAGCCGCAAATATTATAGAGTATATATGATTCAAGAACGTAGCAGCGGGCTTGATTTGGGTGTTTTTCTTTCTTCATTTTCCATCTTGCACATTCCAATAACAATTCAAAAAAGTTATTCCAGAACAAGTTGCTTTCCAAATGTGCTGCGTTAAAGCAACCTTTGTGGAGCGATACCATCGCTGTTTTCTCCGGCAACCATCGATTGCTATCCTGAAAGGGGCTAGTCCAATATTCAGCACGTAAACTCTAGCGGAAAGCCAATATCTTGTCAAGTCTCGTATCGAGTCATTGTATCGTGATCTGAGGTCGTGTCTCAGTGTTCGCCTTCACTCGTACTCCCGCCCTCACTCGCACGGGCCGGATCTGGGTAGTACCAGGCGGCAACAGCAATAGCAAAATAAAGTATTAGGAGGAGAAACCCTTCGAGATAGTTACTCTTCTGATCCTGCAAGAACCTGCCGACCGTGAGGATGGCCAGGATGAGCATGACAAGATGAAATACGTCGAAGCTCAGGTCCATGTTCTTGTTCAGACCCCAGCCAACAATAACCGAAAGCGGCCCAGTGAAAAGAGCAGTCTGAAGAGTGGCACCGAGGACATGAGACAGAGCAAAGTTCATCTGGTTATCCCAAGCCTCGTCCATGGCGGTGAGATGCTCAGCAATCTTCTCGACGAGGGGCACCAAGATGAGACCCATAAAGGCATCAGAGACGTCCCCATTCTCAATAACAGGCTCGATCTGCAGGACCAGGATGATGGCGATGAGGGTGACAAGGGCGATTGAGATGGTGAGGGCGATAATGGATTCGGTTAGGGTGAGCTTGGGCTTGGCTTCTTCTTTGTGCTTATCGTCATCACGAGCCTCGTCGAATACGAAGATTGCCTCGTAAATTCCATGGTGTGTCCGAGCCTGGAAGAAGGCGTAGACAGCATATGCGATGATGAGAAGGACGGAAATGATGCGAGAGATTTGGAGGAGCTTGTGGTCGAGACCTTCAATCGAAAGATCCGTGGTATTCAGGCCGTGCTCGAAGATGGTAGGGACCGCCAGCACGACACCGCTAGGAAGAAAGAAAGTAGTTAGCGATAGCCGACAGCGGTAAGTCACGATTGGACTTGGACATACGCAGTGAGCAGCAGGCCACTTCCGGCCTCGCTGATGGCGTCGCTGAAAGTCTGCTCATCCTTTAAGAGGCCACCAACGAAGAAACAGGCGCCCAAGCAGAGGACCATGGTAGCCAGGATTGAACCTAAGATGGCAGCTTTAATGACGTAGAATTGGTCCTTGGATAGAAGGACCATGAACAAGACGATCTCAACAACGGAGCCACAACTGGGGGCGGTTAGTACGTCTTATTGTGTAATTATCAGAGCAGATAGTCAGAACCTACGTGATCTCCGTCAGGACACCCCAAACATGGGGAAATTTCCGAGCAAGTTCCTGGCCGGCGAAACCAATCATGTTGGCGCAGGGGACCATGGCGATGTAGGCGAGGGTGAAGATGAGTATGTGGTGATCGGGCAGAGCATCTGTTCAGAGAGCTTGTTAGTGGCCAGCCCAGACAACAACAAAAGACTATGAGCCCCTGAGCAAACATACAGCGGACGGCAATGGCGGCGGGCACGACGGGCCACAGAAAGTTGCAAAGCAAACTGGCGCGACTCGTCGACTTGAATGAGATGTAAGTGAAGTGGATGGGGTGGAAGCCGGAGCGGCCACTCTCGCCCTCTGGTCGGACCCATGGCGCCCTCTTGTCTTGGGCCTGCATGCCTCTTTTGAAATTTGGATGCGTGTTGGGAGGAGGAAGCGTGGGCGCGTTACGGTTGTCCTGAGAATGAATGGACCCGCGGCGCTGGCGGGATTGTGGTCGTTGTCGAGAATGCGGCCGTTGTCGAGAGCGTGGCCGCTGGCGAGAATGCGACGGAGAGGAGTGGTCAGCGGCCATAGCCACTTATGTGGGTGATGGTGACGACGATGGCGAAGGTGTTGAGTTGTTGCCGAGGTCGATGTGAAGTGATGAGGCAAAGGTTGTGTTTCGTTTGGCCGACAGTGTAATATACTAGATAATTGAGAGGGAAGGAAGGAGGGAGGGAGTGGACAGGGAAGGACGAGGAAGGAGGAATCGAAGCGATTAATATGTCTGTACGAAGAATTACCCCGTACTTCGTACTACACTGACCGAAGTAGTAGCTGAGGCCTCCATGCTTTCATTAAGGGAAACAGCTAGACTAACGAATCAGCCGCGAAGCGACCAAACGGGGCAAGCTCAAGAAACAATAGCTTGCCATTCGAGGCCGCATTCGAGGTCCCGTCCTAGTTGGACTTGGGACCTCGGGGCTTTCGTTAGCTGTCTGTCGATCGCCCACTCCTCGTTCCCTCATTCCAGCCGCCCGTTCTCTAACTGCGTCCGAGTCCAGCTCATTGCTCCGGCCATGGTTGGAAGTGGCATTACAGCCAGTTATCCGTGACCCCGGCCCGGTTTCGTTGCTAGTGTTTTCCCTTTCAGGGGTTACCCGACTAGACCAAGTCCAGACGCCGGCTCCGTGCTATGTACTAAGCTTAACCTTACGGTGTATTTATACGTGGTACTTTGTATTCCTGGTTTGGTTGGCCCTTCCCGTCTTCAATCATAACTATCCCGACCTCCATGAGTCGAAGGAATCCACCGAATCACAAGCCCTGCAGGGTGTCAAGTGTTCACTGCCAAGTTTCATCGCGTTTATGCCAAGATTTCTGCCACCTAATTACGCGCTACCGTCAACCCCCCCGCGCTCTACTCCGTAGTCCCAACGTATGTACTTCGGCCCGCCTGCAGGGGACTCACCGGCCTTAGGACAGTGACTCGTTGGTTTAATTAGGTCGTCTCCTCTCCAGCGCCTCAGGCGCTTCAAGCCAGCGCCGGATCTCGCAGTCTCGTGTATCTTTTTCGAGACTCCTCGGTCGAGTACCTATTGTACGTATCGGTTCATCTATCATCAATTATCACAGGCCGAAGTCACAGTGGGGGGGCGTTGTGACGTTGTCGGGCATTTGCTTGGCAATCTTCTTGGCGGTCATCTTGGCGGTCTTCGTCGTCTTGGCAGGCCCGACACTCAGGGTCTGATGCTACTTTAGGTCGCGTCCCTGTCGTGTCATGACGATTCCACTCCACGACGTCACTCGACGTCCGACGAGTCGTCCTGCAATATGCATCATCACACCTTTTGGTCTGTTTTTCAACCATCCCTTCTCAGGTAGGTACTATCTATCGAGAATGCGTCAGCTCTTAATTTTGGTTTTCCGGGCGTCTTGCATTGGGTCTGGTTCCGGCTCTGGCTCTTAGCTTCTGGCGCTGGCGCTGATGCTGACACTGGTCTGGGACATAAGAGTAGTTTTTCTGGTCCTCGTCTGGTAGTTGTATAAGCCCTGGCTGCATCATCATCGTCTTGGTGTTCTAGACCCGCCCGCCCGACACATCACAGCTCGACCAGGACGCACCCCCCATCTCCCTCCCTGCCAGCAAATCGCGTTGTAGACCCATGTGCTCGATATCTTTCAGCCTGGCAGGGTTATGCTTACTGCACAGAGTTATTCAATTTCCCGCCATCTCGATGTGGCCTGAATCAACACCGACTTTTCATATCGAGTCTGCAACCCATCTCTCAAAACCGCCACCGCTGCCCCCCACACCAGACTCCCTAGACTCCTTGGACTCCCCAGACTCGCTAGACTCCCCAGACTCGTTAGACTCCCCAGGCTTTTTCTTCATGTCTCCAGCATCCTCCTTTGACCTGTATGGAACCGGCTGCGCAACCACCACCGTCTCGACCCCCACCGGAGTAAGCTGCTCCGGCCCTATCGGTAGCGCCTCCACGTCAATCTCCATGTTCAGCAAGCATTTGATAACCACTTGGCTCCCCGCCTTGCTCATCACCTCGTTGGATTCCTTGCAAAGCTCCGATGCCACGCACTCCACGCATCCCCGCTCGCACTGGCAGCCCTCCACTCGCTGCAGCGCGTTTCGCAGCAGCTGGTCGACGTGGTCAAACGCCTTGGTGCTGATCCCAGACCCCCCCGCGCCTCCTTTAGCATCGTAAAACGTCAACCGCGCCGGCCGTTTCCTCTTGGTCTCCTGCTTGGCGAACTCCTTCGCCGCCACCTTGCATTCCGTCCGTACATCGCCCGGCATGCTGATGACAAAAGTCGGTAACAGGCTCATGATAGCGTGCTCCGCCGCATGTATCCCTGCCGCCACGTGTAGCCGCCTTTCTTGGAGGATGTCGACCGCCTTCTTGGGCACATCCAACCACATGCCCTTGCTGAACCGGATTACTGGCGGGTTGTCCACCTGTACCGCATCTAATACCCGCCCCTTTTTGTCCACCTTGAAGAACCCAAACACATTCTGCTGGATCTTGATCTTCCCGTAGTATGCATGGGACAGTGACCCAGAAATCGACCGGATCGCTTCCGTCTCTGTGGGGTCGATATCCGTAAAATCTCGCTGCACCGTCGTCCAGTCCACTTTGACCCTTTCCACCTTAGCCATTCGTTTGTCTGGCAAAAAGTCTCGGACAAGGTACGGGTTGCCCTGGTGTAAGAAAATTGCTCCATCGTAAATAGTAAAGGTTGCCCTGGAGGCCTCCAGCTCCTCTAGGATAATGTTTCTTCCATTCGTAATGTCCACAATTGCAAAATGCTCGTCCTCTGTGTCTCGAATGGCAACAAACTTTGCTGGCATTGGCCGGAACCGATCATGGCAGTGGTAGAACCCCAGCTCACCCTTCATCAATCGCTCATCGCAAATCTTTGGCAGGTCCTTTCCAAAGTACTGTGCATCCTCCACTGGTCGAATTGGCATCTCATACGCCGCACACTGAATGTGTCCCTCGCGCACAAGCATGTTCTCGAGATCCACCTGCAGCTCGCTGTTTGACTTCGTAAAAAGCTCGTCAGGGTTCTGCATGTAATGCTGGTCCGTTGGAAAGGAATCGCCAACTAGTATCGACAACGAATCCTTATTACGGCGACCAGCTCGGCCACTTTGTTGACGCAGATTGGCAATCGTATAAGGGAAGCCCCATGTCATGACGCAGTCCAGGGATCCAATGTCAATGCCGAGTTCCAGCGCCGTGGTAGCCACAATTCCCAGAAGCTTGCCTTCAAACATTTCGCTTTCGATCATCCGGCGATCCTGCGCTGTGTAACCACCTCGATAACCCTTCACCATGTTGATACACTCAGGCCTGCCCATCACCTCCAACTCCGACTTGATGGCGCTGACCAAAGTTTCACACTGGGCCCGGACCCTACAAAATGCAATGATTCTTACTCCCCTAAGCATCAGAGCGCAAAAGAGACGGGCGCATTCGAACTTGGCACTGCCGCGGCCGGAAGCAGGATCACCGGGGTCCTTGTATGGAGTATTCCAACACAAGAACTCCTTGCGGCCTGATGGAGATCCATCGTAATCTATTAGCCGTACGTTCTCGATACCAAATATCGTCTTGAAGTGCTCCTTCGGGTTCGCCACGGTGGCAGAACAGGAAATAAATTTGATACGGCGGTTTCCCACGGCAGCACAGACTCGTCGTAACCTCCGCATGATGAATGCAACATGGGATCCCATCTGGCCGTTGTAGTAATGTAACTCGTCAACTAGCATCTTGGGTCAGTCGCAGAACAAGACATGGTTCTGTGATACTTACCAACAACGTATTTCAGGTTCTGCAAAAACGTCCTCCACTGCTCTTCCTGCGGGAGGATCGTAACATGAAGCATGTCCGGGTTTGTAAATATAATTCGCGCCTCGTCTCGAATCACATTGCGTTCACCCATCGGTGTGTCACCATCGAAGGTCTCAACCATGGTGTCTTCGAGACCCGGCATATAACTTACCATTTCCTTCAAACTCCGCTTCTGGTCCTGCGCCAGTGCCTTGGTCGGAAAGATGTACATTGCCCTTGAACTGTAGTCCTTTTCTAGGGCATACAGGACAGGAAGTTGGTAGATGAGACTCTTCCCAGAGCTAGTTGAGGTTGACACAACAACATGCTTTCCCTCGTAGAGACTATTCAAAGCCTCGGACTGATGGGCATAGAACTGTGTTATTCCCTTTGCGTTGTACAGAGCATTTACCAAGTTCTGGCTGAGGAGGAAGTGCAAGTCACCGCAAACTGCTTCCTGAGGCTCGAAGACTCGGTGTCCATCTGGTACAATTTGTCCGGTATACCAAGGACTGTCTTTGAGTTCTTGGATGATTTCTGGTATCGACTTTCGCTCCCTAGGGATGCTCTCCGGGACAGAATCTACTGCTCCGTCGGTAGTTTTGCCCTCCGTGACAGTCTGTATCGGGATATGTGGCTTTGCCTGTTCCTTCAGAACCATATCTGGGTCTAGTTTGTCATCCACGCACTTATTCAGAAAGACGTTGACCGCGTTGGCAAACTTCTCGTTCCGCCTCTCAATCAACGTGGTCATCTGCTTTTGGCTGTAGACGGGCATTCTCAACTGCTCGTCACGTAGCTTCCGGTTTGGTCGTGTTGGTTCACCCGAGGTCTTGTCTGTGACCTGGCGCTTCAAGTCTCCATCGATGAACTCAAAGTAGAGAACCTCGCGCCCGCTGGGTTCAATCTCGCTACTGCGGTGCTTGTCTAGGCTTTCTGTGCCGGTCAGTCCGCCCACGGAAACGTCGTAAGCTGGAGCCTGAGACCTCGCTGACTTGCCAGTCCGAAAGACTTCATCTCTTTCAGCCCCTTTGATATCGAGTTGCAGCATCACTTCGTCCACATATGCGAAATTGATACCCTCGGGCCGAAGCGCGACTATGGAAGCGACCTCTTCGATTGACAGGCTCCGTTTTGTGTGAGCCTCGACGGCCGATTTGATGGTGTCGAAAGTGGTTGCAAGATGCTTACGAGTACAACAAAACGTAAAGACGAGATTAAGAGCTCGATGGGTTTGTTCCAGGTTCTTGAATGACCCTGGCCATTCAATCAGGCATGGAACCGTCTTGGGGCCAGTTTGGGTGCGAGGCTTTGTTTTGCCTCCTCTCCCGCCCTTTCCGCCTCTTCCACCTCTCCCAGCTCCGCAATTACTCATTGAATCGGTTCCGGAGTCTTCAGTGGTGGGTTCTTGATCTGAGTCACGCTTCCGTTTGCCTCCTCCCTTGGAAGTAGAGAGCCCGACGACTGTGCTGGGCGTGTTCAGGTCCGACATGTTGATCAGCAGAGCTAGTTCACTCGTTCTCGAAAACAAATAGTGTTGAAATTAGGGCAGGACTGCCAGATCTTTGTGTCTGGCTCGTCGAGTGAACTAGGTTTGATGAAGCTGTGAAGGTGGCAATGTAGTCAGGACAAAGGTGGTCGCGGAATTGACGCCAGATCACGTGCAGCACTCAAGCTCCCTAACCCTCCCTCTGAAAGACCAAATCCGTGAACAGTTTTCTTCCCAAGAGGTTCTAGACGGAGTTGAGGGCACAAATTTCATGTATTGGCATAAGGTAATTATGAGTCACATCTCCAACGTCAGGGCTAGCCTGCTGACTGGGAAACTCAGTGCGGGACCAGAGTCCCCCTGTCCTCTTCCCAGCGCCTTACGGCTCCTCAGCCTCCGGTATGCACAATTATATCCATGCTGGTTCACCTAGGTGGTTAGCAGACCCACAGGCCTCCTGTATGAACACTTCTGTATCAAACCGAGCATTGCCCTGTATCATTCAGGCCGATTGCCCGATGCAACCGCGTTGGCCCCTGGCCTGTCTTTCGTGTTGACCGTCCGATACATCCAAACCATCCATCCCTAGGTAGATAAAGCCTACGAAGGAATACTAAGGACAGTACGTGGCTTGACGACTAGCCATCGCATCATTATCAACTGGCTTCCGATCCCGAGACTTCTTCTTGCAACACCTAGCTGCTTTGAAGCTCTCTTTGGATGACATTGATTTCGCTCATGAAGTTCTTAGCATTCGCGGCGGTCATCTAGAAGGCGAGGTCAGTTCAAATCCGTATCTCGTTCGAATACAATGCATGCCAACTTACCCGCATCGTAATGCTCACTGGCATCGCCGGCTGGCCCTCAAAAGCTGTGAAAAGAATTCCAACAGACTTCAACGAAGCCTTCTCCTGGAATTTCATTGCAGGCAGAATGGCCGTGTTGAGAATAACGCGATGGGTCTGATCCTGTCGCAAGAGAAGACGGGCAACTCTGTGTCCCTGGGCGCCATCCGCGTTCTCATCCGTCTCCAGTGATGAGGCATCAAAGGATCCCGGAATAACAGCGCCGGCGTCATCGAACTCGACACAGACTTGGGGCACATTGATCTTCAGCATCCCCGCTCCACGCTCTTTCCACCCCGCCTCTTTGTCGTGGTAGAACATCTTGGCCCGTACAGATACGATGGTAATCTCGCCCGCTTCGCCATCGTTTACCTCAACTAGATAGTGTTAGTAGGCGACTGTTGATCCCCAGCATAGAACTCACCCTTCTGAAGCTTGAGCTTTTTCTTCTCTTCAGATTCTTTCTCTGGTGATAGGGCTCGCTCGGCTTCCTCGGGCACAGCATCCTCGTCGTCGGATCCGTCGTCATCGTCATCTTCGACGTCGCTGTCGGGGGCGCCGAATGGCTTGGCGGGCTTTTCAGTCTTGGTTACATCGCCTCTAGGAGCCGCGAAACTTCCGAGGGGCTTTATGCCCGAAAGAGCAGAACCAAAGGCACTTCCGCCCAGAGTACTTCCAAAGCCATTGGTTCCAGACGATAGACCAGCAAAGGGTGATGCGCCAGTGGTGCCGCCAAAGGTCAACTTGGGAGGAGCGGCGGCGGCAGTAGATTGGCCAGGTGAAGCGGCAGCCGGGGAAGCAAACGAGGTGAGCTTGGGGGCGGCAGATGACCCAAAGACGCTGCCCTTTTGGGCGCCGAGTGACGCGAAGGGCGATGTCCCTGATGATAGCTGACCAAAGGTGGAGGAGGAGAAGGCGCTCGCGGATGTCTGTGGTTCATGTTTCTTGGTTGGTGACTTGCCAGGCTCGGCGCTCTTGGCGGTTTCGTCGCTCGCAGTCGTTGAGGCCTACAAGTGCGTTAGGAAGGTGCGCTGGATTCGATGCAGCTAGAAATGCAATCAGAAAGCGCAGACGACAGACGTACCAGATCTGGCTCGTTGGATTCTTCGTCTCGGTGTCGCTTCTTCTCCGGCTCTAGCCGCGAGGCCCTATCCTTGGCAGAATCGGACGATGCAACGCTGTTCGCATCGTTCTCCTCGGGCTCCTTGTCACCGTCAAGCTGGTCATGGGCGCGCTTCTTCTTAGGCGAGGCAACCTGCTCCCTCAGGCCCAGGTCGTTGCTGTCGGCAGCATCGGCCGGGGCATCGGCCAGGGTATCGTCCGGGGTCGCGGGGCGAGCGGTGGCGTCGTCGGCTGAGGCGGAGGGGTTCCCGGAGCCAGCAGCGTTGGTGAAGGCGTCCGAGGGAGGGTCGGAGATGGACGACTGCTTGAGCTCGCGGCGGGCGGCGCGCGTCTCGGCGTCCTCGTTGGCTTCGATGTTGAGGGGCTCAGTCTTGGGGCTGGCGTCTGGAGCGTCGTCGGCCATGGCGGACGGACTGGGTCTGTGGCGGATCAGGGTTGGTAGGATACGAGGAAGTTGACGACGATGACGCTGGGATGGGGGTGGGATGGGACAAAGTCCAGCGAGGCACCGCGCACAGGATAAGAAAATGGGGCTCCGATACGATGGGCTAGGTACAAGCCTACAGGTGCGCAGCAAGGCCGGCAGGAAAGTACCTCCCTCTGTATGTAGTGTTGGGGTTGGTTGGTTAGGTTATGCCAGCCAAGGTTCGCGGGGTGGGAGGGAGAGAGCAGGAAAGAGAAGAGAACAGGACGAGGGCAAAGACACTTGGGTTTGGGTTGTGTCGTCGCCGGGAGGACGAAGAGCTGCCGGGACTATGACGGCGTTGAGGGTTGAAAGTTGAGAGTTAAGAGTTGAGAGTTGGTAGCTGGGAGTTGAGACTCTTCTTCTCTTCCGTGGCTCGTGGCTCGTGGCTCGTGGCTCGTCGTTAGGCCTTTTCTTCTTTTCGTCGCCGACCCAGGAACAAAGACAATGGCAGAGACAATGGCAGAGACAGAGGCCTGGACAGCGCTGGCGGGCGGCTGAAGGCACTGTGGGCGCCTGCGCTCCTCCAATCAAGTCAGTATGGCCGCAGACGTCAAACCACTACGGCCTCTAATAGCCTTCACCGCCCACGCTATTGGGCCCCACGCCTAGAGGAGGGGTAAGTTAGGTGCCATTTGGCATCTGACATTTTTGTGGCAGGAACAGCGGCAGGAACAGCCACAGACGGGCAGGAATGACTGGTGGCGCCCGTCGTGTGTGTTGGCTTCTTTCTCCATCGTCTTGGACATGAAACCGCCACTCCAATAAAACGAACCAGACAGACATCGTCGTTGGACATGGTGAGCAATACGTACCCATAATGGCATAGCATTAATCAGTATTGCCAGGACTTGATACTTAACTAAGCAATAAACCTAATAGAGCCGGCAAGGCTGGCAAAGCCCTGGCTTTGTGTCCCTGTCTGCCGTGACCCAGCCTTGTATTAGATAAAGTACTACTTGCCCTGTCGACTGGTATGATGGTTATGATTAAGTGGCTTCTTCACCAGTGTATTCATGGCCTGTAGGTAACCTTACAAAATGGTTAAAGAGATGCGCTTCATTGTCATTGCAAGACCAAACCCAGCCGCTCTTAGATTATAAAGGTACAAACAGATGCACAACTTCGTGGGCACTAAGAAAAAAAACCCTGCAGGCGTCAAACAAATCCCAGCCTGTCCCAAGATACGGTTATTGTAGTCGAAACACCCTCTCAGTCTCATTCGACATAGAAATACATATCGGCCTAGCTCGTGACGTCAGGCAATCAGGCGAGACCTGGCGTTGCCGTCCTGTTATTACCATCGCCTCCAGCTTCTCACCAGAGATCCACCTGCTGCCTAGCCGCTTAGCTGATGAAGCACAAGCAACCCAGGCCCAGATAAAAGACCAGCAGCGGATATACCGCAATGGCAACACGGTTCTTCACAACACCGCTACCGCCGAGGATACTGACTCCCGCGGCAAGTGACCAAGCAATCAAGACAATATAGACGGGTATCCGGGCAATCCAGTGCAGTCCCAACGCCGACATGAGAGCGGCGAGAACCAGGGGAAACAGGGTGTAGCCAATGATGCAGACGCTTTGCGCAAAGGAACTGTTCGTACCGTTAGCAATCAACGTACAAGCGCCTTCGGGATGGAGTGGATACTAACATGTTACCTCCCAGCAGCTTGATCTGCAACGTCACCACAGCCTCGCCGAGCCAGATCATGGCAAAGACTCCACTGAAGACGTTATCCCTCTGTTCGGCACGCGCCGTAAAGCTCAGCAAAAGACTCAAGAGCAGGCAGAATATGAGAGGGCCCCAAAGATCCCAGTCGCGCAGACCAGGTGTCATGTTGCTCTGGAGCAAAGCCTCGGCGTCCATCATGCGGCTGGCCAGTCCCGTAAGCTCTTCTCTCGTCCCCGAGATGCCAGCGCCACGGATGTTCGAGTAAGCTCCGCGGATGCCTCCCTCTGAATCGAACATAGTGCCGCCCAGCAGGTATTTTGGGTAGAGCACCTCCCGGAGCTTGGCCCAGACGGCCAGCAAGTCGCGACGTAACGTCTCCCACACGGTTTCGTCAATTGTGTTCTGCGGCGCCTGTCGGTCGTCGCCGGGGATACGAGAGGTCAGATAGCCTTCATCGAGCGGCTGTGAGGATGAGCTGGAGCCGATGTTGCCCGTCAAGGGCTGTCGCGACGACGGGTTTCCGAGGGGATCATCGAAGTCGTTGAGATCGGCTGTGCTGCGTTAGTCTTGCGCAGTCCCGGACAGGCCAAGCTACGGCAGGAAGGCGGCACAAATGCGGCTCAACATACCGTCATCGGGATCGATCATCAAGTCATCGTCATCCAAAGGCGGATTCTCGTACTGGCCTCGAGCGCTGGACGCCATGGTGCTGTGGAGGTGTCGCGGCGGGAAGGAGACGGTACTGCGGGTTTGAGGGAGGGCCTCGGTATCGGGTTCGTCAGGCCGTCGATGTGGATCGCCACCTGCTGCTTGTTCCGGTCGCGCAACGTAGAAGTGTGGTTTTGATGGAGAAGTGAGATTGTTCGAAGCTCGAAGCTGAAGCTGACGTATCTTAGATGCGAAACTTCCACGGTTGCCTCTCCAAAGCCCCCTTGGGCAAAACGTGGTCCAAGCTTCTCATTGGCCACGCCAATCACATGTACCATGACATCCGAATGGTACGTGGGTACGTACCTCCTGTCACGGTTCAAGCACTTGGAATGCAGGCGGCACGATTAATAGTGTCTACTAAAGGACGTCGTCACCAGTGTTTGAAGCCGTGCATTGGTTCATCGTTCTCGGAATCTTATCATGTTTAGGTATTTGAAGACAGTTTTTGGCAATTTTATTGATGAAGATTGAAAACAGTACAACATTCGCTACCGCTAGTAACATCAGGGGTATCTCAGACCTCCCACAGAGGCCATCGCGAATCGAACGCTTCTAATGCTGCTCCGCCATGTCCATCTTGGTGCTTCTAGATAAACCCTCTCGGCCCAAAATGGCCTCTATTACTATTTTTGCCTAATCGTGGCTCATTATGCTTTGGTATTCCTCCATCACCGCTAACGGAGTCTCAGATGAGGCATCACGAGTACCACGTGTAAGGATGATTCCGAGGCTCGTCTCTTGCCTCGGAAGGCTTTTGGTGGTTTCCTGGGGTATGATAACTCCCAGTCCATTCGTTTGGTGGTTGGGATGCGATGCCACCCATGTGATCAAGGTGACGTATCTGTTGAGGGCGTAGCTGGTCCCTATTATTAAGTTCCGGGATAAACGGTTGATGATCCGGGTAACGAGGTGGTTGTCCTTGTGACCCAGCCTGCAACGGCCACTGGCTTCCACTGTCGAAAGAATATTCCCCGTCCGGCACAGTGTAGCTGTTGGGGATCGGTCGCTCCCTCGAAGACTCGGCAAAGAACGGTTCTGTGTGCCGGCGTGATGCTTTCTGATTGTTGTCATTGCTCTTAGAGCGTAAAGAAGCTTGGTTTTCAGGGCCCAAGTATGACGAGTGTGTCATGGAAGGATCCCAGATAGGAAGGCCTTCTGGAGGCTGCGCTTCGTCCATTGGGAGACCGTGACTGTACGTCGCCATATTTCCGTTGATTCCCACGAGTGCCCAAGCAAATACAGCCACATCTCGAATCGACATCATCAGTTGGTCAAGGGGGGGACCTCCTGCAGCTTTGACGTTCTCCCGTAACGGCATATATTGAGGCAATAGTGGGGGCCGGAAGTTATACAGAACCTCGGGCGAATAGTGAGGTCGAATTGGCTGCTGTCCCCATGGTGCTGCGAAAAGGCCATTGTCAAAGACGAATGGGACCAGGGGAGGGTGGAGGCTTGGTATCTGTGGCCTTGCTCGACGGAGAATGACCACAAGCCCATCAGATGTGCATGACACAACAGCTTCCAGTTCGACGGAAGGGGTCAAGCATCTTCTTGCACGTCGACATGCTCTCGAAGTAGGAGGCTCGACGGCGGCTGCAGTCGTGGAAGAGCCCCATGAAACAGGAGTGTGTGACGTATTAGCCCCAGAAGCAGACGCGGAGGCCGCAGAGCCTACTGCTGCTTGAAATGCCATAGTCGGCTGCGGCAAACCGCTGTCTGCGTTCTGCATGTCGATATCTGGTTCGATCTTGATCGGCGGACTCGGTGTTTGAAGCGAGTCGATATCCATGTCACCTTCCAGCTTGACACCCCCTTCATCGGAATCGCTTGAGGGCCGCCTATTCCGCGTTTGGTGACCACTTAAATGTTGAGGTCCTCTGTCCCGCCTTGCACTTTCCATCGGGCTCATTTGAGTATTTTTATCATCTTCGACGGCCTCTTCGTCTTCTTCTTCTTGTTTCTCTTCTTTTTGTTGTTGTTGTTGTTGTTGTTCTTCTTCTTCTTCTTCTTCTTCTTCTTCTTCTTCTTCGTCATCCTCATCCTCATCCTCGTCCTCTTGGTCTGTCCCAATGTCGTCGTCCTCGCTGTCCTCGCTCTCATCGCCCTCAAAATCTTCTGGGCGGCGGGGATCCCTCGACCAGAACCGTAGGTAAGCGATAGAATCGTTAGCTTTTGCACTCTCGAGACATTTGAACGCGTCATCCAAGGAGCTTTCGCGGATGCACTCATAAAAGCTCTTATGGAGAACCTGGTCAGCCGACACACCCAGCACAGAACTGATGGCTTCAGTTGCAAACATGACTGAGAGAGTTCGGCTGAAGCGATTCAGGATAAGAGCAGCTCGAGGCTCACGCTCTGTAGGCGACATCTTGAACTTAGGTGACAGATGCTCCAGCATGTGGTAGCGGGGGTCTCTGGGAGAGCAAGAAAAGAGACGGCGAATCTGAGGTGCCTCGATAGCGCGCCCTGCACGTCAAGTCAGTTTCAGTGGAGGATCAGACAGAGCTGGGCGGGCTCATTTGGGCGTCAATGTGTTGTGTGGCGTACTCTCACTCTTCTCCCCGCGCCGGTAGATGCTAGTGCATGCAACAAGGACATCATGGACGATGGTGAAGCAGCACTCGCAACTGATCCAGCGGCCGTCACGGGAGCGAATACGGGCATAATGAAGGACCGCGGCCTTGTCAAGAAGCACACCGCGACTATGGACGGAGCGAGCGAAAGGCACCTCTTGCGGGTGAAAGTAGTCAAAGCTGGACCTGCCGAGGACCTCTCCAGGAGAGTAACCCAGTATATCGACGATGGACTCGGATGCGTAGAGTATATTGGCATCCGGAGTCAGATCTTTAAGAAGTGCCTGTCAGTGGTGCTAAAACTCGGTGTCAAGAACCGACCACTCACTGTGTATTGTCATAAAAGTCTGCTCCATTGAAGTTGGCGGAGCCGAAGCCGCTCCAGGGACTGCTGAGATTGGGGCAGGACTCTCCAGCTGTAGGGGCCGGATTAGTTCAGTCGTTAGCTGAAGGAAGTGAAGGGAGATCTGAGGATGGAGGAAAGGCAAAGATGAGACGGGATACGGATGGGTGGGAGGTCGGAAGAGTGTTGATGTGAGTGGACATGTAGGTGGGTATATAATGAAGGTTGAACTTTGAGCCTTGAAGCTATCTCAGGCCGCCTTGACGTGACCTGCGGGACTGACTGCCTGCTCACTGCTCACTGCTCAGGCGGGCCAGTCCCCGGGGTCTCGGCGCTTGACGCACTAAGGATGTAGGTACAGCGGATGACAAGGGGCGGTAGCGGTAGCGGTAGCGGTAGCGGTAGCCGAGGGCCCCGGGAGGCGCGGGAAAAATGGCCAAGGAACATACAGAAATTCGCCTAAGGGGCGCCAATGGCACCAAGTGTACTCGGTCGGTGATGAATGGTGACAAGGGCTGGACGGCGATTAGTGATCGGTGGCGGTGCGGGCGGGAGGTTGGTGGTTCTTGGTTGGTGTTGCTGGTTGGCGGAGGATGGGGATGGGGACGGGGATGAAGCTAAAAAGGAAAACCAAGTCAAGCCGGCCACAAAGCAAAGCCGACCGACAAGAGCACAGATGGGGTCGCCGGATGTACCGTGTCTCGGCAAGTTGAGAATTCCGGTAGTACTCCCGGGCCTGAGACAGACAGGTAGGGAGGGAGTAGGTAAAGATATCTGATGCATACGTACGTACGAGAGTAGTTTAGTCGTCTGAGGGCGGGGATTGAGAGACAGGGTGATGTTGAGACAGAGGCAGGAGATGGTCAGAGACGGGAGATGGTCATCATCATAGACTGATGAAAAAGAGGAGTAAGACGAGATGAGCCGTGGCTGCGGACGATGAAGGGGGAAATGGAAGAAGAAATCTGGTGATGAAACGGGGACTCGAGTGAGATTGTGGTTGCGGAAATGTGCAGGACAGGGCAAAATCAACGTCGCGCACCTCCCTCTCTCCCTCTCTCCATCCCTGCCAGTCTCTCTCGCCGGCTCGCCCCAGACAGAAGGACGAGTACTTCCCGAGTTGCTCGTACAGTACGAATACCTCTCCCCAACAAAGGACTCGAGATACTCGACCAATGTAATACTCGGTTCCATAGCGCGTCGCTGGCTGGCTGGCTGACGACGTTCCACCGTAGGCGCAGATACCATTACGCATGTAATGTGTACCTTATGTACAAAGGCCCTTGCACACCACACACCACGAAGGTACAGTGCAGTTTGGTACGACCCCAAAACACACAAACGACCTCGCGGATGGCGCCCCGACGGTCTTCGGATGCACATCGATGCCAACCGGCATTGGGCTTCGAGAAGACGAGAGGGCTGAGAGCATTGATTGTCTTGTGAAAAGCAAAAACATGCCCACTCGCCCGTGTGCCTTGTTTGTGCCTCCTACCTTATGCTCCGTGGACGCCGCCGCCGTAAGGCAGGAATGGGCGCCAAATCAACCTAGGCAGATGGCTGAGCACTTAACTTACAACAAAAAACAACCCAAAAAGAAGAAGAAAACAAGAGATCCGAGTCCCTTGTGGTAGGTGGACTTTCTTCTGCAGCAGGTATTCACGGGGCCCAGCCGTCATACTGCCGAGAGCTGGTGTCGGGACCGACGAGTTGACAACCCAAGGAATGTCCCATTGCCGATGCCATGATAACAACAAAGAGGACAACGTACGAGGATCTGCAAAAACACTCTCTCCAATGAGATGACGAGCATTCACGATGACTCGTTTTGCCCAGGCTTGTAGTCTAGCCAGCCTATGTTCCTTGGCCAGCTCCACCATCAAAGACTCGCAAGGCCAGGAGTTAGGCGCCTCAACGGGTCATTTTTCTCAATGGGATGTGGCTTTGGCGACCAAGTCGCGGCCAAGACTGTACGAAGTAAGACACTCACAGAGCACACCGCATGGCCATGTATGAAGCGCAGAGCACCTGCAGCCGAATGGGGTGCATGGCAACACATGGGTTGACGGGATAGTTCTTCTGAACCCCAGTGTTCTACGCGGATGATTTCGCGGACAGGACTGTCAGGGTTTGCCATTTGGCCTCATCTTGCTATTGCTGTTCATAAACTCCACATGGTCTGCATCCTGTCGTATATTATCATCATCCCCGGACCCGGTGCTGTTGAGTCGCCAATGGTCTGGGGGCGCACGACGGTGGAGATGGGCTCCATCCACGACCAGCGCCTCGCGGTGGACCTGGTGGAGGTGCGTGCATACTCCGAGGTACGTAGTCGAGGTCGGAAGCAACTCCATTTTCGACCTCCCAGCGTCTCCCAACACTCGCACGGAAACAACCTGAATGTTCCCAGGCGAGATGTCTTTGGGACAGCGGCGGCGGCGCCTCAACCGGCAACGTCCTGCTCGTTCAAAGCCGAGTACATGACAACAGCGCGGGCATGCCGGCCGGCGGACCGATGGCTAGTCCCGTCCGTCAAGCCACATGGACGAACGGATAGAATCAGCCTGTGTTTGCATGGGAAATGTTCAAAAGTCCAGGGAAAGGCGATCATGTGGTCAGGCCCCAGAATGATCGACCGCTGGGATGTTTGGTCAATTCAGAAAGACCCCGTCGATGCTGACGCTAGATACATGGACCCTCGCATCGAGCGAGAATCTGCCCACGTCATTAGATGATGAGAGGGTGAAACGAGGCTCGAAACCCGCAAAGATGGTCAATTGAAAACACATTTCCAGAAATAGATCTGGAAATACGACAGCAAAGGCTGCAGTCGGCATTTTCAGCTCTTCGAGCCGAGCGTCGCTCGAATGAGCCGGTCACCGCGGTTGGGGCGCGTGACAGCCTCACCTTGTTCGTGGTGCTAATTCTCAATAAGGGGCGCCACCCGGGGCGTCACCAAGACGGAGACGGCCCAAGGCCAGTGAAAGCAGCAGAAGCTCGAGTGCGAAAGAACGGGGCCGCTGCATCACAGCTGTCGGCCTTTCTGGCTCGGTTGCTTGGCTCGTCCCACCTGGGTATGACAAGGCGAGATGGAGCAGCCTCCCATCCATCCCATGATTGGAGGTGGGAGGGTTCTCTTGGCGTCCACATCCTCAATGACTGGGAGGCTCGACCAGGCCAGATCATGCGCAGTGAACAGCACGACACATTGCAGCTCAGACCAGCGACGGGACAGCCCCTTGCTGCATCCACAAACCACAGGCTTGCACATACGTAGTATCTCACCTATCCCTGGAAGTGGATGGGCCTCGTATAAGTGGAAGCACGAGAGGGCTCTGCAACCTTGCTTATTTTTTTGGGGATGAACCTGTCCAAGAATTCTTTGTCTTTGGCTGATCTTGACAGTTCCCAAAGCGTCAAAACAGAAAGAGTGCGTCCATCACCTGGGTGAACTTGACTTATAACAGCTATACTGAGCGTGTTGTTCTTGTCCATGGTTTGTGTAGAGTCACCAGGAGAGGTTCGTTCATAAGCAGAAAGAAAAGCGGAATGCGGTCCAAGCCACTTCAGAGTTGTCGTCAATTTTAGGTAATCTCAGCGAGGACGGCGTGGTGAGCACGGGTGGCAGGCAGGTTGATAAAATTTAGCAGATGGCAGATGGTACTTAGGTGCCGCAGGTCGGGGCAGGTACGAATACACTGGGCAGGCAGGCTGGAAGCTCGCTGTGGCGTCTTCCGAGGACCGGGCAAGCACGGATCGGATAGAAGCTCCTGCCCTACCTTGCCTTAGGTTGGCGCCTGCCCGCTCTAGCTACAGCGCACCTGACTGCCACGCGGGGGCCAGAAAAAGTGGCACACCAAAACGCAGCCAAGGCCGGAAAAAGTAGCATTGAGGTAGGAAAGAGGTTTTGGGACAGAATAAGTTGATCACTTTTGCTTGAGATACACCCAGCTATATGTCGGCAAATTTTGTCCCCTTCTTTTGGTGTGCCACTTTTTCTGGCCCCGCGTGACTGCTCAGGCTCCAGGCCCACGTACAGTACGAATAATAAGGTACACCAGGGCCACTCATCTAAGGTGCAAGGTGGCTCACGATACTGTCCAAAAACACACCGAGTGAAGTTCCAACGCATGCTCACTACGCCCCTTATAAAAGCACCCCTCAATTCCGGACTCACTAAGGTCTGCAGGAGTCAGTACGCGTCTGGTTTCTCTGCAGATTCAAGCCTTGACTGGCTTCGCCATTGTTCCAGACACGACCGCGACGGGCTCCAGATTCAGGGTTTGGTGCCCGCGACACGACGACAACAAGCAAGCAAGCTCATCTTTCTCATTTCTTCTCAGTCCTGTTCCAACTCTGCTGCAACACATCTCATGTCTTTCCATTCTAACTAGCGCCCAACCACAGAATAAGGCCAGCAGCCACGGCGACTCATCTCATCTAACCTAAAGCTCTTCAACAGACATGACAACCTATGATGACCCTGCCTCTGAGCTCCCGAGGCTGCGAGTCTCCTTTGGTTTCGAGGTACTCCCTCTCCTGGAGAGTGCAATCCTCTTGTTTTGTTGCTGGACTAACAGGCAATCGCATGTAGAACGACACTGCCTTCCTGAACAACGAGGACAACGTCGCAGGTAGGCGGTCCCCAACTGTCCTTAGACACTCAACGCCTTCTTCTAGAGTTAGCCAACTCAATCTATGAAGGGATTTCTGACTATCTTGTTTCCTTCTATATCAGAATTCTTTGATGTCAAGTTCTGCCCCTACCAGCCCTTAAACTGCGACCCTATCTTCGCTGCCGTAAGCAAGAAGCATGTTAGTATTCCCAGACCCAACCACTTGTTGCAAAGACTGATGTTCGCTATTCCACTAGGTTGTCATATGCAGATTATCTCAAAGCTCTGGTGACGCCAATCCTTGCGAGATCATCACTGTCATCAGAGATGACGACGTGTGTACCATCGAGATTCCCCTGCTGGCTCAGGGCTGACAAGCTCACTCATCGTCAATAGGTGGAGGCATCAGCATGTTGTTGCACATGGACCAAAGATCCCGTAACCGAACGGCCCCTCATATGTATTGGTGGAGTTGATGCCAAAGTCAAGATCTATGATGTGATAGAAGGCAAGCTGTTCAAGGTATGCCCTGTCTCCAATTATTCCTTGCCTCATCATACAGCTAAGCGATGTTCGAATCAAGTGCTTCACCGGCCATGGAAGTGTAAGTTTACTCAGCTCACAACCTGTCTCCCAACCAACCCTCATCTTATTGTATCCAGGATGTCAACGACCTGACAACTTCCCCGGTTGACCCATCCATCATCGTCTCAGCCTCGGACGATACAAGTGTTCGCGTCTGGAGCATTGATCCCAAACATGAAGATCGACCATGCCTATGCATTCTAGCTGGCGAGGGGCATTCCTGGAATCTCCTCAGCGTGGTAAGCTTATATCATACTTCCCCTCAACCACAGACGACTCCTTCTCACCGCTTCCACGCACCAATGCAGGCATTCCATGATACAGGTCGATATATTCTCTCAGCCGGACACGATCAAATTATCAACTTGGTAATTTCTTCAAAATCTCTCTTGTCATAAGTTGATACTAACATTGACAAGTGGACTCTGCCCGATCTCCCCACTGAGCCCATCACCACCCCTATTCGAATTCATTATCCTCACTTCTCAACGTCAGCCGTGCACAGCGGCATTGTCGATTGGTAGGTACGGGTCCTTGATTTATATGTGACGCTTGACCACTAACAGACACATAAAGTGTTGCCTTCTACGGTGATCAGATCCTTTCACGAGCATGTCACGACAATGTAATTTCGCTATGGAGGATCGAAGGCTTCTCTTCCGACGGTCCGCCGCCCCCACAGAGCATAGCGCCAACTCCCCAAAACATTGTCCCTGCCAACTATGACGAAGCCGGCCGCTTGACTCGGTCTGCCTTTGTGCCCACCATCTCCCCGCAGTGCCCGGCACAATACACACGAGTGTTAGACTTCCATACCCCTAACTGCGGTCCGCAGTTCTTCATGCGCTTCAAGTTGCACTTCGTGCCCGGCCAGCATCCCGTGCTGGCTTTCTGCAATGCAGGCGGGAACATCTTCTTCTGGGACTTCAAGCGATTGACCGTGTACGACGACTTCATGAAAAGGCTTCGCCATCATGCTCCGGGTAAAGGTATCCCCAGCCGTCCCTCTTGGCTTCGCCCGCTGCAGCATCGTCAGAAGACCGACGCCACAGGAAAGCAACGGCTCTCAGGTTTGGGGAAGGAGTCGCCGGCCTTGAGCCAAGCTGATGAGGCACCCAAGGGGAAGGACGATATCAAAGAATTCAATGCTGAAACTCTGGAGTCATGGGCGGCTAAGTATAGCCTGGAAGACGCCCACGAGCCGCTTAGAGCTCACAAGACAGAGTCTTCGTCGGCCAATTTTGTCGGTCGGCAAGCGGCATGGAGCCCCGGGGGAGAATGGTGTGTGATTGTGGGAAGCTCCAACATGGCGCTGATCCTGCAACGATGGGCTAAGAAGGCTCCACCAAAGACAGCTGAGCCTGTGAAGAGGGTTTCAGGGGCGGATAGCGGGTTGTTGTAGTTATAGAATGGACAGATGCTATAGACCTCTGATAGGAAGAGATGAATATAATGGCACGGCGGGGTCTTTCCCGCCCTCCTCCGAGGGATAGAGGACAGCTAGGGCAGCCTCGTCGAGTTGGCCTCCTTTGTTCACAATTTCCATGAGCGAGTCCCTGGCCATTTGTTGCTCCATCTGCCTCGCACGCTGGGCCTCGTGGATGCCTGGAAGCGAGACGTCTACGACGGGCACAGCAAGATCTGCGACATAGAGCGAAGCCATGGCACGTAGCCGGAGGAAGTCATGACTCCTGGAATAGGGCAAGTCCTGCATCAGCCCGCCCATGCGCTTCGTGATGGCTCGCATGGTAGCCAGGGCCTGCAAACGAAGTTCCTCCTTCCTCCGCCTCAACTGTCCCTCGCACGCTTCGGGCTCCTCGCTCCCGTAGCTATCGTCGACGCCAACAGACTGGCGGGCCTCGTCCTCCACAGCGTTGACGGCGCGGTCCAGGGCCATGACGTGCTCCGTGTGCGCATTGTAGATCTCGCAGCTGAGCATGGCGACCCAAAAGTCCACTGCGCAGACGGCCCGCGGGTGTTTGTAGTCGTAAGGGTGCTGCTGGATCAGGGTATCGAAGTACGCCTTGACCTTGTTCATGTTGGACGCCCGACCCCATCTCCTGAGTCCTCCAGGCGGAACACCCACGTCATGGTGCTCGGGATCGTCGTCGTTGTTGACTCCCCCAGGCTGCTCACCCTGTCGCATGAGGATTTCGGCACCAATTGCCCACAAGCTGTGACGTCGGACGTCCACGACGGCGCCGCCAGGTCGCATCTGCAGGAGGAGGCCGTACGCCCGCGCCGCCTTGTCGATGTCGCCCTGGTCAAGGAACTGATGCACCGATTGCAGCAGAACCTCGTAGTGGCCGCCGCACCCGCGCTCCCGGACTGTCGCCTTCTTTTTCTTCTTCCCCTTGGCGGCGTCATCAGTCTCGGCGTCGCTGTCGGACTCGACGTCGCGGCCCAGGGCAGCGGCGGCGCGGCCGAGACCCCGGTGTGGGAAGTCCGGGATCAGCTGTGACGGGTCCTCGTCCGTCTCTGCCAGCCCGGCTGTTGCGAACTGATATACCATGCCTGGAGTGTGACTCAGCGGGTTGATGGAGTCGTGCGGGAGGTGAGCTCGTCGCGAGAGGATGCTGCTGCTGGGGTCGTCGGCGCTGGAACTGGCGGTAGCGGATGGCCGCTTTCGCTTGCCAGACCGGCTATATTGTGAGAACGACGGCGGATCCAACAGTGACATGGCTCTGCTATTTTGGTTTGTTTACTTCCTGAAGTTATTTGTTGCGTTGTCGGTTGGTGGTGAAGAAGCGAAGTCAACGTTGAAGATTGTTCAGTAACGAAGTGAAGTCGGACGCTGCCCCACCAAAGGTGAAGAAGGTGTGAGGTTGATTCACTGAGCAATTTGCGTCGAGATATTTCCCAAGAGCACGGGGTTCTCCAATGGCAGAGTAACTATCGGCTTGCCAATTGAAAAAGCAATCGGTTTCAAGGCATTATCATTCCGCAAAGGGCTGGTCACACAGACATCGCCACGTCTACTTAGCCCGAAGAACTACATCGAGGCTCGAAAGCCACCTCGTTCTATTGACCCAAACGACCCATCCATCCACTGGCAGCGTAGCGGTCTATACACAGCACCCTTCTACTTTTACAAAGGCTTCATCATTCCAGCCGCTTACTAGTTTCGGTCGAAGTAGGTCCACTGGCCGTCGACGGGCTTGTCCTCAAGGTCCTCCCAGCTAGGGATCTCTGTGTTAGTGTCGATGCTCTTCATCCAAAGAGTTGCGGTATCGGCGGTACTTACACCTTGGACTTCTCCATGGTGTCAATCAGGCCGAGTTCGCCCTCGGCAACCTGGATGACCTCCTCGATGAGGCCAGCGCCGATCTTGTTCTCCAGCTCAGAGATCCTACCCCGCAAACATTAGCCTTCCGGAATACACATACGCCTTATCGTCTCCGGGTGAGTGTTAAAACGCACTGGTCCGCCGTCAACTGAGGCTCCTCGTCCCACTCAACCTGCTCGTGGTTCTCCAGAGGCTTGCGCTCCGCCCAGAGCGCCTGGTCCTTCCGCTCCTCGGCAGTCCGGATGCCCTCGAGCTCGGCACCTTCGTTGGCCTCGCCGTCCCACTCCTCGACTCGGATGTCACCGGCCACGTGCTTGCGGCCGACAATGAAGACCTTGTCGCCGAGCTTGACCGTCCGAGCCTCGCTGCCGTCGAGCCGGCCGCTGGCAACACGGAACTGCGCTGTATTTTTGCTAACGAGCTCCTTGGCCTTGACTGCCCACTCGTCGTATCCGGGAGGCACCATCTGCTCGACGAGGGACATACGGTGCTTAGTGACGGCCTCGACGGATTGACGGTACATGGACGTCTCGGGCATCGTTTGGAGCTTGCTCAGGGTGGTTCCGTAGAGGTAGAGCAGCGTCGATCGGGGCGTGGCGTGAGTCCAGAGACCCGTGAGGCCGGTTGGCGTACCAGCCTCCAGGTACCGCGCAAACACACGAGCTGTCGGCCGCATGCTGGCGAGGTCAATTGGCAATGTTTCGTCGTGGATCAGAGGTTGATGGTCAGAGGAAATTGAATTGACCTCATTGGACTCCGGCCCCAGGATGGATTACCGGACCGTCCTGCACGTGTTGTTTCACGTGATGCGCGAGCAAATTCTGGGACCAACTCAACCACCCGCACTCAAGTCCCAAGGTGCCGAGGTAGTCCAGGTCCCCCGTGTCACCACTAAGACGCATGTTGCCCATTACATATGCCCATCACATACCTTGTGGTCCATTCAAGTATACCCGGTCTATCGTCGTGTAGACATTGAACGAGTAGTGAAAGCCAACAAATGCCATCCCTGAGCAACTGTCCTTAGGGACAGGGATTTACAAAGAAACCATGAGGCTTAATTTATTCTAGACGATCCAAGCCCGCCAACATGGACAAAAAGGAACACACACGGATATCCATCTAAATGCACACACGTATTCGCAGTGCGTCATATCCTCCAAGGTGTCGAGGAGGCCTCAGTGGATCATACACCACACAAAGGGGAAGGAAACCCTTAGCATCTTGAATTGCCGGTATATCAATAAGGTAGTCAAGACAATGCCCCTGAGACCTGCCGCAGACATAAAACTTGGAATCTCGACACACCCAGTACTAGAACAAGGGAAAAGTTGGATCAGCCAGATCCTCGGGTTCTTTGGCTGATCAGACACATCAGATCCTGACACACAATGGCAGGCAGCAGACCGGTCGTTCACACAAACTTGGTCGTTCCGTGTTCAGGAAGCTTCCTCGCGGCTCTTTCGGTAGGTGGCCTGGAGCAGCAAATGTCAGCCCCTTGTTCATTTACTCAAAAGGCATTGGCACGACCCACTTCTTGCTCGGTCTGCAAGCCCTCGACAACGGGTGCGAGCTCGCTCAGCACCTCGTACGCCTTCTTGTGGTACTCGATCTGAGCGGCGATGAGCTCGGCCAGGTTGCGGAGGGGCTCAGGGGTATCCAGAACCTAATGTCGGTCAGAGTCGCATTCACTTTGGGTCCCAGAAGGGAAAGTCTTCAATCGACTCACGTTCTTCATGACGCCAACAGCCTCCTCAGTCTGGGTCACAAACTCGTCTTCGGCCTTCTCAATTTCCTCCTGGGCCTCGGGGCTGAGCTCCTGCTCGTCGGGGTGCTCTCCACTCTGCGAACCAGTGCCAAGCTTGAAGGTGGTTCCCTTAACGTGGCCTTTGACAGCGTCGAGGGAAAGGCGGGAGTTCTCGACGTTCTTGCGGGCGCGGGTGGCGAAGGAGAGATTGGTGTTGAGGGTGGTATTCCAGCCTGCGAGGAAGCGGCTCTGGATCTGGGTGTCCTGGGCCAGGCGGGCCTCACCAACACGCTCCGAGGCCAGTGCGTACTTCTCGAGAGCGGTGGCCAAGGGGTCCTCGCCGGCGCCGGTATGGTGCTGGTGCAGCAGCTGGCTGCTAGACAAGCTGGCGCGGGCGACGGCATGGCTGAAGGTCTTGGGCTGGGGCTTGGCAGTGGGAGGGGCGACCAGAGCAGCCTGGGCTTCGGCCGGGGAGGTGGCACTGGACAGAAGAGTGACCTTCTCGCTCACCGTGCGGCCGAGGTCCTGGAAGGTCTCCTTGATGTTGGGGGGGTAGTCGTAGGCCTCGTTGGAGTATTGCGAGCTGCGGAAAGTCCAGTCAGCTTATCGGATAGATGAAAACGGGAGCTATATGTGCTTCACTCACGTCACCGCAAGCATCTTCTGGTGGGCTTGCTTGAGAGCATCGACGCGCTTCTCGAGGTCGATGTAGTCCGGGGGAAGCTGGGTCTGCAGGGCGGGAAGGTTAGTGGGCTGCGCAAGTGAGGATGCGTGTCGGCGACGGAACGGACCTTGTCCTCGGCCTGGCCAAGCTGTTCCTTGGTATACTGGAAGGTGCGCGACGCAAAGGGGGTGATCTGGGACCCAAAGTTGCTGCGGCTAGGGTCAGTCCTCGATGCGGTCGAATTTGGAGCATTATCAGGGTAGCGAGCTATCCGGGGGCGCGCAAGCTCTGAACTGGGCGGGGGCTACCTACGAGAGGTTCTTGCCGATGTTCTTGAAATCCATCTTGGCGTATTTTGAATTGAAGAAAGAGGAACTTGGTATTTGGATGGCGATGGCGATGGCGATGGCGATGAGCTGAGAGTTGAGGCGTTGAAGTGTTGCAGGAGGGCGAGCGAGGGTGAGGGTGATGCAAGCTGGAGGTTTGGTTTTGGCCTTGGCGTGTCAGCGTTGATATGGGAACGTTGTCACAAGCGAAATACCCTGGGAGGGGGTTTCTCCTTAGTCCAGTCATCGTATGTGCTGAAGCCTCCCTAGTCTGTCTTAGGTCCTCCAGCTTGCAGGGCTGGGCTGCTAGGCTGCTGCGGGTGGTGGTGGGCTTTTCAAGGGCATCCCTTATTAAGTGAACACTGGAGGGCAGTTCCGTTAGGTGGGCAGGTACCTGAAGGTACTTAGGCTGGTGGTTTCCACCCGTTAGGTCACTGCGGCCGTGCTAATGACCTGCAGATCAGGCGGTCCGAGCTTCTTTCTCTCATGCTGTCACGAAACTCAGGTACTTCGCAGGTACGTGCTTGCCTCCTCGCATCCGAGTCCACCTGGGTCGAGTGTTCCGTCAATTCAGCCCAAGGACATCCACGTGATGTCGTGTCAGCCGTCATAACACTCGAGACGATCAATCAACAAGCCACTGCGATGACGAGTCCCTCCCGTCTTGAGGATACGCCATACGAGATGACATCAACCTCCAGATGAGTGAGTGATCACCTATCTATTAGGCAACCAAATAAGCTACCTTTAAAATATAATTAACCACTGAACACATGTCCTCTTCATATGGCAATTGGTCAAATAGTAAATTTCCGCAAGCAGCGTGCGTCATCTGACCTTAAGTTAGAAACGATCCAGCTCCATTTCATCCCTTTTTGTTATTGTGCACTAAACCGAAACACCCACTGTATTCGTAGATAGACCTGGTAACACACCAACCCAAAGCTTTATAAGCCATCCCTTCTTATCATTTCCCGACCACTTTTGATTTTGTTTCCCTCCTTCGCATTGCTCTCTTTTTCAACCTGATTTGATCGAATCAATCCAGGATGTGCTTGTTATCCGCCCATGACGGTTCCACTCCTCGACAGACAGATTCATAATCCAGAAGCGCCGGGTGTCGGGAATCCAATCCTGGCGTCGTCCAGAACATGGTCCAGTTACATCCTGGCAGCTTTTCCGTGCCTGCAGATCGCTCAAAATACCACTTGTTGACAGGGTTGTCTTTTCGGCTTCTCCAGCACACTCCGTCGGGAAAAGCGCCTCGAACCATAGCGTTGAAGACGACGTCAGCCACGCCTCCACTCCCCTGACTCTTCTTCAAGACTGCAAACTTGTCCAAGTAAGGCACAAGGCGACCCTGCTCATACGCGGTGCGTTCATCCAGGCCATCCGGGATTTCCCACGTGAGAATGGCACCGCCCTCGTACTCTCCTGCAATGATGATGCCCGCGAGGTTGTCGTTGACCCGCTGCAAATAGTCTTCCACGTCGAGCTTACGACCAAAGGAATCTTCAATAAGATGAACCAATCGCGGCAAGTCAACACAGTTATCTGTCAATCGCAACCGAGGTCCTCCAGGAACAGGGGGGCGCCATGAGTTAAGACGTGCGTCTGGGAAAACGGTAAGGGGCATACCCCTCTTGAGCAGCGTTGATACGCTCGATAACTCAGAGGCGGGAGGTTTGGCGTCTATGTGTGCACGCGGGACAGGCAAAGATGAAGAGAACACCGGCTTATCCGTCAAAAGGTTGTGGATAAGTGGGTTCTTCTTGCGCCGAGTTGTGACCATGTCCCCGAAATCAAAGGATGTGACGGATGTTGAAGACCTAATACTCGGGACATGAGTATTAGCTGCAGCAGAGGGCGTCGTGATGAGAGCCGACGAGGTAGACGGTAGCATTGCCAATGCATCCTTTGCAAGGTCGAGGTTGGCAGCATGAGCTGTCACAGAGGCTCGGGCGGGTTTTTCGTTTGCCAGAGGAGAGCCATCTGGACCCATGAGCTCCTTCATGATCGAGGTATACTCTTGCTCAATGTTGATGAATCGGTGCCAGGCGCGACGACCAGTTGCCGGGATAGCTCCCAGTGGATCAAGCAGGATGATTCTCTCCACTGAAGCAATCATCTTGGGCCGAACTAGTTTGGCATCTTCTTCATTGGATTCGGTCTGATCATTGAACTGCAGACCAGCAAAGTACCTCGTAAGGGCTAGGACAATCTTGTTCGATTCAACAGGCTGGGATGGGCGGGTCATATCGCGAGCAACCACGGAGGGGATAACTGGGATCTTGCCGTCACGAAGCATCCTCTCGATGAGGCCTCGGTCGTCCAGGTGGATGTCGGCCGAGAGAAATGACGGCGAACTGTCAGAGGGCTGCGCTCGGTGGTAAAAGATGTCTTTGACCAGCCTGGCCCCTGGTTCCCCATAGGCGTCAATAGCTTCGCAAAGACGGAAGACTTGGTCTTGGACTACCAGGCGACTCTCCTCAACACTGCAGTCAACTACAACGACACTCGACAAACCAAGCTTCCGCAACTGCGCCAAGGTCTTGCCCACGCCGCGCAAGGTCTCCGAGTCGATTTCTTGAGGGGCACGGAGCTTCATGATGGCCACATGTAGCGGTTGTGGGGCATCCGACAATACATCTTGGTTCTCGTCGGCCTGGACGAACTTGGGTGCCTCAGCCAGGGCTTTGAGGTTCTTGGACTTCTTCTGGTTCCTGGATGTGTACTTTTGAAGATAGCCCTTGGCGTCCCGCTTGGTTGCCGAGACTTCCAGGACGGAGACGATGACATCCTAGGAAGGCAGCGTTAGGCAAAGTGCTTGAGTACTCGCTCGGCGATGAGCTCGGAGAACATACGCGGTCAAGAGCCCGTTTCATAGCGCGGGCAGCAGATGCCGCCGACATATACCGAGCGGCGCCGGAGCCGAGACGAGATGGTGGGCTGTAGCTAGAGCCAGAGCTGGAGCTGGCCGCCTGAGAAGCGTAAACCCGAGCAATACCAGAAAACAGGCATTTTTGACTTCGGCCACGGGCAATGTGAGGTTCGGTGAGAGGAAGGCATTGGCCGCAGCTAGATGCCTTCTTCCAGGCCCGGGTGCAAGTCATAGTGGAGGGCGATGACGCATTCCGCGCTCACAGAGCAACGCAACCGACGAAAGCTCGACGAGCAGTCCCGGATGGCCAGTGGAGGAGAAGTTGGGTATGCTGCGGCCGCTGAGGAAGCTGTTGTTAGCTGGAAAACATTGCTGGGAAGGAGACAGAGACGGGGACTGGGACTGGGACTGGAAAGGGCCGGTAGTTGTATGTGGGGGATGGATGTAATCGTGACTGCAAGGGTTGTGAGTCAAGCCAGTAAGACATCTGGGAGCTCGGGTGGCGGAGGACTTACATACATAGTAGCTCTTGTGGAGGGCCCTAAGTTTTTAGAAAGCTCACACTTGGGCGCCGATAACGCGATAAGCCCCGGTAAACCCATTCTTGAACGCCGGTTTCGCCTCTTTGCATGCGCTGTAAAAGCAGCAAAGGGCAGAACGGGCACCGCGGGCGGCACGTGGAACTGAATTACCACTTGGGGCATTTTCTTGTCCCACGGACGGACAAACGGGTCGAACTGGGTCAATTGATGATTCACATGCTCACAGCGCTGTTTAAAATTAGGGCCTGACACTAGAAGAGTGCTAGAAGGGTGCCATGAGGTAGACTAGATGGGGTCATGATGGCTTCTCTGGGAGTATACTCCGGGTACGCACACGAAGCTTTCTCTCTCGGATACGACGCTCGGCCGTATCGGTGATATGCAAGGTAGTCTATCAAAATCGCGGGGTTCGGGGAGTCTCTAGGGTAACTTCATAACTAATCACTTTCTTGCATCGATTTTCTCGAATCGAAGGATTACAATTTCACCCTCAGCCAAATTAGATAACTATGGCTCACGGTCTACGTATCTATAATGACAAATCATCTCTTTCGTATTGTCTCAGATGAGGGGATTCCGGATGGTATTGCATTCTGTTGGTCGACGTACCCTGGGCAATCTGATTTGGTCAGATATGTCAGATATTCAAAAATAGGGAATAATAAGCAAAGTAGCGTCTGCTAGGTATGCTATCCATATCCTCTCCAGGCTGCCTAATATGCTTCGTGATACAGATTGTCATATTGCTAAGCAGCATCCAACAATGCTGCATTCAACTTTTCCGTGCCGAACTCCCGACCCGTGGCCCTTCCCCACCTGCCGCCAATACCCAACATCAACCATACTTATGTGATATGAAGAACGAGTCCCGTTCCTAGGTACTCTTCTCAACACAGAGCTACGTTTTCGTCATCACAAAGCCCTCGCACCTTGCTCATCCCATCTCATTACACAACATGGCGCCCAAGCTGCTGTGGGTTGGTCTCGGTAACATGGGGAGGGTAAGGATAACTACAGCAACACTCGCAAAACGCCAACGGCATCTAACAGTGTCTAGGGAATGAGCAGAAACATTGTTCAGAAAGGCAATCTCGACTCACCGCTTCTCATTTACAACCGCTCTACCAAGCGGGCCGTGGACTTGAGCAATAGTTTGCCCGAGGGAAAGACCGAGGTGGTCGAGTCCCTCGCAGATGGTGTCTCGCGCGCCGACGTCATCTTCTCGTGCATTGCCAACGACGAAGCAGTCCAGGAGCTCTTCAAGACCATCCTGGAAAGCGACATTGCCGGAAAGCTGTTCATTGAGAGCTCCACCATCCACCCGACCACGACCGAGGCCATCGCCAAGGATGTGGTGGCCCGGGGCGCCGAGTTCGTCGCCGCGCCCGTCTTCGGGGCCCCCGCCATGGCCGACTCCGGGCAGCTCGTCGGCGTGCTCGCGGGGCCGCGGGCCAGCGTCGCGCGGGCCAAGCCGTGGTTCACCGGCGTCACGTCCCGCGGCGAGATCAACCTCAGCGACGAGCCGTACGGCAAGGCGCTGACGCTCAAGGTCCTGGGCAACAGCTTCATCGTCAACATGATCGAACAGCTATCAGAGGCACACGTAGTCGCCGAGAAGTCAGGGCTGGGCACTGACGTCCTGCATAAGTTCGTCGAGGCCGTCTTCCCCGGGCCGTACGCGGCGTACAGCACGCGGATGCTCAGCGGCGACTACTATAAGCGGGAGGAGCCCCTATTCGCCGTGGATCTGGCACGCAAGGATGCTCGCCATGCGTTGAGCCTGGCCGAGGCTGTTGGTGCGCGGTTGCAGAATGTAGAGACAGCAGATGTCCATCTAGTGCAGTTGAGAGAACACGCGGGCCCGTCGGGAGACATTGCCGGCATTTACGGGGCTGCGAGGAAGGAGGCTGGTCTTAAGTTCGAGAACGATGCCTGATGTAATTGTATGCACTGTAAAACGAGAAGGAAGAATCATAGGGATATGAATAGAGAGTAGTCAATTTAATTCATCGCATGTACTCTCCCGGGTTAAGATGCATCGCGTGTATGTACTACTAGGTTAAGGCATGAGCCTACCTTGTGTTTGGATCACATGGATAATTTCTTGGCGGCCAATTTCTAGCGCCCTGCCTGCCTGGAAGTGCAGGTGCCTTCCAGGCCTCGACCGCTGCTGACTCAGCTCCCAGTCCCAAGCTGCCCTGTCGCTGGCTGCTCGGTGATGCAACTCCCAGGTCCCGTCCAGTCCAAACCGACCCTGGACCTTAAACGTACCGAAACAGCTTCCCATTAATTCCGAACCCGCGCCCATTGCATCCCATCGGATCGCATTGTATCGCCTACTCACCCAAAACCGAACGAGCCGAAGCCCTCCTGCCGGCCGGGAACAAATCGCACACCATGGCTCAAGGGTATGTCACCCACCGCGCGGCTGGCACCCGTCTCTCCGTCTCCAGCTCGAAGCGTCCCAGCGACCCAGCACACAGCACGCAGCAAATATCTTAGTAGGAAATGGCTAACGTAACGGCTTTTTAACGCCCACAGATACGCCATCTTCATCGGCCTCGCCGTCATTGCCGCCTTGTGCGCGGTGTCGTGGTTCTTCGCTCCCAAGGGAGAAAACCAGGTGTCAGTTCTTTCCTCCCGTTCCCTCTGCTGCCGGGCCCTTTCAACCTTGCCTTCATCAGAGCCTCCAGCTGACACGAAGCCTTTGGAACAGTTTGTGGCGGTCGTCACTCATTCTGGCCATCGTGAGCTGCTACCTCATGTGGGCTCTCACGTTCCTCGCCCAGCTCAACCCCCTGATCCAGCCGAGACGAAGCGACTTGCGGGAATCGTTCCTCGAATAGACGGGCGCGACGGGAGACGACAGAGGGATGCGCGCGAACGAATGATTCGGGTCACGGGAAAGGCCGTGCATACGGACGGATGGCTGTAATATATATATCAATGTTCTTTTTATCATCACACGGGTATCGTGTTGTTCACAACCGGAGTGGGACGCCTATGCTGTACTGTTGAAATACGCTCTATAAATCATGTATATCCCCTCGTCTCCATGACACGACACTCGATTTCGAGCCCCGAGCAGCCTGTCAGCCTACAGCAAGACGGCCAGCCCACTCTCTAGCATACATCAGCAGCGCCCACAGCGCTTTGCCGTCGGCGGCCACGCTGCTCCCGCCGATGGAATCGACGTCCCCTAGCCCAGCCACTCCTAGGACAGCGCGGCCGACAACCCAACGTGAGGCGGCGCCGGCGATGGCAAGCAGGCAAGCGGTATAGTATCGGCAATCGAGCAAGATGCGCAGGGCCTCGATGTTGTTGGCCACGACGGCCCAGCCGAGGGAGCGAGCGGCGGCGGGGACGTCGTACTCCCAGACGACCATGAGGATGGGGAAGAGCTTGGTCGAGGAGGAGACGAGGAGCGCGGTGGAGACGGAGTTCGGTCGAGGGTATCGCGGGAGGATGCCGGTGAGGTGTAGCGGGGAGAAGGGCGACGAGGTAAGGAAGCGGATGCTGACGTGGAAGGCGGCTGTCGAGAGGGCGCAGAAGATGACTGTTCCGAGGAGACAGACGATGTGGTTAGCCATGGAGGGACCATGTCAAGGGACTAGAAGGACCAGGGGATGAATCACTTACGGAAGAACATGTACTGGAACACAATGGGTTGTTGCGCCAGTCTGCCCAAGTTGCTCTCACCAGGCACAGCGTCCGGCGTCGTCTGCTTCTCGAGGCGCGCCCACGTCAAGTAGACGTCGAACAGAAGAAGCAGGGTGCCCAGCCGAATAACCGAGGGCTTTGACGACATATATTAGTATGATTTCGTCGAGGTTCCTAGAATAAAACAAGACATACATCTAAACGGTCCCCATCGCGCATCAATGTGTTGTGTAGCAGATGGCGGTAGACCTATACGTGCGAAACGTCAACATCTATTCCCTAACAGCAACACCGACAGGGAAGAAGAGGCGCACGCACCTGAGGCTTTATCAGGACCAGATCGATGAAGAGCACGACAAAATCATGCTCTACGTACTTGTCGCAGAAGCGGCCACACTTGCGACAGACTGTCAGACGGATGTTGTGACCGCTGGCCTTGTCACCGGCGCCCGAGTATTGAGTCCATAGCGTCTTGACGGGATGGCGACACTCGATGCAGATGGGCATTTGAGCGGCTGGAGTTCGGAGCCGGAGGAGGAGGAGGATGTGGTGGTGCCACTATTGTTGTTGGGCGTGGTGGAATAAGTAGCTAGCATGAGGTATTCAGAGTTGAAGGCTGGCACATGTCTACACTGTAATTGTTTGCCGTAGTAGTGAGTGGGCCATGTTAGTACTGTAGCACTGTACGAATGACGTGGAGGGGTTCCGTCACGTTTTACGAAGTACGCGTTGGCGCGCCTAGAAGACGAATGGAAGGGAGCTCTCGGCCAATTCTACCGACTTATCTTATCGTACCACACACTCAGACCTAACTTAAGGTACTCACGGCATGCAACCATCCAACCAACCATTCTCAAGCATTACGATGCAGACATGTCCTTTAGGCAATAATCGGCCTGATGTCTATTCAAGTATTTCTATTTTGTTACTGCTTCATCTAGCTCCTAGACAAAGGCAGGCATGCAGGTATCCTTATTTATGCATGGAATGTCGGAAGCTACCTTTCCTGTTGTCCAAAAAAGAAAAAGAAAACCCCCCGAAGAAAAAAAGATGTCTACAGGACCACCACCCAAAATACATGCTACTATCAGTCAGTTAGTTACCCTTGGCCTCCAAGTCTCAAGTCTCAATCTCCTCGATGAAGCGTGGGTACCCGCGTCAAAACGCCTCACAGGTTCATCATGCATACTGCTGTAGAACTAGCCGCCCATCATTCATCCTTGTCTCCCTTGGTCCCGGCCGTAGTTGTTCGGCCCCGGAC
The DNA here is from genome assembly GCA_003385265.1 of Neonectria hederae. NCBI lineage: Eukaryota > Fungi > Ascomycota > Sordariomycetes > Hypocreales > Nectriaceae > Neonectria > Neonectria hederae. Next base: position 33,629 of record QGQB01000163.1, on the reverse strand, counting down.
GATTCCGTTCCCGTTCCCGTCGCTTCGACTGCTGCTCCCGACGTTCCCGAGTGACATTGCCTCCATCATGCTGCTGGGTGCTCCTCCGGATGGTCTCCCATCATCGCTGCCAGTGTCCGTCAACTCTATTAGGTCACCGCCTCCCCCTGACTGGCCAAGTAGTCCTCCGAAGTTCGAGCTCGGGTTCCTTGTGAGAGCCCCTCTCAACCACGTCTCAACAGCAGCCGCAGCTTTGTCCAACCCGGTCCCTTGTTGAGCCGTCGAGTCCGTGTCCTGGCCGTTGCCGACATGGTTCTCTACCAGCTCTGCGGCCTCGGGCTTGAAGCCAAACCGTGCCGTTTCTGAACCCATGATTGACATGGATGGAAGGTTATCGATGTTCAGCCCGGGGATGTGCTTAGTCCACGTATTCAAGTAGTCCCTGTCCGGTCCCGGAGCTCGAGCGTTACTCCCCATAGATCCCACACCACCTGGTCGGCGCATGAAGGCTGGAAGTGCCTCGCCGCCCTCGCTGATTGCTCGACCGGGGCTGGAGAACAAGGCTCCGGAGAACTGAGGCCGATGGGTTAAGGAGCTCGGCCGACGGGCAGGTGTGCCTTCCACAGAAGCAGGAGGATTGCTGGATAGGTCGAAGCTTTGTCGCGGGGTAGTGAAGGCTGAAATGGTGCGGATACTCTTCTTCCGCCGAGGGGGGAAATATCCCATGGCATTACGGGCCACCCGGCAAATCTCCACAGGTTGTTGGAACGTGTCAATTTTGACCCAGCGGACATGAGTCCATGGCTTTTCCTCTTCCTGGGCAGGTTTCGACTCAGTGCGCGTGCCGTTCGCCGATCGGCTAAAGAAGTCGTCATGAGGTGCCTGGGAACTCAATACCTCGTCCACTCCAGGGGTTCGTGCGAGGAGATCGACGGCGTGGTTGTTGTACCACGAGGGTGGCTCGCAGGGTCGACCCCTAATCTCGCAAGCATCTACCGGGAATGTGAGCCATTTGCGTATCTGGACGCTATCTCGAGACCAAAGCCCGTTGGCCTTCCTGAACGCGTCTTCCCTGCATTGATATCGCAAGATGAGCCCTGCATAGGTGTCGTTGGGCTGAACCCTGTGGATATAGACCAGGTACTCTTCGAGCTGGGGTTGCTCGGCGATAATTTCGTTAGAGTTCCTGCGCTTGTGCTTGCCTGTGAAGTCTAGGCCCCCATTGACACCATCGTGGTTCTCGAGAACCTTGGCCCTTTTGGCAGCCTTCAAGGCAGCCTCCCTCTCCGCGTGCGAGCCTGCCGCGACGTCATCTATTGAAGGCATCTTGTGAGGGGGCGCTGGGCCCCAGGATTCGAGTGCCTTCTTTGGGGCACTGTTGGAGTGGTTCCTCCCCCAGGTTCCCGTCCGTGAGCCGGCACGGGTGGTGGACTGGGACCTTGCGGCCCGTGACGGGCCATCGTCGCCGATAAGGGAAGACGCAAAGCCTTGGACAGAGGCCCAGCTCTGGGTTAACGAGTCATTGAAAAAGTTGGTCAGGTTGGCGGTGCCAGCAGCTCGACTGGGACTGACGGCGGAGCGTGAGGTTGGGAGCGGGCTCGTGGAGCGGCTGTTGGCGGGGCTGAAGGCGGAGAGTAGGCCGTAACTTGGAGCTGGGTTTGAGGAGGAGGAGGAGGAGTTGTAACGGCCGCGGGTGCCGGTCTCGCCGTCGGGGTCGGAAGAGTGATCATCATCGACGGTACTGAGGAGGCGGCGGTTGCGTGGGCGCACGGGGTTGGAGCCTGATGGTCGGGACCCAGGGGCGAGGGCCGACGAAGACCGGTGCGACGAGGACCTGGCGGAGCGGCTCTGGTCGGTCATGATGGCCGCCAGCTCGGCGACAGCGAAGAGAGGTCGCGAGTCGGGCGGCGGGTTTGCATCAGTGCGTGGCTTTGACCAGCGCTGATGAGATTGACGTTGACGCCGACGTTATCGCTATCGTCGTAGCCGCTGTCTCTGTGGTGGTGGTCGTCGTCATCCAAGGCTGGCCGCTGGCTGGCGGTCGTTACTGCGACGTAGTTTCAAGGGGTGGTTGGTGCGAGAGAAAGACAGGATACAGAGAGGACCATTGACAGGCGGGCGCGGACCGACCAGGGGTAGAATAGGGTGGAGGGAGTAAAATGATGAGTAAGGCGAAGCCCAGTCAAGGCCAAAGTCAAAACCAAAGCCAATGGTACCGATACTGCCTGGTACTGCTGTTTGAGGGCAGCGATGTGAAGTGGGAGGATTGGGATGAGGATCAGAGCGTCGACGTTGGCGGCGTTCGCGGTAGGGTTCCGTCCGTTTGCCGTCGTTCGCGGGCTTTGGGGCGGGTGCTCAAAAGGGCCCCGGGCATGCAATGCGTACAAGGACAGGCGGGCGGGCAGGCTAGATAATCATGCAGCCCACCAACCTCAAAGGATGGATTGATGGATGTGTGGGTAAGTAATAAGTGAGACTAGAGGATACGTACGGTACGGAGGAGGATGGGATGGGATGGGTGGATTGGTGGATTACCTTAGATGGATGGGGTCGTGTTCTAGGGTGACGGAATAGTAAGTGGGATACTCCGTACAGTGATACACATACCTGTACTTCGTACCTACTTAGCCTCTAAAGTTAAGCACGTAAGGTACATAGTAATTAGGACGAATTCAGCCGAGTTTATTAATGCAGTTCATCATGGTGCAGGCAGCATGGGCAGCACTGCAGATAGCATACACAGATAGTAATGCACACCTACTAAAGGAACAACTCATGCCCATTCCCCAGGGTCAGGGAGAACAAATTCCCGAACAGTACGTAATAACTAAGCTGTACGAGAGCGACGAGGTGAGGCCGCGTGGAGGCTGAACTAACCAAGGTCCCACACGCCCATCGTCACCTCAGCCATGGATATAAATGGATTATGGATGCTCCATAAACTGGCTTAAGGGGCCATGTTGGAGTCCCCCACTGCCGCTCCCTGGAATGGGTGCTGAAGGAAGACCCCTAGTATACCTGTTCCACTTGCGAGGTGGGATGGATCCGTGCAGTCCTCTATGTACCTCTTGTCTAGGTCTATTTTCATCTCTTTATCAGTTGACATGGAACTGACTCGGATTTCCACCCAACCCCCCCCTCCGGGGCAACGACGCGAGCATGACGACGACCCATCCCGGGAACTGGATATGCACCCACCTAGGTATATAGTAGTAGTAAGCTTTTTCTACAGCTTTCAATTAAGCTTGATCTTACCCGACTGCACGACTACACTTTTTCACGCCCACTGTAATTAGTAGTAAACACCTAAGATAGAATAAACACCCCACTCACTCATCACCTACGTAAGTCTCAGCTGGCTACGTGTGTACTTATTCACCCGTCAGTGCCTCCTCAGAGATTGTCCAGCTGGAATTTAAAACTATGATAGGGTCTGCGCTGTGACAATTGTTCGAACCACGTACCAAGTACGGTATTTGTTTGTGTACTTACCTCACGTCCCCGACAGTTCTAATGCCTAACTTAAGACGATCCCCACTACAAGGCACACCCTCATTTGCACACACCACTCGCGTAATCAATGCACGACACTGTGCTACCCCGTCTCTTCATTGCTGGTATCTAGCCAGCCCTGTCAACCTTCAGTATTCAGATGCTTGATCTCTCCTTTTTCCTTTCCATCCAGGGATATTAATCGTCTTCTAACTGACAATTAACCTCCATCTAGATAACCTCAACCTCACCTCAAATCTAACATCGCTAACTACTTGTTCGACATATCTCTGTGCCTTCTTCTTGGCGTGAGGGCTACTCTCCTTCCTGGCACGGGTTTTTTCCGCACTCTCTCCACGGCTAGATAGAAACAAGTCCACCCCCGATCTATATTTCCTGGGCCCGCCGTCTGGAGCTGTATCTTGTACTGAGGTCTTGATGGCTCGACAACCTTTGATGTAACCAAATGACCCGTTCACCTTCCCCTCTATGTCCATTTGTGGACCTGGGACTCATGAACGAGTAACTGCACTACCCATGAGGGTTACTTTATTTCGTTGAGTCAGCATTACGAGAGGCAACCTCTCTTTGCTGATTTGCTCCCCTTAACCCAAAGGCATATCGAGATTGATATTGTTGGTATCACCATTGATTCCAAAGAATTGAAACCTGTCAAACGTGTGAGCCGAAAACCATGAACTACTTTGAGTTAGTAAACTTACCAATCCTCCACATTGAGCGTTGTTGGAACAGCTTGGCCTTGCCCTGACCCTGTGCTCCAGCTATCGGGACTCTCGCCTTCTGGCAACGTAGTGTCTAGGTTCGGTTGCCACATATTGGCCTGTCCTTGGAACCCATGGGCGGCGCCCTGAGGCAGCATTCCATTCCCTTGCCCCCTCTGCTGGAACTGTCCGGTCGACTGTCCTTGCATGCCACCTTGCATATTCCCAGGTGGGACTGTCCCCATGGCATTGTGGTCCAATCCAGTATGCGTTTGAACCGGAGACAGATTTGGGAAGGTTGGCATGGCCGCGCTGTCGGGGAATAGCTGATCAGGCTGGAAGTTCTCCCATAGAGATTGTGATAGGTTCGGCGAGTTTCTTGTCACAAGATACAAGTCTGGAGGTGTGGGCGGGACCGAGAAGGACGGGTTGAAAGGTGTTGCTGGTCTGGTATGAGGTCGCGAGTTCGTGCCCCCCATGAAAGTGTCTGCCGCACCTTGTCGTGCGTTGGGTGAAGTGATCGGTCGAGGGTGCATGCTATTTGATGCATCGTTCTTGGCGGCGCTCGGAGTTTGGGGTCGTGATCGTTCGTAGGACTCCTGTGCCTGCGGAGTATTGGAGGTGAAGTCGATAGCCATGTCGTCGTACTTTCGCTTGCCCGCCTCCGATTGCCGACTGTGCTGCTCCAGCTGGGAGAGGCTCTGGCGCATCTTACGGTGTCGCTTGCCCTCGGCCTTCTGCAGTCGCTCTTCGAGTACCTTGTTCCCGATGATCGACTCGAAGAGGGCATACACCATCTTTCCCACTAGCCAGACCTTCGAAATCTCCCTCATTGCTTGCATACAACTTCGGAGCCGGTCTTGGGTAACCTGTTGGATTGAGGGCACTGGCGACCTCATCTGGTACACGTGCATGATTAGAGCCGAGAACAGACTATACACCACAAATGCCGGGCAGTAGCGCAGCTGGTCGTGTGCGGCTAGGTTCTCGACAATCGACGTGATCATTGCCGCTGCCTGGAACGCAATGTTGCGGGATGGGTAGGGCGACTGGTCAGGGAAGCGGGATGTCCCGCCTGGGGGCATGTGAGCTCGATGTAGGAGGCACAAGGTGGTATAATAGTTGGAGTGAAGGAGCCCGGACCAGAAGTGGTGCCGGGGCATCTCCCAATAGACCAGCTTGGGACAGTTCTGGAGCCAATCGGCCAGGGCCATATCGCTGTGGGTGAGGTCAATGGCGTTTCGTTGCCGCCCCTTGGAGGCTACGGAATATTGCTGCGACAAGACAAGACCCATGATCTCACATAGCTTGACGTATTGCATGAAGAACTGGACATGCACTGGGTCGGGTGGGTATTCGCTGACACGCTCCGTTTCGTCCTCGATGAAGTCATCCTCCGTCAGCATCTCAACATCGGAGTCGTCGAGGTTGATGTGAATGGGTCTGCCGAGAGCGACGGCAACAGATCGGTCGCGGGTGAACAGTGTCCACCAAATGCGCTTCCAGAGCCTCTTGTCCGACCGGCTCAACTGTGACTGTTCCACGGACCGGTGCATACCCGAGCCCTGGGCAACGATGGTAGCAACGCGGCTCCAGTAAAATACGTTCTTGGTGACGTCTTCAGGGCCTTCCCAATACCAGCCCATCAACAGTAGGGATTGGACGATGGTGACACGGTCATCCTCGTAGTTGGCGTCGTAAAGAGCCTTGGCCCGTTTGTAGAAGGTAAGAGCAGCGGGTGTCGTTGAGCCGTTGGCGTCCATGAGCTGTGGGTTGTTGCACGCACGGGTGCCAGCAAGTAGAACCGACTGGAGTAGTAGCAAGGACGGCGGGTTTTTAGGGTCACGATATTGCCTCATAAAGCGGGTGCGGTTGATGACAGGCATAATGGGGTGGACCCAGCTGAAATAAGACTCGATGAGCTCGTCGCAGAGGGATCGAGGAGGGAGGAGGAAGGCTCCTCTCTGGTGGAGGATATCGATCTCGACATTGTCCAGCTCGGTAAGTCGAGCTCGTGAGCCACGGACGTTCTCAGGCAATGGGTAGTGGACGACATCGGCTGAGCCCTGGCGGTCGTGGACGAGTAGGGTGAGATTGGACGATTCGCCAAGATATGCGACCCGACCAGCATCGGTGATGGGGGCGCGAGTGAACTTTGGCTTCATCACCAGGTCGAGGTAGGTGGCACTGTCGACTTCATCTTTCCTCGCCTGAGCCTCCGTTATTGAAGTGGAAGGAGTGCCATCGTTGGAGTGGAATACGGACGGGGGTCGTGGAGGGAAAGCAGCAGCCGGAGGAGCAGTCGGACGAGGAGAGGGCTCCTCGGTCACATCACCTCGGTCGCTGTAAGTGGGCGCATTTGTGGTTAGTACGAGGGCCAGGATAAGAGGGGCGAAAGCGCGTGGTGATTTGTACCTGTCAGAATCCTTTCCAGTCTGATTGCCACTGCCTTGGGTCTTTTTGCGCTTCGGGGTTGGGATGCGACATTCGATCTGGAAGGCAACACAGTTGGTGCATGGTACACCGAGGCTGGCCGCATCGCATCGGACCTAGACATGCGGGTTAGTTGCACGGAATGGCGGCGACGAGGGAGCGGAGGATATTGGTCGACCATGGATGATGATGGGTGGATGGATCGAAATACCTTTCGGGCGTGGCAGGTCTGATGGCATGTGGTTAGCATTCAATTCAATCGCGGGCGTGGATATGTTTGGTGGATCTGGAGGTGGTTTGGGGGATGGTGCCCGCCGATGCCTCGGCTCATGTTGATGAGGGGTCCCATGGCACGGCAGTCGACCAGGAGGCTCAAGAAAGGTGCGTACCTCGCATGCGCGTGACGCTCGTTGTCTTTATAAATGGGAGGTGTTAGTGAGATCGCACACAATATAGTGTTTTTTCTTCTTGACGTTTCCTTTTCGTCTGGGGGTCTTGGCATTGTAGGGGTCAACCACGTACCTCCTGAAGCTCAGCGCTCCTGCCGAGGTTGACGACGCGGTGTTGGGCGCGGGCGGCGTGGGAGAGCCAGTTCTGACTGATGACGGCGGCCGGGGCTGGTCCTGCGGTTGCGTATTGGGCTGTACCTGCGGCAGCCCATCGCCTGACGACATCTCGACATCCATGAAAAGCGGCTGGTTTCCGAAAAAGGGCCCGTGGCGGGTTTTGGAGATGAAAATTGAGGATGAGGGGGGAGAGAAGACGTTGTCGCGATCTGGCCGTGCGCGGCCAGAGACGGATCGGAGGCACCAGTGCAACAGCACAGCCAGTCAGTTCAGCCAACCAAGACGGGCCGGTACGGTCAGATTGGCAGCAGGCACCTCCTGCACAGTCGAGTGTCGTTTCTTCGGGTTCAAGGCCGGCAGCTGCGTATGAAAGTACCAAGTAGGTACGCAAGCAAGCACCTCGCCTTCTTGGCGCCTGGAAAGGGACAATGGGCGACAAGAAAGCGAGGAGGTAGCGGATGCGTTGGCTGGACGGAATACGGTCGACACAAGCCACCAAAGGCCAGTGAGTCGGTCTGCTGCTGGCAACGCACGCCGGGGACAGTAGCGGAGTCGTGCTGGCGGCCAGGGGTGGGGGGACGAATCAATCTGGCAGCGGGAACCAGGCGGGACGGGGCGTGTGCCGGAAGGGAGACGCGCGAGATCCAAAAAGTTCCCGGAGAGCAAAAGACAAAAAGTGATTTGCGGTTTATTCGGGATCTTTCTCTCAAGAAAAACAAGGGGGATTTCGAAGAAGGGGGATCAACCCAACGGAGTTTGTGACGAGGTTGCGAAAAAGATGACCTGCGTCTCGGAGATGGTGGAGGACAGACTGGGTCCGTCTTCCGGGCCTACCGTGGGGACCGCTGCCGCACAACGCAAAAGCCCCGTGGAGTTCAGTGGGTCTGAAGATGGCCTTGAGTTGCTGGGAGAAGAGTGATGTCAGGCCAGACGAGCAGGGATGAGGCAGCAGAAGTGCCAGAGACCGTCTTGTGGCGAGGTACGTTCTGTCCTTCGTACTTGGTTGTATCGCTCCTTTGAATCCTCTTTACCTTGTTCGTGGTTCACGCACGCTCCGTCGGGTCCGGAGTCGCATCAGAAACCTGTATCTTTCTTTTTATTCGGGAGTTCGGGCAAGCGAGTTTCGAATGGGCGACGTTGCGTTTTCTTGTTGTGTATGAGATCTTGAACTGTGCGTGAAGTGTAAGTTTGATTTAGGGAAGATTCACGAAAGGCAAAAAGAAGCAATGCAGCTAGGTAACAAGCTACATCAGGTCAGCCTAGGTCTTAGCGCAATGCCAGTCTGGTCGTTTTCCGGGGAAGTCAAACCATCAAGGCGGACTAGAGTTCCAGGTCGAAATGCGACAGTTGTACGGTATAAGGTAGTTCGAGCAACTGGATAGAGGGAGAGATGAGCGTGTGTCAGGGGGCGGGATAGTTATACACTAGATGGAGCTGCTACTACCTCCAAATCCCCTGGACCCATAAGGGCGTCATCAGACGTTGTGTCCGTCGTGTCGAGCCAGGCCAACTATACGGGATACGTGATGCAGAATGCACAGTCCGGTTGGTTCTTGGGAGCGCGTGGAAACAATGCAGCATGCGCCACAGAGTCGTTTGCTGCTTATTGTCGAGCCCCTCCGCCCCTGGTCAATGGGCGAGTCACACAGGTTAGAAGGTCGGCGAATTTGATACGCGGTAAAAAGACGTGAAGCAACGACTTTGCATGTTACTCTTTGGCTGAGGCCATCAGGAAGGGGTCATTTGCATGTGCCCACACCGGTGTTCGGGACGACGGGAGTATGTAACGATGGTGGTGGAGGTAATCCCCACCCTTGATTTTCCTGCACATCAAGATTATTCAGATTACCCTCCCCCGCCTCAGAGCGGTACCCAGGAGACCAGTGCGGCCGTAGTTGGTAGTTCGTACTACAGGTTTCCGGGCGGGCAGTACCGTGTATCCATAGAGTGGGCGCGTGATGCGGTGTGCCTGTCCTGTGTGGGGTAAGGGCTGCTGATCAGCGAGTCCAGATGGATCGAAATGTATCGAAATTTCGAGGGCGCATGCATGCATGACATGTGAAGAATCGGGCAACGCGGAGGTTGCTTGGTGGGCTTGCTTGTTTGCCCCGGACTGTTTTGGTGGTTGGATTTTGGCGGTTGGCTGTTGGAGGATGGAGGAGGAAACTTGGAGATGGGCTTGGTGCTAGGATGACGGAAAGACCCGACGGTGGTGGTGGCGGCGGCGGTAGGCCCCAGTTCCGCCTAGCATCAGGTCGAGGGGAATTTAGGGCCCACCTGGTAACAACTCCGTGAACGAGGTCTGCCGGTCGATTCGTAGGGGGTCCGATACCCAGCACCCGACACGTCCCATCAAATCCATGGCAGGAGCGGGAAGGAGGCATGGGAAACACGGACATGAGCCCAGCAATGCTGGCTTGAGGCTTGATGAGGCATCTCATCTGGAAAGCTGGGTGCTGGGGAACAAGCTGGAATATGCGCAGTACGAAGTACCTAGGTATGTAGCCCTACGTAAGGCAAGTAGTACAGTGCAGCAATAAAATGCCAGGTACAGTATTCCAGGCTTGCAAGTACCTCACTTACATGGCTGGGAAGCACTAACTGTGGAACGGAGTGTTCGTTTGTTGACGCGGAGTTTTGACAACCTGGTAAATCTCCGTTTCAACGTCTGATATTTGATATTTGAGATGGGCCCGTGATGGAGCATTATGATGAGCAAATGGACATTGTTTCATTACGAGGTACCTTTGATCGATGTTTTGACCGTGTCCTTGGTCAGAAGAGGGCTTGCCTCTCCAACTTCCTGCTCCTCAGCATCCTCCTGCCACACCTCATTTCACCTCGCCCAGGACTATGGTGTTCTTCAAGCCAAGGTGAGCATTACACACTCACCCCTTCCAACGGGCACTGCTAACGGCAATGCCTGGCCTTAGTAGCGGCTCGAACAAATCAGGAGACGAAGGGCCCCTCCCCGGCTGTACATGCTTTTTGTTCCTACATTTTCCTGCACAGGATGCATCCGCTATCCCGTGCATCATCAGCCATCTCTTCTCCGGGGACCTGGACCGTCGACGACGTACATAGTAATCTCGGGATGGATGGCACGAGGCACTTTAGGCGTGGCTGTCACATGCAAAAAGTACAAAGTCGACGTCGACCGTCTGGAAATTGAACCTATAGTGCGCTAGCACTAATGCAGTAATTACTCGGGTTTCCCTAATTTAGGCACTTGCCCCGCACTTAGTCTAATCTGATCCACCCATCCTCCCGCCTTTTGCCCCAGACACTCGAATTCTCAACTCAGACCTTCTAACTGGCGTCTCCACTCTCCATCCGCTCTTCGCCATATTGTCGTCACTCCTTCCACCCTGACCTGTGACTATGCAACTTTGCCCCGGCGGTGTCACCCTCTTCAAAGCCTGCGATGCCTAATTACCATGCATTGGGCGAGGGGTGCCCACCGTTCCTGTTCCCGCAGCAAGCTGAAATACCTACCTGTAGAGTACTTGAGTACATAGTACATACAACCAGCCAAGACTCCACAGCCTCTCACTGCCGCTGGCCGACTTACACCAACACCACCATTTCCTCCAGCGTCATCCCAACAGGGATTCACGGCCATCTTCCGGATCCTCACACCCTCAGCCCTATACGCCCAACACAGAAATCACATCACAGGGCCTAAGGGCCTAGGTTAAAGCATGGGGTAGCGTCACCCTGCTTTGTCTTGGCCTTTACATGCCAAGTTAAAAATCTTCGTCTATTATTACTCCACATAGTCTATCCAGCCAAACTCCCATTTTAGTCCCGAGGGAATGGGACGAGCATGCACCATGATTTTGAATCCTCTTATCTGGGATATATACCTTTTTACCTAACAACTAGCCTTTCTTCGCTGCTTTGTTGTTGGCCTTGGCTTTACCATTGGCCTTGCTGTTGGACTTACCGTTGATCTTACTGTTGATCTTCCCGTTGGCCTTGACAGCCACAGGTTTGGGCGCCAACCCTTCATTCGTCTCCCTGTCTCCTCGCACATCTCCTACCTCGATGCCTGCGATAAAGAAGGCACTGACAAACTCCAGAGCAGCAACGAAGATACATAACAGGCTGGCAATAGCAAAGTGACTGATAGTGGACCCGATTTCCAGCCATGATCCCTCGTCCTTCACCACCCAGAAGAAATACAACGTCAAAATATCGCTCTCCGCTAGAACCACCATGAATAACGCCGACGGCGCTACTCCCAGCATCTTGTTCAGCACTCCCAGGTTCGCTGAGATGAGCGCAAATGGAATCATCAACTTAACCACGAGGAGAGCCCCCTGCGAGAAAGGGTCGAAGATGGGTATCAACCGGTTCACGCTATCCAGACTGAATGACGATATCGAAGCGATGTTGCCCGTGCTGAAGAAGGCCGACTGGAGGAGCACCATGAAGAAGAGAGCCACGCGCGCGTCCGACAATTGAAGTGGACGGAACGACCCTAGCTCACCTTTGGTTTCCCTTGGCTGTGCAGCCGCGACGCTACACTCGAGACGCACCCATATCAGGAGTGTAATACTAAAAGCGACGTAAAATAGACCCTCATAGGAGATGGTCAAAATGACAAAGGTCGGAGCGCAGGTAAGGAACATGACGACTAGACGGTGCATGTAGTGCTTGTTGGGTTGCAGTCGATATAGTAGAGGCATTAGTAGGGACACAACTATTGATCTGCGTCAGTCACCGTCATCACTGCTTGGTAGACACGACTTCTCACCTAGTACAATCCATCCCATAATTTGACTGCCACGAGGCAACCCTTGCTTGGCCTGTAGCGACATGGCACTGGAGCGAGTGGTCACTATTGACAGGAGGGTCAAACCAATCTTACCATCATCCATGTTAGCGATCTTAAAATCCTCCGTGCTCAGTGGACCATCCTTACCTGTACGCCAAGCAGAGTTCTGCTGGTATGAAGGCGACCTCTCTTGGTCACGAGGGGCGAAAAGTCACATAGCACGTAGTCCTCCAACACTAGGTACGCAAGGCCAACGACAACCATGAGTGCACCACCCACCATACTTGTCCTATTAGCTACCGCCTCAGGGGATAAGGATGACCTCTCGACTTACATGAGTGGGATGCTTTCAACTTTCATGGCAGGGAGGAGCGTGAAAGTGCTCATCGCTAGGCAAGACACAAACCAGGTCAAGCTTAGGACTAGGTGAGATCGAAGGAAAGAAATTCCATTAAGAATCGGCCAAAAGGCTCCTAGGATATACAAGCCAGTCAAGACCTCGCGGTGTATATATCCAATTGCCTATAGGGGATTAGAAAGAGAGATAAACAGTCTGCAGTTTCGAGATTTTACCAAAGATTGAATGACGCCAATATAGAGAACGGTGTTGATAAGGAGAGTCACCGCTGCCCCTCCGGACTGAACGTGTCCAAAGAGAGCCTTGCAGCCCTTGGCTAGGGTATCCCTACGGGCATAGACCTCTTCCCAGAACATGGTCGGGAAGAAGGCGTAGACATAGTATTGCAGGGGCGATTTGGAGACGATAAAGGAGGCGTAAAGCGCGACGAGCACGGAGGTGAAGAAGATCGAACCCAGTATGTTGCGCTGGGGAGGGACGCTCTCCTGCACGACGTACATGTTGAAGACAGTGGTAACAGCGTACGCCATCCATCCGAGGTAGCCAATGGTGATGAGGGCACGCAAAAATAACCAGTCGTAAGTCTGGAGGTATCGAAGTCCCTGCAGCCCAACGCCAATGAGAGCATCGGATTCTTCAATGGCCTCCTCGTAACGGCCGCTGTCCACCAAAGTACGAACGTGAGCAATGTGCTGGTCTGGGGTAAGGCCGTGATTGCTCAGGGGCTCGTAGGGCTTGTATCGAAGCTCTGTCGCCTTCTTTTTGTCTTCTTTGACACGATACATTTCGAGAATGACTTGAGCATTGACTAAGGAAGCCTCAGCTTTCTCCTGTGTGCCGGCGGACAAGAACGTCAGTGGGAGCTGGCCAACAGAATTGGCAGGGAATTCGAGCCCAACGAGGTAGGCCATGAGAGCAGCGACATCGGCCTGAGACACATCATGCCTCCTGACATGATCCAAATCCCAATCGGATGAGTAATCATCATGTCCGGGGGCAACAGAGCCGGTGTGCAGCTCCGGAGTAGCAACACCAGAGCCCCAGGAAATGAGTGGCGTCCGCGTGTTGTCAGGATGGCCGTCGCCGTGACTGCCCCAATCGCTCATACCGTGATCGGCAGTGAAGACAAAAGCGGTGCGGTCGTCGGAGTAGAACTTCTGGATAAGCTCCGTCACCTCCTTGACGCCCTGGTCGACGACTTTGATGTTGTTCAGGTACTCCTTGGAGTAAGGTCGAAAGCCATGGCCGCAGGTATCAAGACCCAGAAGGTGAAGGAAGAAAACGATTTTGTCCTGGCGCAAAGCAGCGTTGAGGGTTTCGTTGGTAGCAGCCTCAGCGAAGAGCTCCTTGACATGATCGAAGACCCAATGGTCTAGATGAGTGGCGTCTTTGGAGAAATCCTCGAACTCGGAGTCGTACGTGAAGGAGTCGACGCGACCAGGAACAGCACCGTGCTCAAACATGGGCAAGATATCTGGGCTACCCCAGCTCCACGTGTGTCGGCTGCGGTTGAAGACACTGTCGAAGTTGACCGGGTTCATCTTCCAGCCGGTTGCGACGGCTGAGACATCCTCGTAGAGGCCAGCGATGAGGGCGACATGTCCGGGCCGTGATTCGGTGGGGACACGGGTGTGGGAGACACCGAAGGTTCCGTGCTCGAGGATCCGGGAGCGGAGGAAGGGAGCGAGGGGGCGAGGGACGAGGTCGTCATCGGACTCGGGGTACGGTTCGGGGAAGGATTGGAAAGCCTTGTCGGCGCGTAGTCCGTCGCCTGGAGGCGCAAGGAGGAATTAGCAAGTAGCTCGACTAGAGAGCAGAGCTTTGGGGGACATTACCAACGAAGAGGACCAATCGATCTGCTGGCGCCTTGACATCTTCAGGACGCTGGACGCTAAAGAGTTGCATGCCGGAGACGATGGGACTGACAAAGTAGATGTCGAAGATGGAGAAGATGTAGACGGCATGGAAGACGACAGCAATGGCCAGGAAGCCAAATCGGTTAAAGCCAGCCATGACGAGCCGCAGTAATGAGGTTCGCTCGACAGGTTAGCGATGCCTGAAAGAGGCCGGGACGGTAGTCGCAAAGTAAAGAGAGGAGCCCAGCGAGACCAGAATGGTAGAGAGTGACTGGGTGCTAGTTAGGGGGGAGGGGCCGGAGTGGCGGAGAAGACGGTTCTTTCTATACGAGATCAAGGGAAAATGGGCATGTCCATTGTGTGGCAACGGGGCAGCTCGGGGATGTGAGAGAGCTGAAAGGATAGAGTCGCCGTCCCTTATGTGCGCAAGGGATAGGATGCGACTGAGGACGAGGGTGAAGGTGTCCTATTGTAGTATTCGCAGCTGAGCGAACCTAAGCGCCAGATCTAATAAAAGTAGGTTTGGAGGGGGGAAACCGTGGCCAGAGGTTAATGGCCGATGCTGGTGGGACGCGGTTCGTCCAGTCGCGTCGCAGGACTTCCATGCATATTTAGTAGTGTACGCCTACTGTACCTGCAGCCCCCGATGCACTAAAGGGCCAAGGTTGGTGGCACTACGGAGGGCCCTTTCAAAAGTCATGTCCTGAACGAAATACACTATATCCCTTGATCCTTGTCAGTTACTTGAGATGCAAGCTATCTTATCTATCAGTAATGAGCTACCCGCTATAGCCGCTATTACTTCAGGGGTAATAGGGAGACAAGGCTGCTGAGTAGTGGTTATAGGCTGCTGTAAGATTAGTGGCCTCCAGTGGACGGCTAGTGAGGCAAAGTACCCTATGTAGCTTATCGTAGATGTAACCATCTGATTGCTCGCTTTAGGTTAGCGTGGGACATGACTTTTGAAAGGGCCCTCCGTAGTTCCCCTGTATTTAGCAGGGGGGCTTACACGTGGTTGGTTCCCGCTCATCCTTGGCTTCTTCCATGGTTCCATCTACTCTGAATAGTACTATATCGATCGAGCATGAGTACGTACACATTCAAGGGAGTTGCAGTGACCGTGGATGAGGGTATCAATGCGCAGTTTGTACCCGGGGATGTATCTACGCGTGCATGTCCCCGCCAAAAGACCGTCTCCGAACGGACTAATTACAGCGCCTCGGATTCGATTCCAAGACCCATCTCTCCCTCTCTCTCGCACGCCAATTCGTGCTTCAAAGCAAGAACCCGGACGGCCTGCCCATACTACAACCTTGATGAGCGCTGTATCTTGTATCTCGGTCCCCGCCCCCACCTGACCTCATTCGCCAACGAGGTCCTCAAGTCACCACCACCGTGATACATAATCGATCATCGAATCCTTGGAACCCCTTCAACCCACATCTGGCCCAGAGATCCGAGATGCCAGCGTTGCAACCAAGCCAATACAAACTCCAGGGGTATCAGTTCGAACTAAAAGCATAATAGTACGCCTGCTCCATCCGCACAAACCTCCCATCCCATCGCCACTATTCATATTCAACTCGCTCTGTCAAGGCCTTGATCACTCGCGCATAGAATTTAGACGCTTGTGGCCGCGGAAATGTGATCTCCTCGACTAGATAACTTGGGAGCATATCCATCAACTCTCCATCGCGGTCGGGGTTTAATTGAGGTCGGTAAGTAAACTCCACATCCTCGTAATTGTCCGCCTGCTCGGCATTTTCTACGGCGAGCTTGAAGTGAAGAGCTACGAGACGTGTTAGTGAGCTGCCAATCCACACATCGCACATTGCAAGCTTACTGCCGTTTCGTCCAGTCTGAATGCAGTCGAAGACATCCTCCGTCTCATCTTGCCTGACACTGCGTAGAATGAGGCCCGTCAGATCTCCATATAAGTCCTCCTTAGCCAGCGCTGCCTGAGACGCCGCATGAGCGGCCTCAGCCTGGGCTGTGCGGCTTCCTGTTAGGCCCGCTTTCAGCGCGCTTCCAGGGACTCTGGCATTGGCTTCCCCAGCGCGAAAAGCGGCTAGCTTTGTCGAGATCGTCTTGGTCTCGGACTGGGCTTTAGAAAGGGAGCCGTTAAGCATCTCCACGGTGCTTTCTAGACTCTCCACTTTGGCCTCGCTGGCGTCAAGCTCCTTTCGCAATTGGTCCACTTCTTTCGCCAGAGTAGTCTGCGCTGCAAGCTCTTGTCTGAGTTCGGCAATGAGATTGTTCGCGGCTGCTGGAGGGTTAGAGCCGTCGAGCGGTTTGTCATGCATGGTGGATTCTTACCACGAGTTCGCTCCTCAGCTTGTTTCCGAAGACGATCGAAATTGCGTTCGGCTTCCTTGATACCAACTTCTCGGAGATCTCGGTGGCGCATCTCGAGGCTGTCGTACTTCTTCGTGAGGTCCCCCAACCGTCTCCGGAGCGAAACATCGCTCACATCATATCCAGCCACATCCTCTAGCGGGTCTGTGTTTGAGGCGGGTCCAGCACCAAGTTGGTCTTGTGCTGAAGTATCGATATCCATCATATCCTCTTGCTCCTCTAGCTGGGTTTCTGGTATCTCCTCGGGCGGCGTTGCGGCTTGGCGCAATCGTCGTCGGCCTAGCGGCCGGGTCGCACTGGGCGGGACGCTTTCCGACGGCTGGCTGACAGCATTTCCCTTGACAGCGCTCCTAATACCCTTGGGCCGGCCGCGAGTTTGTTCCGGCTGAGTAGATGGCACAGTTGCTTCTTCTTCCGCAATGTCCTCGAGGTTAACGGTATCGTCTTGAATTAGCTTATCTGGCTGGCGCGCAGGTCGCGATGTGGCGTTCTTGTCCGTCCGGGCCTCGCTGGACTCTGTCTTCGTCGCTGTTGCAGCAGGCCGTCCCCGGGGTCGACCTGTCGGCCGCGGGGCCGTCTTCGCGACCTTACTCGCGCTCGGCGGACGGCCGCGGGGCCTTTTGGTGACACTCATGGGCTGCCTTTGGTTCCGAGCGGCTTGGATCTCGGAGACGTCAAAGTCATCAAGATCAGGTTCCGAGTCGGATCCTACAAGTCCTGCTAGAGGCGCTGTGGCTTTTGCGCGTGGCATTTGCGTGTTCAGAGGAGCGGTGGGTGTCAGTGGCGATGATGGAAGCAATGGTGTTGACAATGGCGATGCGATCAAGTAATTCGAAACGGAACAATTGGGGCGAGTTTTTCACAGTGTTCTATTAGTCGGCTTGGCGTATTCGGTTGTCGCAGGGATGGTGAAGACGATGAGCGCGATGAGGGGAGCGACCGAGGGGGATAAGCTGCGCATGTTTTGTCCGGGCATGGTTGAAGTCTCAATGTAAACAAACTCCGGCGGCGCATAAGTTGGATTGGCGCGGAGGACCCGGCCGATATGGCCCGTGCACAACACCTACGGCCCGCCAAAGTTCCCAAGTCCCGCCCGCCTAGATGATTAATTAGGGGCGGCACGCATACGCAGTAATAAGACGAAGTGTCTTGATGGGATAAAACCGACACGCATGTGCCAATCGATTGCCGCCGCAACGCGATCACGGCCCATCGGCTGACCCCAGCACATCATAGTCTATCCGTGCTTGCATCCTGCATCTTGCATCTTTTTGCATTTATTGCATCCTTCTGGCCTTTTCAACCTCGCACACGCACTCTCCTCCTCTCGCCGTCTTTCTTCTCCTTCCCCACGGCAAGGTGCCACCTCATGACCGACAAGCCAACTCCGTGGCTGCGCTGGGTCCTCGGCATGGGGGAGCGACGCAAGCTTGGCGATGTCGCCATGGACCTCTTGCTTTTTGCTGGCATGGTAAGGGAGACAGACTGTTTGTTCAATGATGGAATCGACATGCTGATGCTACTTGGCCAGATGACCGCCGGCCTGTACGTCGCGCGGACCTTTCTCAACCCAATCCTTAGCAACCTGGCAGATCCAGACAAGGAGAAACACGAACAAGCAAGACGTCAAGCCAAGGCACACCTTGAGCGCCTGAACCGACACCGACAAGCCTCAGATGACTATGACGATGACGACGATAGCAGCTCAAAGAGGGGACCCCGAGTGGAAGAACTGGTCCTCAACGAATACGAAAACCTGGTGGCTTTGGAAATGGTCCCTCCCCAGGATATATCTGTCGGATTTGATGGTAAGTTGCGTCAATGTGAATGCGGTTTCCAAGGCTAGCGATGGCACCTTGGTGAATCCGTCACTGACATGTTTGCGTCTGCCCAGATATTGGTGGACTGGACACCATCATCGAGGAACTCAAGGAGTCCGTCATCTACCCCCTTACGATGCCACACCTTTACTCGCACGCGGCGCCCCTGCTCTCAGCACCTTCCGGAGTGCTGCTTTATGGACCCCCTGGATGTGGTAAGACGATGCTGGCCAAAGCCGTCGCTCACGAGAGTGGTGCTTCCTTCATCAACCTACACATTTCGACCTTGACAGAGAAGTGGTATGGTGATTCTAACAAGATAGTCCGGGCTGTCTTTTCCCTGGCTCGCAAGATGCAACCCGCCATCATCTTCATTGACGAAATCGACGCTGTTCTTGGGACCCGAAGGAGTGGCGAGCACGAGGCTAGCGGAATGGTCAAGGCTGAGTAGGCTTCCCCATGTTGAGTGACTATGTCCATATGCACGAGAGCTTACAGTGGACAGGTTCATGACCTTGTGGGATGGATTGACGTCGTCGAATTCATCCGGTTTGCCTGCACGCATCATGGTTCTAGGAGCCACGAACCGTATTCACGACATTGACGAGGCCATCCTCCGCCGCATGCCCAAGAAGTTCCCCGTGCCATTACCGGGCAAGGAGCAACGCCGCCGGATATTGCAGCTCATCCTGCAAGACACTAAGACGGACCCCAAGCACTTTGACATGGAATACGTGTCCAAGATCACTGCGGGCCTCTCCGGTAGTGACATTAAGGAAGCATGCAGAGACGCAGCTATGGTCCCGGTCCGAGAATACATGAGACAGCACCGACAGAGCGGTCAATCAATGTCGGCCGTGGATCCTACTCAATTCCGGGGTATTAGGAGCGATGACTTCCTGGGACGGGAGGGTGGACAGATTAAGGCGATTGCAACAACAACGACGACAGCATCATCCAGGCGATCGGGCGGCGACACCACCGAGTACGAGGACGTGGACGAGCTGGTGGCGGAGGAGCAGGATTAGAAGCCAGCAAGCGAGTTTGATGAATAGAGAAAGAAACCTCCGTCATGGCGTCACCGCTTCCGCGGCCCAACTGGCATGTCCATGATGTCGTCGTCCAGGGGCTTTCCTAGGTCCCTTCCGGTGGGAGCTGGGCTATACCGTATGAAGTACGCGCAGCACTGTCTCAACCATCTCCTCGTTCGCACGGGATCTCCGGCTTAGCCTGGTGGCCGACTAGAACTATCGCAATCTTTGCTTTACACAGTACGAAGTACTACCCCTCCACCTTGAGGAGGGCGTTGAACAGAATGGCCTTGTTATGGTGCGGGATCACGTCATTTGACGTACCCCACCGAGTTTTCTGGGGCTCTGATAGTGATGTACCCGTCTCCGCAGGCATGACCAAGTGAGCTATCAGGTACCCCAGCATCGCCCCTCGTTCTCCGTTCATCGGGCGGGTGACCCAGCTGAAAGGCGGTGGGCGGCGTGGGACGGTTGGCGGTGCAGTGCCGGTAAGTGGTGCTGCAACTGCGCTGCAGCTCACTGCAAGGGCAGCGTCTAGCGCCACTGAACGACGCCTGGATGAAAATCCTCCATTCCCCAGACCGCCGATGAGCGGGCGTGACTCCCGAGTCCCGAGTCCCGTCCCATCGTCCATGCCCCGGACTCTGACTCGTTCGCCTTTCCCTGGCGGCCACCACCTTTTTTTTCTTCCTCATCCATCTTCATCTCTACATTCAACATTTCCTCGGACTTCTAGGCTTGGGCTCTGCGGCTTCAACCTGCCTCTATCCCTTCCTCCTCGCCTCTTTTCCTCGTCCCTTCCCCTCTTCCTCCTATCCTACTACTAGTCTCTAATCGCCGCGGGGTTCCTTCTAAGCCCTTTACAAACTGCGACAACTCTATTTCTAACCGCAGCTTCTCCTACGCATTCCTCCATTGCCCCTTCATCTCTTCAACCATGTCGGCCCCGAACCCCAATGAACCGACCGAAAAGTCCAGCAACCCTCTGAAGCGGTTCGACCTCGATGGGCACGACCTGCCTCCTTCCCCCGCGCCCTCCAGCCCCCGCAATGGCCGCCTGAGATACGCTCTGGCAACTGAGCTGGTCTACACCGAGAGCAAGGATCAATATGGCTCCTCCAGCGTTCCCATCTACCAGTCCGCCACCTTTAAGCAGTCTTCGGCCAGTGGCGGCCAGCAGGAGTACGACTACACTCGATCTGGCAATCCCACCCGCACCCACCTCGAGCGCCATGTGGCTAAGATCATGAACGCCTCGCGCGCCCTGGCCGTGAGCTCCGGCATGGGCGCCCTCGACGTTATCACACGCTTGCTACGGCCCGGCGACGAGGTCATCACTGGTGATGACCTCTACGGAGGCAGCCACCGTCTCCTCACATACCTTGCCGCTAACCAGGATATCGTTGTTCACCATGTTGACACCACCGCCGTTGAGGCCGTGCAGGCGCGCGTCTCGGAAAAGACAGCCATGGTGCTTCTCGAGACTCCTACGAACCCCTTGATCAAGATTGTCGACATCCCCTCCATCGCACGTCTTGTTCACGAGGCTAACCCCAAGGCTCTCGTCGTCGTTGACAACACCATGCTTTCGCCCATGCTTGCCAACCCTCTTGATATGGGTGCCGATATTGTCTATGAGTCCGGCACCAAGTATCTCTCCGGTCACCATGACATCATGGCCGGAGTTATGGCCTGCAACGATGCCTCAGTTGGGGACAGGCTCTTCTTCGTCATCAACTCCACGGGATGTGGCCTCTCCCCTAACGACTCGTTCCTTCTCATGAGGGGCATTAAAACGCTTGCTATCCGTATGGAAAAGCAGCAGGCCAGTGCGCAGGCCATTGCCGAGTTCCTAGAGTCAAAGGGCTTCCGGGTCCGATTCCCTGGTCTCAAATCCCACCCCCAGTATGATCTGCACTGGTCTATGGCTCGTGGCGCCGGCGCGGTTCTTTCATTCGAGACCGGTGACCCTACCGTCTCGGAGCGCATTGTGGAGGCTGCCCGGCTTTGGGCAATTAGCGTCAGCTTCGGATGCGTTAACAGCTTGATTAGCATGCCATGCCAGATGAGCCACGCTAGCATTGATGCCAAAACACGAAGGGAGCGGAACATGCCCGAGGATATTATTCGCCTGTGCGTTGGAATCGAAGACGTCAATGATCTTATTGAGGATCTCTCTCGCGCAGTAAGTTTTCCTTCTTCTCTTCCAGCGATATAGCTACTGACTAGGGAACCAGCTTGTCCAAGCCGGTGCCGTGACTGTGACTCTGGACGGCTTCCACGCCGCGGGAGCAGCCAAGGAGCTGGGAGAAACCCCCCTGACTGTCGGTTAAGCACTGGGAGGCTAGTATCCTAGCTATGGGACTTTGAATCTTTGATCGAGGTCCATTGGGCCTTGAGTCAACGTTATTTCTTCTACACAACGGTGCTCGGCTGTCTTGCCGTAAGCCGGTTGCTCTGCCGGACCGCGCAATGCCTCATGCCACGAAGAGAAGACATGATGATGAGAAGAAGAGCCCGGGACATCGCATAGTTGGCGACTTCCTAAACCTGTAACATTATCTGCACCTGGCGTTGGCAACTTTATGGAGTTAGACTCTTCGGGGTGACCTGCGATACGTTGGAGACAGACCCTAATACATGAAACCAAAATATGGGAGAGCATACCAGCATATTACTGTGTTGATGGAGAAGTTCATTGATAGTTAGGCGTTGTCGGCCCGTCTCGTTAGCCCATGCGATGAGCATCGGGGCATGAGCTCCTGACTCTGGTTTGGGGTTGGTTGTTTTCTCCTGAGACAACGCTGCCGGAAGTAGGGAGTTCCTGTTCGAGGGTTCGATGAGTGTCAGGATGGGAAATATCTGGGCATTTAGGGCCGTACCTGTTCGTCCCAGAGCCACTGGTCTTGACTTTGTGGGGCATCGCGTCTTTCTCACTTAAGGAGTACCAAAAAGGTGTTGACTTGCTGTTAGAAAAGAAATCAAAAAGCATTCATGCCCGATTGTTCTGGTTCTGCTTCTAGTGCTTGACGGTTTGTATGACTTACCTTGGCTTCCCGACGCAGACTCAAATACACACGCATGCATTTTCATATCCCTTTTAAAAAAAAATAGTCTCCTCGTCATGTTTGCGCTACATTTCCCGGCCATCTTTTAGGACTTGCCGTTGCCTCTGGCTTGGCCGTCACAAGGACCCCCTTGCCCACCAGAACTCTCTGGTTGGCTAGGTCTAGGCGAGCTCGCAAGGCGGATGCGTGAAGATTGACCGCGAGACAAGAATCTGGGGTGTGACGGCATCCGACGCGGGGAGTCGGTTCTCGATAAGATCCCGCAATCTACGTTGCGGCAAAGCGCGGCTCTGCCGGTGTGACACGCCTGCTTGGACTTCGGCCGCCTCGGTGTGTAAAGTTGAACGCTGTACGTGTCCGGTGAGTGACGGGAGTTGTGCGGTGAGAGGAAGGGAAGTACTGGGATGAGAGAGAAGGGACAATAAGAGAGACAACAAGAGAGACAACAAGGGAGACAACAAGAGAGATAACTAGGGAGACATCAACAAAGAAGGCGAGGCTCTCATCATCCCCCGCAAGTGCCGTTCGTCTTTGATGGTTGTCGAGCTGTACATCTGTATATCCGCCGGCGTTTCCAATTTACAGGCAGTTACTGTCTCTCACTTGATATATACATATGTCCTAGTTGGCCTGAGCCTCTGAACAGCCTGGATATACCAACTACAATATCGTTCTACGTGCTAGCAGATGAACAACCAACCAACCTCCCACCCCCAGTCTAGCTCATCGGCGATCTAAGCGGCGAACATCCGCGTGCAGGATCAGATGCCCTCGGTCCAGAGGCGGCCATCTACATTACCGTCGAGCAGCACAGCGTCTGCAGCGGACTTCGAGCCCTATTCGTGTTCTAGTGTCCCTACAACTCCGACTCCGACAGCCTGAGTCGCTGCAGTTTCGAGAGGTGCCGATGATGTTTGCTCCCTGATCTACAGCTTGTCACCCAGGCGCCGGAAACTGAGACCTGCACTGGGGACGCAGCCAAAGGCTTCCCCGGGCGGTGGGCATCATGATGGGACAACTACCTGCTCCGTGCTTGGTCGCATGGGCCGCTGTCACGCCCGAGCTGTGCTTGAAATAGTAACTTGATTGGATTGATTAGAAATACATAGGAACATGTACCTAGCAGACAAGGAAATGCGACTACCTAGTTGTGCAAGACAAACGCTGAGCCACCAAACTCCTACTACAAGCAGACAGAACACCTAAAAGTCGAAGCGCTCGGGCAAAATAACGGGTGCCACCAGCGTCCAGGTGTACATTCCGTAGCAGATCCACGAGCTGGCAATCTTAACATAGCTTGCCGCGTAAGTGCGACCGACAGTGGCGAAGTCGCCCCCCTTGGTGGCCTCGTTGAAGTTCATCGTCAGTAGGGTAGCCACCCACGCCGTAGCCAGGAAGAAGATGATGTGGAACACGGCGTAGTTGTACTGAGTCTGAGATCGCTCATCATCGTGGGAGGGATGGTCACCAGCATCGCTGTCCTCGTCGTCCGAGAGCAGCGCATCGGCGGGGAGACTACCTTCCTCGACAGCACGGCGAAGGGCCTCGGCGCGCATCTCGCGACGGGCGATGGGCTGCTGTGTCACGAGATCATGTTCGTCTTCCTCCGGGAGGCGAATGCCATTTGAGTTGCCGAGGCCAAGGCTCTGAGTTGCAGCACGGGTCGTCGTATATGCCACCGTGAGCATGGTGACTATAGCACCAATGACAACGGACGTGGTGCGGGTTCCCTGCGCGCGAACCAGTGGGTTGCACTGTTTGTCGTCAGGCTCCATGGAAACTGCAGACATGGTGAGATAGGTGCAGTAGACTGCTACCATGGCGGCCTGGGCAAGCCCGGCCTTGGGGTTGTATTCCTGAATGGTAGGGTTGACAGATATGGCGGAAACCCCGAGCCAGAAGATGAGGTTGATGGTAATGGCCGCCTGGTTCAGCGAGCAACTGCCCCTGGCGAAGAACAGGTACTGAATCACGGTCATGGCGATGGACCCCAAGTACATGCTCAGAGTAGATCCAATGAGAACGAACCTCCAAACCCTGGAGTCGGTGTCCTCGATCTGCGCCAGACAATATTCGGCCCAGTTGTGGGCCAAGTCAACCAGCAGGATGAGTCCCAGCATCAAGAACAGCATAGCCCCGGCAAAAGCGATATAGTTGCCCCAAAAGACGAAGAAGGAATCGGGGATGAGGAAAGACAAGACGATCAGGGCAAGCCAGGCGATGATCTTGGGGCCCCAATAACCGTTTTGAATCGTAGCGCGGGGGTGTTTCGACGAAGAGACACCAAATAGCAGGCCGGCAAGGATGATATGAAAGAGACCTAGGGCGAAGTTGATTCGATGAACGGCAACCCAGCCGTGGCAACTACCCGTGGGACAACTGATCTTGACGTAGTCGAGCATGAGATGTTGCAGCTTCTCAATAGCCCAAGGCGTTAACATTATCCATGCGATGATCGAATTGACGAGGAGGAGTAGGGCGTATCCGATGCGGGTTGCGACACTATTGAGGCACGGTCAGCGAGATGAGATAACGGTGTGGAAGTTTATTGGCATATTCATCATGTCGTACCTGTTGCCGCATTTTCCGCAAGCGCTGCAAACCATAGAACAAGTCGCAGCGCCACAGCAACTGCCTACACAGCCTAGGACCTATCGGAGGCATTTGTACGTCAGTCCGGGACTTCAAATCGATGGGGATAGGGAGCGCATACGGTACCCACGCTAGGAACCGCCAGCAGCGGCAGCGACAAGAGCGCGCCCATAGTGATGGTGAAGGAGATGAAGACGAGGACGAGGACGGCGCGGGCTCAGGCGCAAGCGCAGCGAGGCAACGATGACCGGGTCGATTTCGGATGAGGAGGTGTCGAGTAGGTGAGTCTTCGTAGGCGAATGCTTCGTAGGTGGGTGAGGAGGTGGGCGACCTAGGTTGGCGATGTTTGCCTAGGTAGAGTCGGGAGATGGAGGAGGCGGATGGGATGATGAGGCTGGTATTGGGCCAGAGACGGAACTTTGGCCACGGTCCGTCGTTCACGTGAGATTACGTAGTCCCAGCGGGGACAATGTACATAGTATGTACTACTAGTACTAGTAGTCTATAGTACAGGCCTACTGTACTTACCTTACGTAACTTCCATGTGGCTTTCGTAGTGTGGCTGAAGATGGCGTTCCCGTGAACGGGAAGAGCAGAGGAGCAGAAGGGCTGAGAAGCCCAGGTGGACCTGACTCTCTCAGTCGATCATTCTCTGTGAGAGAAGCAGGTGAGGAGCAAGCGCGAACCAGCGGGCCGGCAGTAATCACCAGGCCTGCCCGCGAGACCTGGGATTGACAGCCTGGGTTCCGCTCTCGGCGGTGGGACACACGGGCCCGGCCACTGGACACTGACAGTGGCACGCGTGTGCATGCACGTATTAGGGCGTCTCAGGGTCACCAATTAGGTACTTATTTAGCTGGCCCCCTTGTAAGGGAACTCCACCGCGGGCCTGATAACGACATACCTTCGTAGTTGCTGCGTTATCCCTCCGGGAGTCTCTAGCTCCCGTTCCCAAATCCAACTTCTATCTCAACCATCCATTTGCGATTTCGATTCTGGTCCTTTGACTGGCGTCTCGTTTCCCTTTTCGTTTCTCCTTCTCCACCCTATCATTACTTTATTTCATTCACTCTCCTCCTCCTTCTCCTCTTCCTCCTCCTCCTCATCCCTACCTCTCCAGATGGTCCACGTAGTCGTCAACTCCTAGCGACTCCCAGTCTCGCACAATACTCAGCATCATCATGCACCAGCACCAGCAGCAAGAGCGAGAGCTGCACCATGCACGCATCATTGCGAGTGTTGCCGCAACTCTCATTGCCTTGGCCTGCGGTACCAATGTGAGAATATTGCCATCCTTTCCTCCTGTCTTCCTACTATCACGTTCCCCCGACCCCTGCGCTCGTCCTACCAGGAGCGTCTCTTCGCCTTTCCTCTCAACTGCTGCTAACACACCCCTTCAAGTATGTGTACTCGGCATGGGCTCCGCAGTTCGCCGAACGTCTCCGTCTCACGTCAACGGAAAGCAATCTCATCGGCCTGTCTGGCAACCTCGGCCAATACACCATGGGCGTCCCCATTGGCATCTTCGTCGACCATCGCGGCCCCAGACCCGCCGTCCTCGGAGGTGCCATCCTACTGGCCGCCGGCTACTTCCCACTCCATCAGGCCTATGACAAGGCATCCGGCTCCGTGCCTCTTTTATGCCTCTTCTCCTATCTATCCGGATTAGGAGGCTGTATGGCCTTCGCCGCTGCTGTCAAGACGTCCGCTCTGAACTGGCCCTACCGCCGCGGCACGGCTACGGCCTTCCCACTCGCCGCCTTCGGCCTGAGTGCCTTCTTCTTCTCCATGCTCGGCTCCCTTCTATTTCCTGGCGACCCTAGTGCGTTCCTCATGCTGCTTGCTTGGGGCACATGCGGTATCACCTTTGGCGGCTTCTTCTTTCTCAAGGTCCACCTTCACTCCAGCTACCAGTCCGTACCGATTGCGGACCAACAACACCGTAGCCTCTCGTCCTCGCAGCACACTCGCCAGAACTCCTCGGATGAGCCCAAGGCCTACCGTGCTGCCAATGCGGTGATCGAACCCGGTATGTCGTCCAGCTCCACTATACACAGTCGCACCAGCTCCACCTCCACACCCTCGCCCACTTTTGCGCCCGCATCCGCATCCGCATCAGCCTCCGCCTCCGCCTTCGACTACACCCCGGATCCAACGGCCATTCCTGGAACCCCATTCGAGCCTGGTAGTGGCCGTGTGGTCGCCGCCGAGAACCCCGAAGACCCCGAGGCGGGTGAGACGTCATCCTTGATGTCCCGCCCGACGTCACAGGCCGGCGATGATGACCCACTCGTAGGGAACCATGTTGATATTGATCGGTCTCACCGCGTAGATATTCGAGGTTTCACATTGCTACGCACTCTGGATTTCTGGCAGCTCTTCGCCATCATGGGGATCTTAGCTGGTATCGGCATCATGACAATCAAGTATGTACCCCTTCCTCTCACCTGTTCCCTCTCGGATGGCACTGATATCGCATACTAGCAACATCGGCAACGATGCCAAGGCGTTGTGGATGCACTACGACAACTCCGTCACCAACGAATTCCTCATTAAACGCCAGCAGATGCACGTGTCTACTCTCTCCGTGTGCAGTTTTCTTGGGAGATTGTCCAGCGGTGAGTTCCTAATCCCTAGTCACGCACTTCCCCCCGGACTCTCATATCGTCTTTAGGAGTTGGTTCCGACTTCTTGGTCAAAAGGCTTCACGCCAGTCGTCTCTGGTGTCTGGTTGTTGCCTGCGTTGTTTTCTTGATCGCTCAGTTTTCTGCTCTAAGCATCGCCAACCCGCACTTGCTAGGGATCGTTTCCAGCTTGTCAGGTCTAGGCTACGGATTTCTCTTTGGCGTCTACCCGTCGATCATTGCCGAGACTTTTGGCATTAACGGATTGAGCCAGAACTGGGGATTTATGACGCTTTCCCCTGTCATCTCCTCGAACATCTTCAACATCTTTTACGGCAAGGTATACGATCAACACAGCGTGGTCCAGCCAAACGGTGAGCGATCCTGCCTCGATGGCCTCGAGTGTTATCGCTCGGCATACGACGTTACCTTGTTAGCTTGCGCGGGTGGACTGGCTATCACTCTTTGGGTCATTCGCCACCAACATGCTCAGCACCTCCGGGAGAACACCAAGGCCGAGGAGGAGGATTGAGCCTCAGAATTGTGGATGTGGGGATTTAGAAAGGAACAGGGTGATTTAACCTCAATTTGATGCACAGCTGGCGTACGGTGTATGGGATCTGGTTTGGTCATGTGCTCACTTGGGGTAATTTACAAGATCAGTATAAGCGAGGAGCGCTATTAGACAGGTACTGTTAGATGGTTATAGGAGCAGTTACACCGGGACATGTTGACCAGGTTTGTTTGGATTGTATGTGCCAATGGATCTCTATCCACG
The DNA here is from genome assembly GCA_003385265.1 of Neonectria hederae. Classification (NCBI taxonomy): domain Eukaryota; kingdom Fungi; phylum Ascomycota; class Sordariomycetes; order Hypocreales; family Nectriaceae; genus Neonectria; species Neonectria hederae. Next base: position 5,175 of record QGQB01000163.1, on the reverse strand, counting down.
ACCCCAATTACTTGGGCTTCCGGTTCAAGATTGTAATCCTCCAACTACGAAGCAGTCACCTCTCCTGCTTGTGGTATCTATATGCCTGCCCTCGCTAATGCGACATCAGCCACTCGACTCCGCCTCTCAAAGGTTGGGATATCCGAGTCATTAACCACTCCTTCACCTAGCTTGACATGAAATTCATCCATGATGCCACGGCCGACAACGGCCGACTATTCAAGACCCATTAAAACAAAGAAAACACATTTGTCTGGGATATTCAAGACTCCTCTGTCGTCTTTTCTTTCCTGTCTACCAGTAAAACGCCCAAGAAATGCTGAAAGTGCCGAAATGACAGGGACGGAAACACGCCACCCAACTTTGCCTCTTCTCAAGGCTGCAAGACGCTGACTCCCCGAAAATGCAATACAAAAGAAATTGAGAATTAAGGGGCGGAATCCGCGCTCAAGAATGAGAAACAAGATCGAGGAATGCACAGAACGCAAGAGGGCCCCCCGATTCAGGCCGTGGCAATGATGAAATAGACCAGGTATATGTTAAGGAAAATGATGGTATCCTTTGGTCGAAATGAAGACAGCTTGCGTCATTTCTGCTCATGGTGCATCTGGCATGTGTCGATTCCAGTCCCAAAGCCCATGCGAACTTGAAGTACAAAGTTTGAATTGAAATATTAAAACGCCTTCGATCGTGTATGCCCGGTGTCATCAAGGGGCTTTTCCGCTCTTCTCAGAATCATGGGCGTTGCCTTCAAACATGGCGCCAAATCCACTAAGGGACCAAGAGTCGCTTGTTGAATGCACAACGACGAGCCACACGGCAATGATGTTCACCAGATAGTGAAGCATATAGGCGTGGGACACCCCGTATACTGCCGCGTACAGAGCTGTCCCAAAGAGCAGCACGCTCGTAACGTGTCGCAGTCCGCTGGTGAGCTGAGGGACCATCTTCCCTGTCGTCAGATTCTCTACAAGGAGAATAAACGGCATGATGGACAGGACATTATGGTGCGATGAGAAAGGGGTGAGCCAATGGACCGCCAGGTTTCGAATCCAAACCGCCAAGATGGGCAAATTAATTGGAAGAATCCAGAGCATTAGAAGGAGGACGGAATGTGCGTAATGGTAATAGTTGGAGTTGGCGGTTGACGAGATATTGACATTAATCCGAAGGGCTCGAACCACGGTGAAGAGCTGCACAATACACGCTACCAGATAGGCGAATTGGTATGGAATGAAAGTCGATACCAGGAACAAGAGGATTGCAGTCGTGATCATGCGTCGTCTTGGCGTAGACGGCACAAACGCAGGTGACCTGGCGCGTCCTTGCTCATCAGCCGCGCCCAAGAGAGTTAGAGAAATGAGCAGGCTGTATATCAGGCCGAAGCACTGCGTCAAGACCAGTGTGACATAGTGAAGGACAGTGCAAACGCCAATGCAGACGACGCCGATCAAGGGGACTAGGAACCAGAAGAAGGGGTCTTCGGTCCCGATTAGACTCTCGTGCTGATGAAAGTCGATACCCGACGTAGTTGGAACCATCCTGTTCACAAACCGACCTAGCCCGGCGATTGAGGTTCCACTAATCGAAGTAGAAAGAAGAGTCAATGAAAGAAGCAGAAGCGGAATCGATTGCCGAAGGCACATGTCCAAGCTCTCGGAGAATGATATGAAGACTCCGGAGCTGTCATACACACGAAACTGCTTACGCAAGACCAATGTAACTGTAAGGAGAGGGAAAGCAGCGAATACGGTTCGATACCGCATATACAGCTTCCCAAGGCTTCCCCACAAATCTGCTTTGATCTCGAGACGAACAGATGTGTTGCAGGATGGATCAGTCCAGATTTCCAAGGTAAGGCCGTTTTCAGCTCGAGATTGCAGGGGTTGTGGCATATACGGAGCTATGCCATGAAGACTGATGGCTGCGCTTCGTGCATTGACGAAATATTTGGACTCGTACGGCCGGTCCAGATACTGCCGCACGAGAGGGCGGAAGAGGGCGTGGTCGTTTTTGCAAAGAGGGCTCGTAATCTCTAGGTCATAAGCTAACAGCGCTGACTGAAGAGATGGTATGTTGACTTCCACAGTCATCGGTCGATCGGCAGGAAGTTCCAACGATGTCCCAACCAAGAGGAGTCGAGTAAGGCTGATATCCTGCTTCTTGTAGAAGGCCGACTCATCGCTGAATTCTGCAATCACAAAATTGCGCGTACCGGGTGTAGCCTTGTCCACGATCGCCACGAACTGATGATCCAGGACCTGATCCAGGTCATACTGAAGGTACGAAAAAGGGTCGATTTCTGGGTCTCTGTCGAGGTAGAATGGAAACCGTGTCGAAGACGTCGAAGCAGGGAGCAGAATCAAATCCGAAGCAGCGTTCTTACAAGCAAATCTCGTCGTTGAGCTGGTCTTTTCAATAGAAAGATCTATTTGAAAGGGGTAGAGGGAGTTGGCCGGACCCGAATGGGAAGGGAAAACACTGCAGAAGAGAACCTCTAACTTTCCGCTCTCCCCAGCCTCATCAAGCCGAGCGTCCGTAAGAAGGGTAAAGCGCTTAGACTCTGGTGAGCCTTGTGGGGGAACTGGAAGTAGATGCGCTTTGGGCTTGGATTGGTGTCCGAGATTCTTCAAAACAAGCCGCTCTCCAGACGTCAGGATAGAGTTGGAGCTGTCATCCAAAGTGAGAAGCGTCGTTGCTTCCTTCAGACCGAGATCTTTCTCCGTTGTCGATTCCATGCCGGTCAAGAAGCGTTTCTTGAATACCCTCATTCGATCGGCCCGTGGCTTGGTTTGTGATGCACGATGAACGTCAACGATGTCGTACAGTGTTCGTGCAATAACCTTTCTAAACTGGTCACACCAAAGAATTGCTTGGTGATCCATGCTTGTCCACACTGTCGGAATCCCGGTCGTGAAAACTGTAAAGCCGTGCGTGGGCGGCACGAGAGACTCGAGGCTGGTATAGTCCGATGGTACAACCGTATCCAGGCCACCACCAGCTATTGAAACCAGAGTGACATGCCACAGCGGATTGTTGTTTGCCCACTTCTGCGAGTAGGCACGCCTCCAGTAATCGTTGATCTCGTCATACAACTGGACAATCTGCCCGTCAAAGGTAATAGCCGGTAGTGCATGGGGCGCAGACATTGTGATTATGGTATTGATGGAGTTCGATTGATAGTTTGCCTGGACGAGCATCGTCCTTGCAACCACTCCACCCATGGAGTGGCCGAGGACAATTACCGAGGTCGGGTCTGGCAAGTGATCGTCGCGAGCCTTTCGTTGGGGGTCCGAGTAAAGCGAGAGTACATAGCGAACAGCCTCGTTGAGATATTCGGCTTGATCATACAAGGTCTGGCCATGAAAGGCGGTGATATCTTCGTTGAAGTCAACGGTGAAGAAGTCAAGGCCTCGAATTCCAGCGTCCAGGGCCGCACTGTCATGTTGAAGATTGTGGTGAAAGAAATTTGCTGCCTCGGATGCGATCGGGCGGACCTGCTTATAACTCCCGGCGTTGCCAGGAATAAAGAGAACAGGAACTCCATTCAGCTAAGAGAGACGTTAGAGTGTGACAGGGAAGCTACCGCCATTGACAAAGATGAATAAGGCATACCTTATCCTCCTCATCAACTCCTTGTTCGCGATAAAGGTATAGCGAGTATTTGGTAGCAAAGCGAGTGTGTTCGGTATCAAACTCGGAGAAGCGTACGTAAGAGGGTCGCATATAGGACATGCGACAACCCTTGGCGTCGAGCTGGCGCGTTATGAGGGACCGGAGGATGCTGAAGAGAAGAGCGATTCCTAGGGCGGAGGTGAGAAGCACGAGTATGGAGATGGGCGAGGAGCGGTGGGAACGGCGTGCAGGGGAAGGAGACTGCGGCGGTGTCCTGCCGAGAGCCATGTTAGGGGTGGATGGAGCGGCGAGCGAAGTAGAGGTTTGCGTTATCGTGGTTGCTGGTAGGGGATCGTCGCGAACATGACCGTTTCGTCCATTGCGACCGTTTGAGTGCTTCCAATTAAGACTGCTTGGGCGTCTGCTCCTAGCGGATGACGGGCGCGAACTCAGGCCAGAAGGGCGCGTGTTGGGGCTGAGATCGGGGTCGGGAATATCGGAGTCGAGAGAGGATTCGTCACCGTCATCGGCCGACCCTGAGGAACGCCTCTTCATGGAGAAGGGAGCGTTGAGACTCGCCGAGAGCCTTGAGAGCAAAGGGAGATATAATGTGGAAACAGGTGTCGAGGTCGGGTGGTTACTACGACGGAGGAATAAGACCAAGAAGTGAGGGCGAATTTGAGATCGAGGGCGAAGCCGAAATTGAGGTCGAGGTCGAAGACGAGAGCGAAGACGAGGAGGGTTGGCGAGTTGGATGGACGGTTGACCAGGTTTGGCTAAGCTTGAGCAAGCAGCAACGGCGGCGGCAGCAGTAACTAGCAACTACCTACCTTAGTGGCCAGTGCCCTGTAGGTAGCAGAGCAGGAGCAATTATGGACGGGTAGTGGGTGGCAGGGGGGAGGGGGCCTGGCAAAGGCGCAATCCAGGCCAGGAGCGGTAACAAGCAGCGACCAGCACCAGCAATAACCGGCTCCGAGCGACAGCGACCGGGTCGAGAGAGATGGGGCGGCGAGGGCAAGAAATCAAACGAGTGTGAGGTCCAGTCGCGCAGGGACCTGGCGTGTGTGCGCCTGTCTCTAGGGGGACGGGAAGGCTGAGGGGATGTCAGTTGGTGCTGAAAAAGAATGAGCTCAACGACAGTGATGGAGGTAGCGACAGCAACAGCGACAAATACAGCAACAGCAACGAGGAGGGAGGAGAACGAGGGCGTGGAAGAGGAGGAGGACGACGACGACGACGACGCACTAGCGAAAGGCGACGACATGCCGTTCCATTGATGAGTGTTGGTGTGTGTGGGCGTGAGTGTGCGTGCGTGGCGGCGTGGGTAAGTGGGTGGGTGGGTGGTCAAGTTGAAGTGGGTGCGTGCTTCCATGCCAAGTGCTTGCTTGCCCTCCATGGAATCCCTGGAATCCCTGGATACTTCGTAGGCAGGAAATTGCCTGTTCATGGCGGCTCGGTCGTCCGAGTCGGCCAGTTAGCGTCGTGTCTCCCCTTTCCAGGTTCCCCCCCCCCCCCCCCCCCCCCCCCCCCCCCCCCCCCCCCCCCCCCCCCACTCCCCCT
>QGQB01000161.1:110344-149967 GCA_003385265.1 Neonectria hederae | reverse complement strand
TTACTATTAATTTAGGGGATTATTTCAAGTACCTTTTCCACTATTAAACTACTTTTTTACTATTTAAATATTATTAATTATTATTATAATTAATATAATAGAATATAATTATAATTATTAGTAGGGAATATAGTATTTTAGATTTTTATAATTAAAGTAATAAAAGTAAGCTCTAAATTTAGTATAAATAGTCTATATATAGAGAATTTAATAAGGTTAAAGTTTAATTTATTATTTTTAGGAGAATTTTTATAATTTATAATTAGTATATAAAATTTATAAAAGTAAGAATATTATAAGATTAAAGCCTATAACTAAGCTTTCTATATAAGATTAATTAGCTATTATATATAATAGGAATTTTAGTAATATAAATAAAAGTAATATATAAAAGGAGTTATCTATAAGGTTCTTTCAGAGGGTATTCTTACTTAGTATATTTCTTACTATATAAGAATAGTAAGAAAGGATTAAGAATAAAGTAAAGCTTTTGAATTATTATAGGGTTTACTAAGGCTAATTATACTATAGAAATCTTAGGTAATTAATTAAGGCTAATTATACTATAATAAATTATTAGTTAGCTAGAGCTTAGTAGTTAGAGGACCTAATTAGCATAAGCTTAATACTTTAGTAAATTAAATTATAAAGTTAATATATATAATAAAGTTATAATTATTACTATTTAATATATAGAAAAAGTAGTTAGTTATAAAAAGTAAGGGTAAAAGGTTAAAAGAAGGATAATTTCTTTACTATAATTAGTGTATAGATTAAAACCTTAAGGATTTTAGTTTATTAGACTATATAATTACTTATATAATTATTATATTATTCTATAACTATAGCCTAAAGGGCTATATATATTAATTATCTAGTAGTATAAAGAGTAGAAAAGTACTAAAAGTAATCTATACTCTAGATATCTAACTATTATTATAACCTATAATAAAAATTATATCTTTAGAATTATTAATTAAGACCCTTTTATTATATATATAGAAATTCTTAATCTAGTTAATCTATATTACTATAAGATAACCCTAATATAATAACTATATAAATAGGGTATTTAGTATTACTTTACACTTTAATAGTTATTTCTAAGCCTAACTATAGTCTAATAGTGTCTAGATTTTACATAGTAATATATTAATAAAGATAAAAGCTTTTAGTATACTTAGATTTTCTCTAATAAAGTCTTAATTAATTATACTAATAATAATAAAATAAAGTAGGTTTTTAGCTAATATATAAGTTAAATTCTTAATCTTATAACTCCCTTTCTAACTGCCTTTTAGAGTAAGAAACTTAGGAAAAAGAATATATAGCCTTACTAAAAGCTAATAAAGCATTCTAAAATATTCTTTACTATATTCTACCTTAAAAGGGCTATAGCTTTAATCCCTTTAAAAGGAGACTTTATTACTAAGTATAATAGTATAACTAGTTAGATTATCTTAAAATATCTTAAGACTTATCTTCTAAAAATTATTAAGGATAAAATAACATTTTAGCATAATAATAGACTAATATATAAAGCCTATATTATATAAAGGTAATTATATAGCTATACCTAAAGAGAGAGAGTTTTCCTACTATCTTAACTACCTTATTTACCTAATCTTAATATTATATACTAAAATAGTAACAGTCCTATAATACTAGAGATAGAGCTATAATAGCATTACAGTCTTAAAGTAAGAGCAGCAGAGCTACTACAATTTTAGGGCAACTATACTAATTAAGCGCTACTAATATATTACCCTACCCTAGGAAGCTAAACTGCTAAGCTAAAGATCCTAAGGGCTAAGGGCTTAAGCAGTAGGGGCTATTAAAGCAGAATAGAGATAAAAGGAGCTTAGAAGACTAGGAAGAATAGGGAGGTTAGAGATTAATATACATTATAGTACTATTATACCTTTCCTATTGTAACTTTATAGCGATTTAATAGTCTATTTTACTTCTTTACTCCTTACTATAAATACTATCTCTAATAAATTAATTTCTCTAAACCTATAGGTATAGTAAACTATTAAGGGAAATAATTACTATTAATAACCCTTTTAATATACTATCTATCTTATTAAGCTTATAGCTAATAAGTAGTAGAGACTCTATAATATTATAGACTTAAGATAGATAACTTAGGAGTTAGATATTACTATTAAATTCTTTTCTTTATTATAATCTTAACTTTCTCTCTAAGCCTATTAATATTCTTATAGAAGAGATAGAGTTAAACCTTTATATTAAGACTCTATAGACCTTATAGTAAATTAGCTATAAGAGATATTAGCTTAAGCTAACTATTAATAGAATTATTCCTAACTTTAACCTTAATAATAAGCTATAACCTATAAAGTAACCTTATAATAACTATAATATAGACTTATAATAGAACTCTAACTATAATATTAGTAAGCTTATCTTAAAGATTCCTTATTATAATAGAAAATCTTAGATTAAATTAAGAATTTACTTTACTAACCTTAATAGCTAATTCCTTTTATATCTCTTAAGCTTCTATATAGACCTAATAAAGGTTCTACTAGCTAATAACTATCTTAAAGGATTAATTAAGCTATATTAGAATAACTTCCTTAATAATAATTAGTAAGGTTAAGTTAATAAGATTATATAGAATAACTACCTTACTTAGGTTAAAGGGACTATTAATAATAACCTTACCTAATGCCTTAAGATAACTATAAAGTTAACTTACTATTATATAAAGCTAACCTAATCTATTAGAAACTTCTTTAATTACTATAAAGCCCTTAAAGCTAAGCTCTTAGAATAGCTACTTAATTCCTATTAAGTTTACTTAGCTATTTATTAACTTATACTTATACTATAAACCTAGGTAATTAGCTATAAAATCCCTTTAACTTAGTAGAAGTTTATTAGCTTAGTTATTTAAGTAGAAACTATCCTTAGAAGACTTAACCCTAGTTATAATAATATATACTTACTATTTACTTTAAGTACTACCTTAAATACTAACCCTATTAATACCCTAGTAACTCTATAAATACCTAGCTAATCCTATAGAAGAATAATTATATATTATAAGTATAAAGAAGAAAGATATATATTAACTAAATACTTAAAGCTTAACTATAAGATATATAAGAATAACTATTATATTATAAACTAGTATTAAGCTAGCTATAACTTTACTATACTTATAATAGCTCCTAATAATATTTAGTTTATTAATATAGAAACCTAATAGAAATCTAACTAAACTCTATTCCTATTAATATATTAGACTATTAAAATCTAATTATATATAAAGGATTAATAGAAAAGACTAAAAAGAAATACTTTAGCTAATATAGAAGCTAATATAAGCTTTATTTACTCTTACTACTTAATTATTACTAAATAGAAGAATATTAGACTTAGTAAAGTTTAGATTAAAGGAGTTAATAATAAAGTCCTTAGGAATTAAAGAACCTTCTAATAATTAGTAATAATCTATAATAGTATAGAGAAGGTAAGAATATATAAAGTCTACTTTTATATTACTATAATCTATTAGTATAAGACTATCCTTAGAGATCCTTAGTTTTATAATATAGAATTCTAGGTCCTTAAGTAGAAAATAAAGACTTAAAAGTATACTATACTATAAAATAATATTAAGATTATTATAAAGAAGAAAGGAATATATAAGGCTACTAAGGAGTATATTATTACCCTTATAATTACTAATAATCCCTTAAATATTCTTATTCCTATACTACTAAAAGAGACTCTAATTACTCTTATACTACTAAAAGAAACCCTAATTATTCCTATACTACTAAAAAGAACCCTAGAGGACTTACTATAGCTTAGTAATAAGAAGCTAGTAACTAACTACCTAGAATTCTACCTAGAATTTAGAAATATCTTTAAAATAGAAAAAGTAAACCTTCTAATGCTTAAGGGATAAATATACACTATTAATACAGAGGAAGGCTAAATATTACTATAAGGACCTATCTATAGTCTTACTATAAAGGAACTAAAAGTCCTCTAGGCTTACTTTACTAATATATTAGTAAAAGGTTAGATTTAATAATCTATTAGCTTAGTAGAAGTCCCTATCCTATTTATCCCTAAGAAAGGAAGTAAACTATATCTTTATATTAACTATTATAGTCTTAATAAGATTACTAAGAAGAATAAGGCTCTTTTACCTTTAATCTATAAAATCCTAGATTAGCTTAATAAGGTATACATCTTTATAAAGCTAGACTTAAAGGATATATACTACTAGCTATATATCTATAAGGGAAATAAGTAAAAAATAGCTTTTTACTATTACTATAGTTACTTTAAATACTTAGTTATACCCTTTAAACTAATTAATACCCTAGTAATATTCTAAGAATATATTAATAATATCCTTATAGAACTTATAGATATAATCTATATTATCTATCTAGATAATATCCTAATATATAGTAATAACCCTAGTAAGTACTTATAGTATATCTATAATATTCTTACCTAGCTATAAGTAACTAGCTTATATATTAACCCTAAGAAGTATAAGTTTAACCTTAAGTATATAAGCTTCCTAGGGTTTATAATAAGTACTAAAGGAATCTATATAAAGCTAGAATATATTAAGAGTATTATAAAGTAATTATTACTTAGCTATATAAAGAATATCTAAATCTTCTTAGGGTTTATAGGCTTTTATTAATATTTTATTAAGAACTATAGTAAGATTATAACCCTTCTTATAAACTTATTATAAAGTAATAATAAAAGGACCTTTTAACTAGATTACTATAAGACTAATATATTTAAGCAGCTAAAGTTAGTATTCTTAGAAGAATCTATTCTTACTTACTTTAACCCTTAGTTACCCCTAAGGATTAAGATAAATATATTAGAATATACTATTAATATAGTCCTATTATAACTTTAGTAAGGCTATTAATACTTAGTAATATATATATTATATAAGCTAATAGGAGTAAAATTATAATATTTAACCCCTAATTCTAAGCTTCTAGCTATTAAGGAATCCTTTTATACCTAGAAGTACTATTTAGCCTATATAGACACTAAGATTAAAGTCTTAATAGATTACCTAAATCACTAATACCTTATAATAAAGCTAAAGCTATTATCTAAGTAAGTAACTATACTTAATAACCTTTATCCCTTTAACTTTAAGATTATCTATTAGCCTAAAGTAAGGAATCTAATAGATAGTCTCTTAAGATAGCTTAATTACTTTAATAAGGAAGTAATAAATAGAGCCTAAATAGTTACTTTATTACTATTCCTTAGTAGATTTAAAGTAGAAAGGTAAAGGAATAATAATAAAGTAATTCCTAAAGTAAGCCCTAACTATAAAATGCTAAATATAAGCTTTAAGTTTAATACTAAAAGGCAGCTTAGTAATAGTAAGATAGCTCCTAAAGTGGGCTCTAACTATAGAATGCTAACTATTTAAGTAGATAATCCTCTTAGAGGAAGTAATTCTATCTATAGCCTTATATTAGTATATATAATAGTAATCTTATAGAGCCTTAGTAATAGTCTTATAGTAAAGTTAGTAGACTTTTACCTTAGGAAAGCTAAGGAACTAGGAAAGAAAATCTCCTTAGCTATAGCTATATAAAGCGCTTAAGAAGTAGATTCTTTCTATTAGGAGAAATTATAAATAGTTTATTATAAGATTATAGTAAGGAAGCTTATAAAGTAATAAAGAGCTAAATAGTCTATTAGTATAAATAGCTTACTTTATTATAGCTAAAGGATTTATATTCCCCTTAGTATATATATAGAATTATTAATACTAATATATAATAACCCTACTATAGAATACTAAGGAGTTAATAAAAGCCTTAGATAGCTATAAGCTTAGTATTATTAGCTCTCTATAAAGAAAGATATAAAGGATTATATTTAGATCTATATAACTTACTAATAGACTAAGCCTTAGCTATATTAACCTTATAGCTACCTTATTTTACTCTTAGTACTAACTTAACCTTAAGAGGAAATCTCTATAGACTTTATTACTAACTTACCTCCTATTACATAGGAAAAAGGCTATATTTTTAATAGTATCTTAGTTATTATTAATTAATTTATAAAATACTCTCTATTTATATTAACCTTAAAGTAACTTATTACTAAGGGACTAATAACCTTATTCCTTAAGAAAGTCTTCTAAGACTATAGATTACCTAAAGGAATTATTACTAATTATAGCTCTCTCTTTATATCTAAATACTAAAGAATATTCTATAACTTACTAGTAACTAAGTAGCTATTTAGTACTACTTTCTACCCCTAGATAGATAGTTAAATAGAGAAGCTTAACTAAACCCTTAAGCATTATATATAGTATTTTTATAACTAAGAATAGATTAATTAGATTAATATCCTCTTATTAACTTAGTATACCTATAATATAAGTAAGCACTTATCTATTAGCAAAAGCCTAGTAAAATACCTATAAAGCTTTACCCTTTAAGGACTAAATTATATAGAGGAACCCTTACTAATTATTAGTACCTTAGCTAAGTTATAAAGCATTTTACTTTACTAATATTATAAAGTAATATAGAAGCTACTTAGTAATATTTATAAATATTAAGCTACTTAATATAACTATAAAAAGGAACTAATATTATTCAATATAAAAAACTTAGTCCTACTATCTATAAAGAATATTAAGATTTAATAACTTAGTAGAAAATTAGTAAATAAGTATATAGAATCTTACTAAATTACTAAATACATTAGAGACTATTATCTTATCTATAAGCTTAAGCTTTTATTATAATTATAAATATATAATATCTTTTATATTTTAAACTTAGAGAAATAGAAAGGTAATAAACTAAAAGTAATATAGTAATAAGATAACCCCTTTATTACTAATAATATCTATATTATTAAATATATTATTATATATAAAGGTTCTAGAAGTAATTAGTAGTATTTTATTAAGTAGAAAAGCTATAATAATATAAAAAATTCATAGGTTAACTATAAAGACTTTATAGATAAAAGCTTTATTATAGACTATAAGTAGTAAATTTATAATAAGGCAATAAAGTAATAAGTCTAATATATAAATTAGATTAATTCTACAAAATGCCTAAAGAGTAGAGAGAGAGTATACTAACTACCCTTAGTTACACTAGACTAAATTAAGACTCTAAAAAACAAATAGTAATCCTACTGCATACTACTAACAGCTCCCTAGTAATACCCCTATTACTTTTCCTCCTTATCCTTAGCTAAGTTAAGATCCTAAGGGACTAAGTTAAGCCTAATATAAGCTAGTAATAAGACTATATTAAATACTCTATAACCTAGGTTCTCTATAATAGTATAGAGAGTATTAATAAGATTTAGCTATACCTATAACTAAGTTAGTTACATTAGCTATATATATACTACTAGCTTACTAATAATATAGATAGCAGTAATAGCAGTATTAGCAGTAGTAGAGTAAGCCTAGGCACTCTTATTACTAAACTTAAGCTAGTATAATAAGCATAGGATAAGAATATAAATAGCCTAAATATCCTATACTTAGTAAATTAGCAATAAATATATAGAGAATTAATAATAACTTACTATAAGCCTAAAGTACTTAGCCTTAGTCTTAGGGAAACTATTACTAGTAAGTAAAGAAAAAAGATAGACTAAAACTAGTCAATTAGCATAAGGAAGCTAATTTATAGTAAGTTAATTATATTCTAAGTATAAATAAGTAAAGAGCAAAGTAACTTATAGACTTATATAGTTTCCTATTCTTAATGCAATAAGTATACTTATCTAAAGTAGCTATACTAAAGTTAATAGATAAACTACTAATAAAGTTATAGTAAACTTATAGCTAGGGATAAAGGAATAGGAAATTAAGGTCTCTATAGGGATATTATCCCCCTTAGTATAAACAGTCTTACTAGGGTATTAGTTAGTAGTAGTATTAAGGTAATAATAATAATAGCTAAGTTACATAATATTAGTAGTAAGCTAAGAAGTTACTAATAAGTGCATAAGACTTATAGAGACATAGTATAAGAGAGAGAGAGAGAGAGATAGAGAGAGAAACTATAGCTTATTAGTAATAATCCAATAGCAAAGTTAACTCTTAAAGTTAGGCTAGAGAATTACCTATAAAGATAATAATAAAGTTAAAGGAAGGAAAAAGGCAAGGAAATCAGGGACTAGATAAGGCTTTAAATACTCTATAAGCCCCTAGTTAAACAGCTATAACTAATGAACATTTAAGCAGCTTAATAATAGCCCTATTTAATAACTATTATTATAATTATTCTAACTTAATTAAGTAATAAAAACATAATATTACTATTTATAACTAAATATATACCTTATTTCTAGCTTAATTAAGATAATCTTACTATTAGTTTAGGTAAGGACTAGAACCTAGGAATAATATCCTAATTATTAATATTATTACTAAAACCTCTATAACTACTTATAGCTAGGTTATTTCTACCTTATTACTAAATTAAGTAAAGCTACTAGATTAAGAACTAATACTTTACTAACTAATATTATTACTAAGATTCCCTATAACTACTTATAATTAAGTATTTTAAGCTCTATAACCTAATTAGACTTAGCTAATAAATTAGATTAAATATATTATAGGTTTATATTATGCTTAATATCTCTATAACTAATTACAGCTAGAGAAATATAATCTTACTACTTAATTAGGTAATTATAATAGGTATTAGGGAATAATATAAGGATTAAGCATTAATAGTTAAATTCTCCTATAATTACACTTATAACTACCTCACTAAGGACTTAAAGGCCTAAGAACAAGCCTTTATAAGCAGGGAGACTCTATTATATACTAAAATAGTAATAATCCTATAATACTAGAGATAGAACTATAATAGCATTATAGTCTTAGAATAAGGGCAGTAGGGCTACTGCGATTTCAGGGCAACTATACCGATTAAACACTACTAATACATTACCCTACCCTAGGAAGCTAAACTACTAAGCTAAAGGTCCTAAGGGCTAAGGGCTTAAGCAGTAAGAGCTATTAAAGTAGAATAGAGATAAAAGGAGCTTAGAAGACTAGGAAGAATAGGAAGATTAGAGATTAATATACATTATAGCACTATTACATCTTTCCCGCTGTAACCTCACAGTGATCTAATAGTCTATCTTACCTCCTTACTCCTTACTATAAATACTATCCCTAATACTTAATCTTATTGAAAATCTATAGGTAATTTTAAAAGAGTGGATTTATTAGTAATACTCTTATTTAGTAGGACTTCCTAAGAATACTAACTCTTTAGATCTTTTAATTAAGGCTGTAATTAAGCTATAGGCTAAGATTAAAGAAGAAGTAGAGGAAAATATTATAAATTTAATGTCTATATAAATATAGGTAGTTATAGATATAAATAGTTAGTATACTAAATTTTAATAGAAGTCCTAGTAATCTCTAGCTTCTAAGCTTTAAATTAATCTATTCTATAATTTTCTATGACTTTAATTAAGATTATAGTAGCTGGTTAAAGACTATAGTGTTATTGCGGAAATTCGGGTGGATCCGGGCATTGTCGGAACTTTTGCAACGCACTGTAGATGCCCAGCCAAGCAACCACTCACCGTCCAGCGTTCGTCTAAGGGCGATCGTCATCGCCTCCAGGGACTGCTACCCGAGAACCCGTAATCTGTAATTAGCAGCCCGCAATACGATATATCTGTCAGCATCGACTCCAGCACAACCCGCTGTAACGGGTTTATTTAAAGAGTTCAGTGTCTTGAGCCAAGCCTAATCTCGGGCTCTGAGCCGAGAGATCCATAGAGTGGGTGGACGGACGGGAAGTACGGGAATGCTCATGTTCGTACATGCCAAGATGACCGGTAATGTGTTCTCGTGTCTTGCCATTCAGCAGCTCTAATTTACATACCACCAATAAGATCATATTGGCTCTTTCGTATCTGTCTGTATCTCTCTCATACACAAATACTCAGCTGATGTCAACTCTTTCTCTCTCTCTCACTTCCTAACTCGTCAAGCAAACACCACTACATAGACCCACCACCAGATGCAACTACCTCAACCTTCACGCCCTCGCATAAACAGCCACCACTCATCCATACGAAGTTTCATACATTTTCTTGTAAAAAGGGTCTAAGCATATCAGCTTACCAAGCAGCCAACTCAAACTAGATAATTAGATCCCGGTATCCCCAACTGTTTCAGCCAAAGTCCCTGGACTCAATCCCTTGCATCACCCTCCTATTTATAGCCTTCCAGCCCACCATAAACTCGGACAACCTACCCTCAAGCGTAATGAACTCGCTTCTCACGCTTCCATTGACTTCGGTCTCTCAAAACTTGCAAAATATATCAGCACATTAACGCCGTCAATCGAGAAAAGGTTGCTTAGTTCTGACCATTTCGGATTGCGTTCTCAAGGTCACTTGCACAGAGGGCCACCAAGCTGGTCATTAGTATCACAATTCGGAAAGAACGAAAGACGAGTCTCACCAACTGGATTTTTAGTTCTGTAAATGTAAACCATTCTGATATGACCATGTATTGCATCGCCATCCCCTGTTCAAGCCGATTTGTCCATATGGGAAACGCCCCAGCCACGGAATCGTGTAGACGTGTACGATTCTAAATCTAAGAGCTTTCAACGTATACTCCTAAGAAATAAATCCCTCGGGTTTCCATTTTGATGGTGTAGGTACATTATACGAGCTCCCGTCGCAATTACCATCCCGCACGCGGCGCACCACAGGGGAGTTCTCTAGCTCCCGCGTGTTAAAAGACGTGTCTTTCGCACTTCTGTAAACTCGTAGTAACTGCCCTTGACGTGCTACCTGCGAAAATAGGGATTCGTATCTATCATCGCCAATACGTCTCTCTATCCCACCGTGTGTGTTCTTCTCGTTGACTTTCCGATGTTATGTTCAGATATTAATACCCAGGAGGAAAGACATAGTAAGACCTCCATCCAATATGAAGCTCCATTCTCATTGACCTCATTCAATCTCTTCGTCGCGTACTTTTTCCAATCTCACTTAGAACTTCGACAAAATATCCCTCGCCATATCACCATGTCGGTGCTAAGCTCCACAAAGGCCTTGACCTTGGCCGGTCACAGAGGCTTTGAGCCTGTAGAATAGCTGAAAGCAAAGACGCTTGTATTCTGAGCGCTTGACAACTGGTTCAAAGCAAACCCGAGCTAAACACACAGTTTTAAAATCAGTAGCCAAAATGTTCAGGTTCCCAGTTCTGCAATCAACGTCTTGTTGGGTTGCATTCGTGACCACTCCAGAAGCATTGGCGTCTTGTCTGGTCTAGTGGCATACACGTACTGCACCATATTGTGAGAGTCGTTTCGAGGCAAAGTTCAGGAGACATGATGTTCTCAACTCAAATAAGACATCGCTTAAGTCGTCAGCTCTTAACAGATTATAAGTACTGGTCATTCCTATCAGTTAACTGTTAACAGGTTTCACCGCAATGAGAAAGTAGATGCAGACATTTTCAATTTTCTGGCAGCTTAGGGGTCTTTCTCTATTCTTCAATGCAACATCTATAGCGTTATTAAGAGACAAAGGATATGCGAACATCGAAATTTATGCATAACGCACTAATGGCAAGCAACATGCCGGTATGCTACCTCCCTCTATCAATCTCTCGGGTTGAGGATAAAGTTACCAATCCTCAGCCAAACTCGTTACCACCAACCACTACAGAACCAGTACAACCTTCTTTTCATGATCCAGAAGAAGCATCTACTTCAAGTATCCACGTGAGTTAGTCGGTAAAACAATAATCCACACATGATTCATTATGCAGCCTCTCCTATCCTTCCTTTCCATCCCCATCAAGCGACGTCATCTCAATCGCAGAATGATGTTACCAACCTCACGAACTCTACCAATATTCACACAGGCTTCAAAGATATCCTACTAAAACGAACGATGAGCCCGGAGACAGCCCCCGTGGCCTAATGGTTAAGGCGCCTGCCTTCTAAGCAGGAGATTGCCAGTTCAACCCTGGCCGGGGGCTATGGTTGTTTCTTTTTTTCTTTTTTTCTTTGTTTTTCTTTTTTGGCTGCCTTCTTTATCCGGGTTTGATAGTATCGTGAAGACTTCAACTATGGTAGGTGACGTTGACGCGGTTCGGTTGGTCACATAGTTCCACGTGATGCAAACCTTGAAAACTTGCACGAAGGAAAGGAAACAAGGAGATGTCGATTTAAATGTGGTTGTTGAGGATTTAAGGAGGACTAATTACGCGTGGTTACATTGCTCGAACTATGCCATGATTGTGAACAACTAAATTACTATTGTAACGGAGATTTCTCGATGGTCCGTCCAACTCCGACTTACCTTACTGTGCTTGGCGACAGCCGACTAGCTTCCAGTTGATGGAGAGTATTGGGTACATACCTGGTATCAACCTTCATTCAGTTCTACTACTGCAAATTGCCGGGCTTTCTGGTTGTAACTGGACGGTTTGGTCATTGCTGTCAACAGACTCACTCGTCTAGATTGACATGTTCACTATTCAGGAGCACAAATGACTGTAATGTCCCGGTCTCTTCTGGCCCGGTCAAACATAACCCTAGAACAGATGCTTTGAAGACGTAGCTCCCACTGAGCCAGGTACTCGGTTTGCTCTTGTCCTGTGAGAATTGCTGCGTAGTTGAAATCATGGTGGAGGAGATTCTAAACAAAGTTGGCCATGTGTATCCAGCTAGAGTAGCTACACGCAATATGCAACTAGTTGTTTACTACACGATCTATCCAACCTTCTCGTTGATGGCTAACCAGCCGTCATTGGACTCACCCGTCAGAATGTACTGGTTGGGTCGAGGCCAACTACAACATGACTTGATAAATGGCATATTGTTAGTGAGAAATTGTACATATGGGACTCCGGTCTAAATATTCATAACAATCCACCGCTTTTTTAGTTTTGCATCAAGTTGAGGCCACCAAGTTAACTAGAGAAACCAACAACCTCATGCGAAAATGAGCTTTGAAGTTCAAATTTCGGGACGTTCTAAGCCGTCAACCAACTAACCGGGCACACCAACGTTTTTGCCTCTTTTGAGTGATATTCGACATCCACTGAGTACCAGATTACTTATGCCTTCCTCATCCATAATCATGTCACCCAGAATCCAGTGCATGGTTCACTTCGTGAGTAGATTTTGACTCCCGAAACCTCAACTAACCTACCCTAGAGTTCCACAAATTGATACCATCCGACATTGTCGAACGACCTCATCCTGCACATGCCAGAATCCTGCCACGTAGACAAGCCAGGATCCATACTGGCGTGATAGAGATTGGCGAAAGAGTCCGCAGCGAGGCCCATCTGCCCTCTCCGGCTCTCCCCTCACGCGGCAGTGTAGACCGGTAGGCGGCACGTCTTCCCCCAATGCCGGCCCTCACGGCGGTATGCCGGAGCTCTAGACAATCGGAAAACGACCCGTGTAGCCACACCGGCAGAGCTAGCGAGGGGCACAGCAGTCGATGTCGTCTGCTTACCCTCCCTCACACCCTGTCTGAAGACTCACAAAGTACTGTCACGACCAACAACAACCATCTGGGTCTGTCTTCCCACCCAACAAGGTTGGTTTCCGACAGGAATAACCTGGGGGCCTTGATTCGGACTACTTCGCATCCGCCCGGTGGCGGTCGGTTAAGGCGGACGCTGCGGCGAGACTCTCGGCCACGCTGGGTTGGATTCTTGCCCACACAGGCATAGGTTAGGGAGGCTTCCACATTGGAGTCACAACTATCCGTATGTGGTGGTCGCCGAGCCTACGGGGACTTGCCAGGAGATATGGGGGCTGAAGATGTGGGAAAAGAAAAGAAAGGAAACGGGAATGGTGCCTCTTCAAGGGTCCTGGTGCGCATTAGATCTTATGCGATATGTATGCTGTTATGCTAGGTTTTTTTTGGGGTTCGGGTTTTGGCGTAGGCTCAGATCGCCTTGTTCCGAGTCGACACACCGCCAGGAACTTCTTCATAGACAGAGGCTATTGAGAAAGGGACGACAAACACGATGTCGATATTTGTTTGCAGCGACATGGGACCGTGGGACTTTGGGAGGGTGCCTGAAGGATGCTTCTCGGGTATGCTCACTGCCGCTTCCTTCGACATGGAGCGCGCAGTGCATATGCTTCAATACGTATACCCGGTAGAAGAACAGTAGAAAACAGGACGCAAAAAGGCACAGTTGCCCGTTACGACCCGTCAATTGGTACCGTATTCAGACCACGGTGCCGTTTTGGGGACGGCAGCCCTGTGTTGATGACCCCAGCTATCTCCAGGGTGAGACGGTTCACTAATTACTTCATATTCGGCAGGTGGTTGAACAGGCTCGCCACGTACCCCTGCCGTCATCTTCTACCACCCATATACATGTGCCGTACGAAGTACGAATAGATGTGATGCTAAGACAGGCGATGGTATTGGGCGTTCGGATTGCAGAAACATGCCGAAATGCATGCGGCTGTAGGGTAGGATAGGGGCGAGCTCATGGTTAGCTTCCTTGTCGACTTTGTTAGTCCCTGAGGAATGGTCTGGGGTCGTTTGAGGCCTGATGGAACGAATAAATGGTGAGGGTCTACTCCGTACGTGCTGGGGGAGCTGGAAACTGTGCAGCCACAAAAAGTTTCCCTAACAAGTGGCATGTCGTGAAGTCCGCGTCCACAAGTGTTGAGTGAGACGAGACGCCACGCCGCCTGCATTCCGTCCATCCTGCCCCCTGACACTGCACTAATGCCACCACACCCTAACGGAGACCTGTCACGACGCTCCGTCGGTATTGTCGGTGCTGCACCCTGATCGAGTCTTGTTGCCCACCCCCCCCCCCACGATTGGACGATTGGGCGATTGTGCTTCTCGAAAGGTTAGGCGGGTCAAGGGTTAGAAAATTAACCCTCCAATCAGATACCGTCCTTCTGGCTCTCACGCCAGAGGTACCCAAGGCCCATAGTACATGCTAGAACCCTGACCATGGTTACGAATGGGCCGAGGATCACCAAATCTCGAGTATTTGACCGTAATGGGATAGCAGCTCGGTGGAGATTGGGTCGAGCATGGTGGGCCCGTACAGGTTGGCCGCATCGGAGAACTCAGTGACGTCTTCAGCTGCTCCAATCTGGTGTTTGCCGTCGATGCCCCAGAATCCGCCCAGAAAGCCATCGATGCCCACCCAAGAATAGCAGGCACTGCGATGCGACCCCTGGGCTTCTATCCGTCCATTCCAATGCACCGGGGTTCCATTCCGGCGTCCCTGCCTTTGCCTGCCCAGGATGCCACGAGGACCTGGAGCTGGCCGCGGCTGATAAGGACCCCTTTTCCCCTCTCTTGGCATCCTTCGAGAAGAGTTCTCGGCACGTGGGCGCTGAGTCGAGTCCCAACTGAGACCGCGGCCGCTCCGTTCGTTCGGCTGACGAAGACTGGGATGGCGGCTCGGAGACCAGTGGGCGAGAATGGAGCCGGCCCTCCGCTCGGCGCTTAGACCAACAAGGCTCTGCAAAGTTGGTGCAATGCCGGCAGAGGTGACGAGGAATCTACCGGGCTCATCATCAGGGCTGTAACGACCGAGAGTCGCAAAACATGACCCACTGGAATGTGTTGTTGAGAAGTTGAGATCGCCCTTGGTCTGGTCTTGGTCTGGCATTAGCGGTGGCTCTTTAGCTGAGTGGCACAGAGATCAGGCCGTCTCAGCCAGAGACCCCGTCGGCGGGAGTGACGAGAGAAGGGAAGGAAGGTTACAAAGTACACTTCCTGTATCGTGAAGAAACGATGGAGCGGGATTTGCAAGCCAGGGGAGGAAATACAGGCGGAAGGGTTACTATGGCCCAGGCGGATGATGTGACAACGACCAAATGCCTCGTGGTGCCTTGTCTTGGGGTTCTTCATGGTCGAGAGATGGCTGTGGATTCCCCCAGGTCTGGCTGCATTCACACCCTACCCACCCGGACGCGGCCGCCAGGTTGACGGCTCACTAATGCTTGCCAAGAATGCCGGAAGCGCGCACCCTGATCCGCTCCGGGCTTCGGTGGGTCGGAAAGGGTACGGAGACTTTTCGTCTATGGTCAATATGCCGTCAAGTAATCCGTGCGACGACGAAATAGGAAATCCGTCTCCAGGGCTTGCGTCTATTGGCGAGTCATCATGGACCACCAGCCCTAGCGCACCCCGGTTATCGAAATGAAACCTTGCTAGCAATACATGAGCTAGTGAGGATCGCCTGTCGCGCCTGGATATTTCACCGTGAAGTCCGTACATACGCAAGTACGAAGTACGGCCTTATAATTAGCCTGTGATCATCCTCTTTCGCTATACCGGCTTCTGTGTTACCGGAGGTGATGTCACACACACACACACACACACACACACACACACACACACACACACACACACACACACACACTCGGTGATTTGAAAGAGTCCGACGCAACCTAGGTGGACCTTCGTGCTTCTGCTCCGACACTCTCGGTCCTCACAGCCATGACAGGACCATCCATCTTCAATTCCCGGTGCCAACACTCCGGAGCTGAGAGCATCAATGGGTTGCTCTCGGGCCTTTGCTAATCGTAGCGGCGTGTCAATATCATGCACCGCACACCGATAACTTAGCGTTTGCCTCGAGATCGACGTTTGCCGCCCGCGGTAATACCCTTCTTCCACGCTGGCGCTATTGAACAAATGCCGGGCTAGTCTTTGATCGAGGCCGGGCTTGGCCGAACTCTCCTTTCAGGAGTTAGAAGCGGTATTGAAGCTCGGTCCACCGAAGTGCCCGTTTGCCTGAAGTGCCGGACAATTTGCAGTGCTGAAGACAAAGGGCCGGCAGTACGTGCACCACATGCTTCATTTTGATGTCGCACTTGAGGTTGTTCCCCACCCCCGACAGACTGGATCGTGGTCTGTTATTCGAAATTCTGCATCGCCCGTGCAGCAGCTTCTTTTTGCCTGCATGATTGGTATTGCTCTATGTGCCAACGCGCCAACAGGCACACCCTCCCTACCGGCGGGGTATACTCGTACGCGTGGATATGGATACAGCCAGCTCCGAAGCATTTGATTCGAAGAAGCGAAGCGAGCGGAAATCCTTCGGGTGTCTGAATGGTCATGATGTCACTGCTCAGCCACAGAGCGAGCCCACCTTCTCGAGGCAGTCTCCCATGCGTCTCACTGATGCCACAATTCCATAGATAACGTCAAACTAGTGAATTCCAAGGTGTTAGACTAAGCATTGGTGTCCTGATGCGATGGGCGGCTTGCAACACCAGAGCCAGCTGGCTGGGCCGAGTGGGCACTACTGAAGCAGTATGAACTTGTACCTTGTACGGAGTAGAAATGGAGGAGCTTGATCGAACGTTCCCGTTTTATGTGCCTGGTCGGCGGGTACTCACTATGATGTTGACCCCTTAACTCGCCATCTGCGTCTTATACGAAGTACGAAGGAAGAGCACGCGTTCGTTGCCGTAGGAAGCCTGAATCATCATCTGGCGCTGTATCCCTAGGTACGTAGGCAATGCGGGTTGAAGAAAGCACTACCGCTCTCCTCATACAAATTTGTGAGGCGACCAGCAGTGTTTTTTCCAATCCCCCTAGTAAGTGATAGTAGTTGCACTGTCAAGGGAAAACACCATGCATTCTGGGTGTCTCTGATTTGCTACCGGCTGGCCGTCTCGACCCTCTAAGCTACATGCGCCAGAAGACATCGTACAACCAACATTCAAGACATGCGTCGAGGTGGTTTGAGTCACGCACGTCCCTGGACTGTACTACCCAGCGATGCTCTAATGCTGAAGCTTCGTGGGAAGTGTTGGTTCGGAAAGGGGACCAGGAATGAGGGTACGTAGATGATTGACGGGTGACTGTGTGCGCTTCATTGTCAAGATTAGCTTGGAGCTCGGAATGCTGAGTACCGTTCTGGTGGGTTTGACTGATTGGGTAGCCGACAGGATAAGGGAGCTGATTGGTGTGGCTCAGAGAACGGCGAGTCAGGCAGAGTGCTTTTTGTTCATTCCCGTCGGGACCGACAAGAGCCCCAACGGTGTGGGGATCCGGGCCAACACTGCAGGGCACCCGAGCCTGCATCGACCCCAGGGAGTCCCCTGTTAATACCCGTTTCTTCGAGGCTCTGGCCGCCCCGTCCCTGATACCCACGTTCCACGCTGGTCCGAAGATCCCGGTGGTAGCTTGGCGCTTGCTTAGAGAAAGCTGACTTGTGTTGTGGAGAAGAATTTTGTCGCGCGGTACTATGTACTCTGTGCTTGTGGTCTGCGATCGCTGAAGTAAGGTTTATGGTGTTTATGAACAATGTAAAGCCGAGAAACGTCCTGACGGGTTAATGCAATCTCGGCAAGTTTTCGAGATTTTTCACGCGTTGGTTGTGTCTGATTTCAATGAGATGTTGTGCTTCGTAGGATCGTTTGAAGAGGCTGAGGGCGCTAAATGAAAGAGAGCGCGGCATTTGGATAAAAGGGGCGAAACCAGCGAGGCCCCTCTCCAGCTTCCAATAAGCCCAGCTCCCTAGCTACCTGGGTACCTACGTAGCTCAGGACAGCCAAGAGGTAGTGCCCCATGGCACTGGGGTGTGTCAGTGGCCCATTCGAGAGATGGCCAAGCCCTCTCTCTGTCTGAGGCAGGCTAGATGTTTTCGAGCGAACGAGGCAAATATTGGTGGTGGGCCGATCTGGCCTGCCTGTTGATCTTTACCACTGGGGCTCGTGCCATCGGGGGTTTCATCTGCTCTTTCAGCGATGACCCCAAGGTGGCAATTCTCGGAGCCGCTGTGCGAGGCGAGGACGGGGTGACAGGGAGGTAGCATCTGGGGACTCGGCCGAGCGACCCTGAGCAAGGGTCCTTAGTGTCTGTTTGCACAAGGGTCGGAGATGAAGCCGGATCAGGAAGCCGAAAAGTCGAGGTCGTCATGCCAGATGCAACGGCGGCACAGCAGTGGATCTGGGGTAGACAGGTCAGAAGATGATCGTAAAACTGGCCGTGGTGCCTTTCTAGATATGACAGACAGCCTTATGCAGTGTGGGCTTGTGACATGAGTGGCTGGCGAAACAAGGGGATCAATACCGAGGCAGTTGTGCAAACACATGTTTGTCGCCATCCCGTTTCTTGGGCCTTCTGCAGCCACTTGCCGGCGAACCCAGCGTAGGTTTCGCCAAACGAGCCTCTCAGACGCTGCTTCATGACTGCGTTTGAGTTTTGCTATGCCGTTCGGAGTGGATGCTGGCGCTGACTGGTCTGGGACTTGTCAGCTCATCTGGGCGCATTCCGAATCTAAATTTCGATCTTTCCGTGGCCTTACCCCTGCAGCTCCCAGTCAAACCACCTCCGCCTCTAGGCCAGCAACCAAAGCACAGTCTGGCATGATAGGCACATCGCCGTTCAGGACACAACCATAACCGCCGGAATTGCTCCGTCCTCGCGCCCCAAGCGAGAAGCTCGTCCAATGTGCGTCTGAATGATGTCGACGTCCCCCCGCAGTCCGGCAGCGAAGGCGGGCCGGGGAGCGACAAGGAAGTACGTACAAACATAGTACGATATGCACATGTTTCGTCCGTCGTCTGAGATCCGAGACCTGAGCGAGGCTCTAAAAGGACAGTCTGTACTGATCACTGGCTCAGTGATAGCCGCAGTGGCGGGAATGGAGCTTTGGTGGAGTTTAGTTTCCTGGTTCCTTGATTGTGTTGCCCTAGGGCAAGGACAAACGGATAAACCTGGAAGTCAGGCAGTAACTCGACTTTGTGCTCTTGCCATGAAACATTATTATAACCTGACCTGAGGCAGTAGCGAAGGGACTTTCCCAAGGTTGGTAGTTACTTAGGTAAGGTACACTTATCGCATCTCCACTGTTGTTAGTCGGCGATCCCAGTTGAGGCAGGTACGAAGTTGAGTTGGTTGGCAGGTGCTCTTCGCAGACTAACCTGCTGCCGTGATATTTGTTCCACCTCCTAGTTCTGGCTGACGAGCGTCCTCCCTTGTCTTGTCTTGTCATCTATTCGTAAACATCGTACTAGGCTCCAGCTGCCTGTGTCGTTGTGGCGCATTCTCGCTCTCAATTCACAGAAGCGGGTTATCCACAGAGCTCAACGTTGGAGATGCCTGTAAAAATCCAGATCCACGAAAATCCCTCGACGAATGCGCGAGACTACGGACGAGATCCTCCATGCATGAGATACAGGTGTGCATATTGCGAAAATATTCCGCCTGTCTACAGTTATAGTGCACTTCCTTGACTCCCTTGCCCGTGGATTGCTGGCCTGGAACGTTCGTGAAGTTAAGGCACTGACTTCATCTCTCCAGCACCGAGCAGGAGGCACAGCGATGAGACTTTGCAGACGCCGCAGACGCCGCAGATGCCGCAACGCAACCTCATCTCTCAGAGCTACACGCTACATGCACCGCCGCAGGACTTCCCGGCATCCTTCCTCAACCCTAAACTACCAGTGTCTGGAAAAGCGAGCCGCTCCCTCGGACCCTGTCACTGCTACTGGAGTGGCTCCCAGAAAGCGACGCGCCGGGTCGACGCTAGCGGCAAAAGATCATACGAGTGCCGTGAAGGGCGTGACGATAGTGCCATACGATCCCCTTTCGAGCGCCATATGCCGCACCCAGCCAGGACGTCATGAGTGTGGGCCGTCGGGGACTAGTAAATTAGGTAGCGGCCGGCACTGCGCGAAAAGCAAATTCTCCCCACGACGCCGTCGATGAACCAGGACAGCTCGGCAAGATAGGTCAAAGTCAATCGCTCCGGCTCGTGAATCGACAAGGGCTTGGCATCCACCACCCCAGTGGGCCAATGTGCCCCCAACGGCGGCCACAAAGCCGCGGGCGTGTCCGGATCATGCCCACCCCTAGAGCATCGACAGGCTACCTTTTGCTCTTCACCCGCTGGCAGGTTTTACATAGTATTGCGAAGCAGCCATTCTGCCGGGTTACACAGCGGCCTCCCAGCAAGCCGAGATATGACCCTTGCCGCATTAACTGAATACCCTTGCTACGTGACCCAAGTCTCAGAACCCGCTACCAGTCAAAGCCGGCACCCTCGATGGCGGTAGTGCAATGCAGCCCGCCAGATTCGGGAAGCCAGGAAATCATCAAAGCACCCTGCACGCTGGGCGGCCGCCGCCTGTCAGGCTGTGACTACCGCGGTTTCGCAACAGGATTAGAAGCACGGCCGTCTTTATGAACTGGGAGTTGGCTCCCGGCGCGGATCGCCTTACGTACGCAATGCTTCATACAGAGACAAAGTGCACAAAGTACGAAGTACTAGGTACCAGTCCTGTCTCGCTTCTAGGTCACCAACACGCCCTGCTCTTCAACTTCGCGATTTGGAGGTTGGAGACGAGACTGCCTAACTTAAGCGTTGAGACTGTCTTGAATTCCATTCCATTTCCGCTTCGACGGTCGAGCGCCGCGTGCCTCGGGCTCTTCACATCGCGCGTCCAATGTCCTACCGCATGGAGCCAATGCATAGCACTTAGGACCGTACTTCCGGGCTCGAGTAATGTCGCTCGATGCGCAACATCCTCTCATCATGTTCGTCACGGTTCGAAACGATGAACATGTATGCTTGAAAGCCAGGGACATGGCTACCAGACGCTTCTAGCGTCTTACCCCAATCTGCAGGTCGGACGGGTAGCCTGCTGGGCTTTCAATCAGACCAGGCCAAGACCGACAGAGGGCCCTGATTTGCTGGGGAACGAGGCCGTCTGGCAAAGCCTCATTGCCATGGCGCCCTCGCCTGTTTCGTTGTCCATGGGCTGCTCTGAGTGATGCTGGTCCCGCAATACCGTCCAGCGAACCCAGGGGACTGGGAAACCTACCGACCCCGTCTCCTCTAGCGCGGCGGCCTCCCCTGATAACAAGGATTAGAGGCCAGGGTCCAGAATGCCCTGCAATACCTCTGCCGTCTCTATTGCCATGGAGCATGGTCCTCCGTGCCAGTGCCGTAGCTCTGGCTAGTTGGACGACGAGGCAAACTCTTCTCGCCTGTGGCTGCGTTTCGGTCTGAGGGCTACAGTAGCATCGATCCATCCCGTCGAAGGTGCCAAGCGTTCCGCTCTGGGCCATTCGTGTTTGTGCGCTCCCTCCACCGTACCAACCGCAGGCCTTCATCTACCACTTCCGTACGTAGCATGAACGAACTGTAACCCCGCGCCAACTCCCGCCATCACTGGATGGTATCCTACCAAGGTTCCCCAATCCACAAGTTGCCTGCCGGCACATGCATGACGTCCGCGGTTCCATTCAAGATGACAGGCAAGGCAGTTGGCTGTGCGTTGGTGGATCAATCTCATCCTCCGGTGCCAATCCGCCTCTTTCGGCGATACAGGAACTTTACTTATGTACTTCGTACATTGCCATTTGGCTGCCAAGCTGAACATTTTGGTCTGCGTGGATGGTTCGTGGTGCCTTACTGTTGCGTCTTGTACTGACTGTACTGAGCCTGTGACTGATTCAGTGATTCTAGGTTGGCCGTGGCCTTCCTAGTATAAATAATGCTCGACGCTGGAACTGTCACTGATCTACCTGGGGCGGAGCGGAGCATGTCCGCACGATGCGGACCTCCGCTTAATAAGGGACGTCCCGTCTCGATTTCATGTTCTTTCGGAACATTCGTACTTGGGCCGTCCCTTTTCCGTCCTGTCCCTGTTGGTATCGTTAGTGTCAAGACGGAGCTCCGGAGCGAAACTTGCACGGATGCCGACCTGTCCTGTCGTGCCGTGGCATCGCCCGGGCGCGCTGTAAATGCCCATTATGTTGGCTTCCCGTCCCCTAATCTGGATCAGGGATCTGGCTGACGCAAGGCGTCCCCCTAGACAGCCTGACCTGACTCTGGACCTTCAAAGCTCCACCGAGTCCACCATGGACTCCGGGTTGGACTGGTGATCCGACCACCGCCCTCGACAGCCATCAGCCGTCAGTCCTCAGCCACACGCCCCCAGACTTTGGGTTCCACGCCCTCGGCCCCCGTCCCCCGACCCCCGGCCACCCATGGCTCGTTCATGGCGTCTGTCTTGTCTGCGCTCTGGTCTTGTCTGCACTCTGTAGCCAGGCAGGATCCTCATCGAACGTGAGTTGAACCGCCCCCCGGGCGAGAGCCGTTGGGTTGGCGTCCACGCCATCTTGTACCCGCCCTGCCGTTGGTGCCGATGGCCAGCAACTTGGGATCGCTCGACGCCTGCACTAGTTAGTATCCGCAAGTCATCCAGCCCATACCATCCATCCCATGCAAATAAGGCCACAGATGCACCGCACCACACCCGTGGGTGACGGCACCACTCTCACTTCGTAGGAGACGGCCCCAGGACTCGCACTCGCGTGGCGGCCGTATGCCCTGGACTCCTGCACGCCTCTGCTGGTCCCTGTGGACTGTGGTCCGTCGTCTCGCAAATCTAATGACCCAAGACCAATCCAGCTCGCCCATCTCTGACCGTTTGGCAGCTAGCCTTGGCTGTGCCAGGGACGAGGTGGTCTTTGCTTCCTCAGCCGTATCTACTACTTACGTGGTGGAGGAGTCTAGACTATCCCATTCTTCCCTTCAGTATATCACTCGATTCCCATCCTGCTTGCTAAACCTCCTTCCTTTCTTGTTCTCCCTTCTGCCCTGCTCGCCGCCTGGATCCGATCCACCTGTAAGTCAACCATCATCACTCGACTCTACCAACATCGAACAGGGTCCCTGCCCTCCTATTCACCCCCGTCTGGCCCAACGCCTCCCGACAGTCTGGGTCGTGTTAAGATTGGCACATCATCCCCTCCCTCTTCCTAACCAGCGTGTTCCCGGTATCGACCATCCGGATTGGGGTGCCGCCGTGCTTTCATTGTGGTCTGTCTTGGCACGCTTTCCCTAAGACATCGACGCCGCTGGTGCGGTAGTTCTATCCGAGGGGATATCTATCTGCTAGTTCCCCTCCCTACCAGCCGTTTCTTGCTGATGTTCAACCACTTCACCTCATCTGCGGCGGTGTATTCAACTTCAGATATGCTCCCGTTTTGCTGCTCGAGATACATCGAGTAACTCTCTCAATGGGGATCCTACCTGCTTTAGATTTTCGTCCTTGTTTGGTTCTCCCAGATACCCCGCCGGAGCTGGTGAGTTCGGGCGCTTCGTCGTACTCATCTAGCTCATCGCTGCCCGCGGACCAACCTTGGATCTCGCCTACACTCACTTCGCCTTCCATGTCCAAGTATGAGAAGACAATGACAACCGAAATGTCTGCGGATCAGAGTGTCGAGGGAGGCCAAAGCCGACCAGAGTCAGCTGCCCAAGCTGCACCTCGACAGCAGTTGCCGTCGTTGAGCAGTCTCTTCGGACTCGTGCGACCCGTCCACTCGCCTGTCTTGGACCGTCCTGGATCCTACTCGGCAACCTCACCCTTGGACCGTTCCCGTGCCCCGTCTGGAGATAGACACCATCCGACTTCATACTTCTCGCAAACCCTCTCCCCACCCGTATCACAGCCGCGCAGCACCTACGATGCTAAGTTCGAATCGGACCGTCACCCACCTCATGGTTTGGCTAGAGCTTTCTCTGGCCCTGAGTCACCTAGATTTCGCAACGACGACCACGCCCGCCCGATCTCACGAGCGGACAGTCATGCTGGGAAGTGGCCTGTGCAACAAGACGCTGGTCGACAAGAGTACTCGTTAGGATCTCGAGATCAATCTTTCCGATCACCAGAGAATCAGTTCCGACTTCAGTTCCCCGGACCCAAGGATCGCGCGGCTCCGAGCTATGCAGACCAAAGGTCGACTAACGGTGCCCCGAACCCTCCCCCAACGCCCACCAGCACTGTCGTCTCCGAAGGCGTTCTGTCCAAGGATGGTTTGGGTCCAAAGATATGGACTGGAACCCATTTCTTACCTCGGTTTGTGCGAGCCGCCGAGGTACCTGGCGAAGGGATGTGCTACTTTTACGACGACGGCAGCCACTGCAAAACAGTCATCGACGGCGAAGCAGTCAATGCGCACTGGGGAGTTACCAAGGCAGGCAAGCCTCGGAAGCGACTCGCGATCGCTTGCGTAACATGCCGGGAGAAGAAGATCAAGTGCGATCCGGACTATCCTCGCTGTGTCCAGTGCGAGAAGTTTGGCCGAATCTGCAAGTTTAAGAATGCGTAAGTTCACTATTTCCTCGGGATACACAAAACCATGTTGGTTAACTGTTGTGCTAGTCCGAGAGGGGGCCACAACACTTCTCCGTCAACACCGCCTGCAGAACTCGACGACATGCGGAAGCTGAGCGGGACATCTAGACAAACCGATTTACGAATGTCGGAAAGCGAGACTAGTTCACCAGTCTCGCCGAGAACTACCTTGCGCCAGGCCTCGCCGGACATGGGCTCTCACAAGCGACTTCGAGTAGGCTACGATAGCTACGTTCAGGCTGGACCACCACTTGTCTCGTTGGCGACTGCTGAACCGACACGAGTCCAGTATCCTGCTCAACACGAGGCCGCCGAGTTACCCCACATCTCAGAAGACGTACTGAACCGAGCCTGGAGCACTGATCCCTGCTTATCCGATCCTCAGTCTATCCGCACCGTCATCTCCCACTTCTTTGTCCAACTTGACAGTATGAAGATCATGCGCTTTGTCCCAGAGGGTCACTTTAAGGCCTGGGTTGCCAATCCTAATCACCGAAAGTCTCCCGAAGACCTGATGCTCCTGTATAGTATTCTGGCTATTGGAGTAGCTATGTCTGGAGGACCGAAAACCATAGCTTTTGAGTATGCCCAGGTGGCACATTATGCCCAACGGGCGACGGTTGTCGGCTGTCTGCAACTTGTTCAGAGCAGGCTTCTGCTCTCCCTATACTATATCTCCATATCCCGCATGTCAGATGCACACGAGATGATCGCAGCAGCAGTGGCTACCAGCACTTTCTTGAAGCTTAATGTTGAGCTCGAGGAGTCTCATGACGTGGCTTTGACGTCGTACCCCCTTGGGATGAGCAAGGCGGGTTACCGCGAGACTAGAAGAAGAACATTCTGGTCAGTCTTCATGTTGGAGCGTCTGAATGGGCATTTCCCAGACCGACCGGCGATGATCAATGCCGAGGACATTTACACTCGCCTCCCTGCAGACCCACAGAGCTTCGAGCGCGAGCATGAGAGCTCCTCACCAATGTTCAATCCTTACCATTCGAACTTCGTTAGCGGCAACGAGAGAGATCTTGGAGTCTCGGCGTATCTCGTCGAGATGGTTCATATCTGGTCGGGCGATGTTTCTCGGATATATCGAATGGCCCGTCGTACCTCATTGTTGGATACGGACTCGGAGTCGTCACAGAGAATTCTCAAGCGAATCCAGGACTGGCATCGCGCCCTACCATCTCGATTACTATTCTCCCCTTCAAACCTAGAATCTGCAGTACATGCAGAGGAGCTTGGACCGTTCTTAACCATGCACTTGTTGTATAATCACGCGATGATCAAGCTGAGCCGCCACAGTATAGCGGGTGGCCGCGCTTCCCCTCAAACGATTTCACTCCATGTTCAGCGTTGTTTCGAACACTCTACGAAGGTACTAGATATAATCAAGGCCCTCCTACGACTGCATAGAAACGGCCAGGAGTTTCTCGGCGGCTTCCCCCCGGTGATATCCATGACAGTGACTGAAGCTGTGGATGTCTTGACAGCCAGCGGGAGACTTACCCACCTCGGCGACGTGATCGACAGCGTGAGGATGGCTCTGAGTATTATGGACTCGATGGGAGCAGTTTGGGAGGACTCTCGAATCGCTCGAGAGGCTATTGATGGACGATTGGGAATGCTCCTCCGAATCCGGGAACGAGGCAATCGGCCAACCAGTCCAGTTGAAGGCTACCGCATCGCGTTTGGTGCTGAGGAACACGGGGACGAGAAGAGTCTCCGATGGCAATTCAGCAATCCGATCGAGAGCCTTTATCCTAAAGACATGGATAACATTTATTCTACGGTCATATGAAAGGAAACGGAATGCATATGTTACAGTTGGATGTATTGATGAAGCGCTTACATGTCGCGCTCAAGATTTCCTATCTCCTTGTTTAGCATTAGTCGGCGTTGCATTGTTTTGGCATTGGTATGGGTCATGGGACAGCATGGTTGATGTTGGCCGCCTGACGGCATGGCCTGGTTGGGACTTCAGAATACGGGAAGAACTTCCACCCTCTTCTTTTCTACCTGTGTACATTATACTCGAATCATGTCGTATATGGAGAGTGGAGTTAGTCACTACTTGGGAATTTTGGGCGGGGGTTCTTAACCTCGCAAATACGGGCGTCCCGGTTGTTATTTTGGGGATGAACTAAGGAATCATGTGTGACGACGTCATGCATGATCTACTATATAAGTTGAAGAATTACTCAAAGCGATCCGGACGTGTATACCGGATTCAAATTCAAAGGCAGAGAGCCCCGGCATCGCTTGTGAGGTGAGGTACGAATGCAGGATGGATCGGGCAAGCGAGTAACTACCCTGGATCTTGGTGCGGGGTGTAAAAACAGGGATTGAGGGTGGTCCTAGGGTTGAAAGAATTGGCATCAAGATGAGTGTGAGTGACCATCTCGCAGACTCTCTCTCTCGCTGTCCGACCTCCCTGGCGCCATGTCTGGCGGCATATTGTAAGCAGTACACCTACAGGGCCCGATCGAAGCGGCCGCCCTGGAGCGCCCGCGGATCTCGGGTATCTTCTGGTTCAATTTCAGAAGCGCGCGGGCTGTTCCCCAAGGATCGGGTGTAACATGGACGGCACATCCCGGGAGGCGTTGGGTGGCCTGCGGCGCCTGGTAGGCGCGCCTAGGCTTATGCACGCGGAACTGGAATTGGCCAAAACACCGGCAGACCAACATCATCAGGCGAGCCGAGAGAGAGGGCCCCGGTTGCTAAACCCAAACAAGCAGTGGGGGTATCTGGAGTATTGCAGTTCGCCGAAGGATGGGCTCGTGTGACTGCACTAGGAGGACTGGAAGGATCGAGGCGCGGGCGAAGGGCGCCGGAGCAAGAAGTCGGTGAGTGGCTCATTAGGAGGAAGGCATTGGTCCCGAGGAGGGCGTTTGAAGGGGGGCGGGGCTTGAATGGGCGAATGTTGGGGGGCATGGAGGCGAATAGTGATGGAGAGGTCCGTTGGTTCTGTAAGTGTTGTGCAGGTGTTGGTGGGAGTGGCCGAGGCAGTGGCGCCGGTGGTGACGGGCACTTTGGCCGGGAGATTTGATGAGACGAATAATGAATAGGGAGGGAGGTGAGTATTCTGAGAAGACCTGGGTTTTCGGATTTGGTCTGTCCAGAGTCTGGGCTGTTGTTTCGCATCTCATCACGGAAACGACTTACATCACTGCAGAGTACAACGGGGTGACTCTAGCTACATGTATAAATGATCGACATACGTTGCAGTGCCGTGGGATGCTCTGGCTAGCCGTGCTTTTCAAAGATCGTTACCGTCAAGAATACATGTATCTGAATTTATTGACGATATGCCAGGGTTGCATCTCGATGTTGCGCGGGTGTGGATGCGATGCGATGCGATGTTGAGGTGATGCAGGACGACGACGAAAGAGAGTAGCGACGCTAGTCCCAGATTGGACACCGTTCATAACGTCCATTAGACTTGGTGGACCGTGCGCATCCGAGCTGTGGAGGTACGTACCTCGCTTTCTGCGCCGTCCAGTTGGAGAATCTCCAAAGCTTAGATCCATAGACTGACTACGTACTTTTGTAGTTCGTACTACCTTACCTCGCTCTGGCAGCTTTGCGTATACGGAATACTTGTCGTCGCATCTCACCTCGTCCCTTCATCTGCAGCAATATTAGTTACGCCCGAGATTCATGGCCGCGAGATAATGGACAAGGCGGCCTTCAGAGATGGGTTTTCCCGATGAGCCTTCCGCTCACCTGCTGGGCGCAAACGGTCAGTTCACTCACTCACTCACTCTCAACTCAACTCCTCAACCTCGTCTCATCATCATCATCATCACCATCTACATCTGTTAAGCTTCGCTCGCCACTTCAACTATCAGTGTGGTGCTCCTCGCATCGCACCGCAGTCCATGCTCCTTAGCCATGCTTCCTCCACCCCGTTCTCGCTCCTCCTCCGCTGACCCCTGGATGAATCCATAGGCCCGGTCCACGCCGTTGCATATTCAGCCTCGCCGGGCACATATATTCTCACCGGCTCCGCGGACCGATCCATCCGCCTCTACAACCCCTTTCCCAGCACCGCCCTCCCCGGCGAGAACCCTAACCACAAGCCCGCCGTACCCCAGGGCCGTCTCATCCAGACCTATGCCGCCCATGGCTACGAGGTCCTGAGCCTTGCCGTCGCCGCAGACAACCAGCGCTTTGTCTCCGGCGGCGGCGACCGTACCGTGTTCCTGTGGGATGTCGCTACCGCCGTCACCACCCGTCGCTTCGGCGGCAACGCCCAGAGCCACTCGGCCCGCGTTAACTGCGTCAGCTTCGCCGGCGACGGTGATTCGCTTGTCGTGAGCGGTGGCTTCGACACTACTGTTCGTATCTGGGACACCAAGAGCACTAGCTACAAGCCCATCCAGGTCCTGACTGAGGCGCGCGACGCCGTCACCTCCCTGGCCGTCCGCGGACCCGAAGTCATCGCAGGAAGCGTCGACGGCCGCGTCCGCACCTACGACGTCCGTATGGGCCGCTGCATGACCGACGTCATCGGCGCGAGCGTCACGAGCTTGAATCTCACGCGCGACGGCCGCGCAATGCTCGTCGGTAGCCTCGACAATAAGCTGCGGTTGATGGATCGCGACAATGGTGCTTGCCTTCGCGCGTACTCGCACCTTGAGTGGAGGAACGAGGGGCTGCGCCTACAGACGCTGCTGGGAGGAAAGGAAAAGTACGTCATCGCCGGCGATGAAATGACCGGCGAACCTGAGCTCAATGGCCAGGGCAGGATCTGGGCATGGGACTTGTTGACAGGCAGTTTGGCAGCTAAAGTGACGATTCCATGGGGACCACAAGGCTTTGAACCTAAGAAAAAAGCCGTGGGGAGAGACGGCAAGGAGAAAGTTAGAAACAATGTCATCAGCTGTATGGCATGGAGGGAAGACGGCTGGGGCGACCAGTTCTGTGTTGGTGGGACGTCTGGTGTGGTAACAGTATTCGGAGCGTTGTAGACATTTGCTTGGCTCTCGACTATAGACACATCGTCCCTTGTCTACTCCAAAGACCATCCTTGACCGTCATCTATGCATATGAATATCATTCACCAGACGCATTTCCAGCCTGCGTGGCGAGGAAACATATATATCGTAATCCACACAACGCATAATTCGCCCCGTCAGCGCCGAAAAAAATAGATCCCTTCGCGGATCCAGAACACTTCCATGGTTCGTTTCCTGGTATATCCACATTGCCTTTAATACATGAATACATGGCCACACCCAGCCCCGCGATTTTTGGAATATGATGGCTTGGGCTGGGGAGTCGCGTTTGAGCAACTTGACTCTTCACGCAGAGTACGCTAGGGGGAGATATTAGCCCATGCCGGCGTACTGGAACCAGTTCGGGCGGCAGTCTTCATGGTGAAGGAAGGCTTCGCCATCGGTGAGGCGTCCGGTCACGCAGCCTCTGCACTTGGGCGAGTTGGGGCAGTTGAAGAAGGGGATGTGCTGGTAGCCGATGTCTCGGAACCTGCAGGCATTGCTGTTAGTGTTGGTCTGATTAGATAAGAGAAAACATCATGGATTACGAACCAGTGAATCTTGCTCATGTCTTCAAACAGCCCCAGGGCAATACTGTGAACGGGCGCATCTCCCCATCTTTCGTAGAAGAAGCCGCCCGCGCGGTCGAGATGGTTGAAGTAGTCCTCGTAAGGCTTGCTACGCCAGAATTCCATGTCACCGACCTCGAAGTTGCTCCAGAAGTGGCAGGTGGAATAGCCATGTGCTGCCTTGTTGTGTTCGGGCCTTCGGATGTCGTCCGTCACCCACTTCCGGGCGCTTTGGTCGTGGAGGTAGTCCGGGTGCTCGGCGAGGAACTTGACCGTCTCGGGCCATAGCGAGGGTAGCGTCTTGGGGTCGTCGTAGAGGTTGATGGTGAAGCCGTAGGTCTTGTTGTTGTCGTGCATGTAGCGGAAGACGTCGTAGTCGACATCGCAGAAGAAGTGGACGTTGGGCTCTACGCGCCAGTAGTAGCGGGTGTCCTTAAGGGCAGGGTGCTTGTAGAAGAGGCCACTGTTCCAACGACACATCTTGTGGTAGGAGATCATGTCGGCGTACTGCACGCCGCTCTTTCCTAGGATCTTGGTTGACTCCTGATAGAGCTGGTCATCGATCCACGAGGGCGTGTCCCAGTGTTCGTCAGGGATCAATTCTTTATAAAAGAGTTAGCGAGGCCTGGGACAGAATATGGGGAACGAGGGCCTAATGGGCCTTCATACCATAGGTACACTTGGCTTTAGTGGCCGCGCGTGTCTTCCGCCTAAACTCCTCGGTGAAGGGCTTATCGTTGAAAAAGGTCCAAGGATAGTTGAACTTGCTATTCCAGGTCCTCTCGAGGTCCCGCATCGACATGACCATGGCATCTACCTCCTCATTCCTGACGAGGGCTAGTAGGGTGGCATCAATGCGATCGGGCTTCTCGGCATCGGGGGCGTAGTTTTCGTTTGTGCGGACTAATGTTCCTTCTGGTTCTCCGGTTGCTAGGGGACAGCGGCGTTAGTTGCGACAACTGCAAGATGGCAGAGGCGACTCACGATCTAGATTGGGATCCCGCTCGAAGTTGGCATAGCGGTCGGCAGGTCCGCGGATAGACCATGACGGCGAGAAGATCTGGAACAGGAAAAAGCACCAGAGCACCACGGCCGAGAATATCAGTGCCCGGACCGGCCGCGCGACAGTCATGGCTTGACGGGGAGTTGTGAGAACGGGCTTCGGATACGGATGCAGACAGGTCCTACCAGACAGCAATAGCGAGCGTGTCAGGCGTCCATGGAATGAGATGCGGCAAAGGCTGCGGAGGAACGGCAAAATATGCGAAGGTACGTCGATGCAATGGCTTGGGCCTTTTTGGATTGTGTCCTTATCGCAGGGACGACGCTGGAAATATGCTGATGAAAGGGGTTGACAATTGAAGCTGATGTCACGGCTCATGAACCAATCAGTGAGCGTCTAGACTAATTTATCAGGTGGAGCTCGCTATGACGCGACAGACGCGCTCCGTGCCCCCCACTATCACTACTGGCTTCTCTCAGACATCACCTATGACGACGATGGACAACCCATGATATAAACATGGCTTTTGCTGCCAGGTCGAGCGCTCTCGCCGGGGAACTTGTCGAGGCCGTGACTCTCATATTCGCTCAGGTCCGCACAGTCACCCATTTCAAGACCGCCAATAGTACCTACTAACACAACGCCTCCAGACAAACCCCCACAAGTTTAACGCCCACCGCGACGCCGTTCTGCGCAGCTTAAAGTCCCACCCATATCTCCGCACAAATCAATTCGATGTCGAGAACAACCTGGTCGGCCTGGAAGAGCGATTCCGTGTCAACCTTCGAGAGGAGCTCGCGGACGCCCTGCATGAGCGACGGGTTCTCCTCCAGCAGACGCCTGAGAAATGGCACCCCGAGATCCTGTTCTTCCTCCTGGAGCTCTCAGACCAACCTACCTACAACTCGAGGCTTAGCGACTTGGACTCGCTGAAGAAGGAACTTGATGACGGTACGGAGGAGCAACTGCGCTGGGAAGACATCGCTCGAGAAGATGGCTGGGGCCAGGACGCTGCCATCTGGAAAACCATCAAGTACAGCGACAGCTCGGATGAGGATGAATACGAAGAAGAGTCGGGGAGCGAGACCGGCGCTAGCGCTGCGTCCTCTGAGACACCCGCCGAGGGTAGGACGGCAGAGGACCTGATCATCCACCCCGAGGACATCCCCCAGCTTAACCTCATTCGAAAGGCCCAAGAATGGCGGACTGCAAAACCCCCTATGGATGCTTCAGGCCACGCGCGCAAGGTGCCTATTACGGAGTTTCACATTATTCGAGAGGTTATGTTCATGCTCCAGGGGCTGGACACAACGCTCTTTGCATCAGATGGATCCGCCGATCCTGCGTTCCAAATGACGCACATGGCATGGGCTACCCACAAGGCCCTTATCGGATATTTCTCAGAAGCGGGACGCCGACTGTCAGTTCTGCGCAAGTTCGTTGCTCAGCAGCATCGCGTTTCGCATCTCCAGGCATTTCATGACAACGTTGCTTCCCGTCTTCATGACTTCGACAAAATGGTTACCAGCATCCAGGCACCGCTGGTCGCGCCTAAAAACGATGTCGTGGTCAGCCTGCTGAGGATCAAGGCTAGTGTTGCTCCTGATCTTGAGCCGCTTTATGTTCTCTCGCGCATTGTCACCCAGGTGCAGGATGTGTCGAACTCCGGCGCCTTTGGCTATCTCGAGTCGCTATTTAAAGAGGCTAGTCTAGCGCAGCTTGCTGGCAAGCTTGCCATTTATGAGTTCCTTGCTCGAATCTTTGTCGATTGCTTCAATGTCTATTTACGCCCGATCCGTTTATGGATGGACGAAGGCAAGCTGCTACCGGGAGACAAGATCTTTTTCGTTTCAGAGTCTCCAACCCAAGTCCCTCTGAGTAAGATCTGGAGCGGCCAATTTCGACTTCGTCGCACTACTAGTGGGAAGCTACATGCGCCAAGATTTCTCCAACCGGCTGCAAGTAAGATCTTCAATACCGGGAAGAATATCGTGGTTTTGAAAAAGCTGGGTCATTTTGGATCTGCGAGCTCTAAGTGGAATGTCCAGGAGCCTCCGTTGGACTACGAAACCATTTGTCCTGCCGGAGTTGAGTTGGTCCCTTTCCATGATCTATTCGATGCTGCGTTTGACAGATGGATACAAAGCAAATACAACGCTACGTCCACCACGCTCAGGAATGTGTTATTCGAAAAATGTGGGCTTTGGACCGCGTTAGATGCCATGGAGCATCTCTATTTCATGTCGGACGGCTCTGCGACCGAATTCTTCTCTAGCAATCTGTTTGGCAAGCTAGATGCCTTGATCCCTAGATGGCACAACCGGTATGGTCTAACTAGCACTGCTCAAGAGGCTTTCGCATCACATGTTGAATCAACACGGTTATCTGTTGTAGTCAGTCCTGAAGGTCTAAGAGTACCAGTTCTGGCGGCTCGGGACTCTGTTAGGGGTGCAGTCCCGACTGTCATGGTCAACTACCGCCTGTCCTGGCCAGTTCAAATGATCTTATCCGAGGACAGCATCTCCCAGTACCAATGCATCTTCACATTACTTTTACAAATACGGAGGGCTGTCTATATGCTCCAGAAACAAAGGACCCTCGAAAGCTACTGGACTGATGACGACAACTGGGACGAAAGAGCGCTCTATTATTCAATACGAAACAAGCTGCTCTGGTTCTCTACTACCCTTCAGACGTACCTAGCGACACTAGTACTCGCGCCGAACAGCTCAAAGATGAGACAGGAGCTACAGAATGCTCACGACGTGGATGCCATGATTGCCATTCGTGCCGCCTTCTTAAAACGAGTCATCGATGGAGCCTGTCTAGGGAGCAGATTGAAGCCCATCCGGGAGTGTTTTCTGGACCTACTCGACCTGGCTATCAAGCTTGAACAAGCCCAAACCTCCGATGCCAAAGAGAAGGAGGAGTTGCGGGAACTCACGCTTCTTTCCGTCATGTCGTCGCCTGGACCGCTGGGGACGTCCAAGCCCAAGATGCAGAGATACGTCCATGATAGTGATGACGACAGTGACGAGGATGAAAAGCCACGTGCAGCCAAGCTGGGAAAGCCATACGTGAGCGTGCTGCGGGAGATCAAAGCCGATTGCGACAGGCATCTGCGGTTCATCTGTGAGGGACTGCGCAG
Organism: Neonectria hederae; assembly: GCA_003385265.1. Taxonomy (NCBI): domain Eukaryota; kingdom Fungi; phylum Ascomycota; class Sordariomycetes; order Hypocreales; family Nectriaceae; genus Neonectria; species Neonectria hederae. The sequence goes on along the minus strand of QGQB01000161.1, from coordinate 115,048 downwards.
CGTTGCGAGGGCGACGAGTGATGCACAGTCGGCGAAATGGGATATCCTTGCGGAGATGCTGCAGACCGGCAGTCGGGATTGAAAGGGTTAGAATTGTGACGAGTCGATCATTAATGACAAATCCCGTCAGGCAGTGTCTGGCCAAGTACCTCCCACTCCATCCATCATCTGTGATCCCATGTGTCCGGGCCAGACTTTGTTTCTCGTGGTACTTAGAACTCGCTTTTGAGTCTATCCGCAAAGAACTCCATCAGAGGCAGAACCTCCTCTCTATCCCCGGGCATCGCGACGCCCTTCCTCTTCCACTGCACGACCCTCACATCTATAAACTCCCGCTTCGCATTGTCCACGGCGTCTGGCTCAAGCTGGCACACCAGGACGCTGGTCCGGCTCTGTTCCCGCGTGCTCTCCGTGGGGACCATGGACTGCGGCAGCGGCCCGCCGATGGACACAACGCCCTTGAAGGCCGCACCGGGAACTGGCTTGCCCTCGCTGTCGGTGACGTCCAGCACGCGTTGCGGCTGGCGCAGCTGGGAAGCCAGACCGAGCGCCAGCGAACCGCCCTGGCCGAAGCCGAAGAGCAGGATGTCGCTCATCTCCCAGCCGCACTTCTCGAGCAGCACCTCGCGGACGAGCTTCTGCATCACCAGGCGCTGGGCCGTGGCAAAGCCGGGATCCTCGTCGATGTCGCCCGTCGCGGGGTCGAGGATCAGGTCGTCGCCCCAGTGGCAGTGCGGCTGAGCGCTACCGGGCGGTAGCAGCATCTCCGGCAGCGGGGCGGTGCCGCGGACTGAGATGCCGAAGACGCCCGGCAGCGAGAGGTCGCGGGCGAAGCCGGCAAAGGCCGGCTCGTGGTCGCCCAGCCCGTGGAAGAGGATGAGGAACGTGGTGGTGGACTCGGGTGGCGAGGGGATGTGCAGGGCTACGGGGAGGGTGGAGGAGAGCGGGGAGAAGTCGGCTTCTGTGGGGATGCGGGGAGGCATTTTGAGTATTGATTTTTCCTGGCTTCTCTTTATGGCTTGTAGTGGTGGTTGAGACGGGGATGAAGGTGAGGAGGGAGTGGATGAAAAGTCCAAGTTGGAACGATGAATGCACGCTCAAGTGGGGGCTGGGAAACCCGCTGACTTGTTTGTGCCCAGCGCCAAGACACAGTGTCTGTCTGTTTGCCCGAGTACAAAGCTCTTCGGAACCTGCTCATCTCTGTACAGGTCACGCATATGTCGCGTTCGCCTTGCAGCGGAACTCGCTCAGAAACAATCTTGGCAGGGGCCGGCCGGTGACGTCGAGTTCGCGGGGTACGGACGGAGCACGTCGGAGGTGTGGGGCCACCGGTTCTCGGCGCCGCTTGTCGCCTTTGCGATCATACATGTCTTGCAATCTAAGTAGACTATCATATAAATGTGTTCGTGATTCCGTGATGTTTCAATTTTGTACCCAAATATCCTTATACCCTGGCATGTGATATATCCAACTCAAATCAAATCAACGCCGTACCATCTCCTCCTCGCCCGTGCTGCGAATCCTAACGCGAGAGGGGCCTGACTTCATTTCCTTCCACTCGCCATCAGCAGTCCATGCGCCTGCTTTGCTGTAGTCCCCGCTCGAGCTGCCTTGCATAAAGGCGAACCGGAAGTACTCGGGCAAATCCAAGTCGCTGTCTCTAGTCCAAATAAATTTATCCTTTTCATCGTCAGTGTTATCAAAATAAGTTCTAAATCGCTCTACATCGTTGACCAAGATGCTGATGCCGTCGTATAATGCGTTGGGAGGGTCTTTCCACTGGAATTGGATGGTGGAGAACCCCTCGGTGGCGTTAGCAGGCGCATTAGTGATATTACCGAGATTGATGATGGGGTCTCGGAGAACGGGGAGACGAGTTCCTTTCTGGGCGTCGCCCTGCAAGGCTTCCGATGTCTGCAGCACCGAATCGAACCCCCACCTCGCGATGCCGTTGATGAAGAGGCCTACCAGTAGTCCCTGGTATAACAATGACGGCCGGGTCTGCAAGCTAGTGCCGGGAAGCAGAAGCAGGGCCAGAATATAATGATGGATGCGCAAATTGAGGCCTGGCAGGGCGAGGGAGAGGAGTAGGCTGCCTATGAGCAAACCATATAGCTTGAGGTATCTAACCAGGCGCCCTTCATGCCTGAAAAACCACATCTGCGACAACATGATGATCAGAAGCCCGATAACGATAATAGCAAGGGCAGCTCTAGCGCCGGGTTGCTGGTCCAGGTCGTGCTTGTTCAACCGTTGGATCGGGATGAAGCTCAGCGTGTAGTTGTCCATGGCACCGACCCAGCAGGCACCTAGCCACAAGATGGACTTCTCAATTTGAGCGGTAAGGCCTTGGAGGGTGCGACGGACCCCCATCTTGTCGTACATGACCCAAGCACAGAACATGGCTGGGAGAAACTTGCCCAGCAAGTTCGAAACGAGGCCCGCAATGGACGCATATGGGGGCGGGTCTAAGGCCATGCCAACCGTCCAGAAAAGACCTGTGAATACAGGGAAGAAGAAGAACGCAGGCGAGCTGGTAAAGAGCGAAAGGACGCCGGAGAAAACGGTTGAGACGATCAATAGAGACCATCGCATATCAGTAGCGGAGCAATCGGCATCCTCGACGAAGGTGAAGGTCAAAGGGAAGTAGGAGTCGAAGCCCACGCTCTTGATGCCGTTTCTTTTGGAACCAGTGAAGATCTCCCGGCGCCCGGCCAGCTCGACAACGCCGCAGCCACCTTTAGCATTGGATATGACTCCAGCATGGATGGCAGCCCCGCAGATGAAAGAATCACCACGATAGATGGGCTTACCTTCCTCACCCGGTCCGCCTACAACCATTGGTCGGTAGATGACCTCCTGGTCACCGACAGCTCGAGGATTCAGAACATGATAGCTCTCGCAATCCGCAGAGCAACGGAAGGGAAATCCACTCCCGTTGAAGGGGCGGCAGTCGTTGCCATCGAGGCCGCACGAGTTGCCCGCTCCCCAGTACGTGACACCACACCCGATATTCTGAGGTTCACCCCATCCGGCAATCTCGGTGGCCAGTGTGCCCTGTCGCTTGACCAGCACGAAGGTCACGATCCAGATGGCAAAATAGAAGAAGGCAAGCCATACGCGATGTTTGAATTTAGGCAGGAATCGATCGATGAGCCACAGAGGGTATTCTTGGACGACGGGGAAGAATGGCTTGATTCGATATGGCTGTGGATTGGCCGGGCCCTTGGACCACTTGACGACCTTCCGTGAGACACGGCGCATCGAGTAAGGCACCCATTTCCATTTCTTCCATGATCCTTCGTCCTGAATGAACCGCGGTGTTGGGGGGTCGCTCTCATCGATTTCGAGCTGGGAGCCGGTTTCCAGAGGCGGCAGAGGCGCATCCGGGAGTTCCGAATCAGTGCGGTTGCGGTTGTGGTGGTTCTGCTGTTGGTGCTGGTGTTGGCGCTGGGCGCTGTCGCTCTCACTGTCGGTGCCGACGGGCACGACGTGGACGTCGATGTCTTGTTCCTCGGGTCTCATAAGGGGCTCGGATTCTTCTTCATCACGGCTGACCATCGTGGCCTGAGTTGCAAGAGCAGGAAAAAAATGCCAAGAGGCAGAATAAGCATTGGCGTCACAGTGAAGGCCTCGATGATGGCGTGGGTTGGTTGGGTTGGCGACTACGTATTCGTAAACCCGGGCGATCCGTAGCCGGAGCGGAGTTCGGGTGGGGCGTTGCAGGGCTTATCTCACTCTTGCGTTTGAGGAATGCGTCCCCCTGTCGTCTTTGTCGATCGCGCCTGCTTGTTCGTTGGCTGGCAGCGCTGCAAAAGCAATTGCCGGTTTCTGGAGTTCTGGGCTGCGGCGCATCGTGTGTCGCGAGAATTCCATGCCGTCCGCCTGGTCAGCCGCATCATGGTTTTATAGGGAGCACTTGTAGTAACCTGGCTTGGACGACAGAGGCTGAGAACGTTGCCCCTGTGTCCAACGCGATTGGTCAGCTTGAAATCGGCGGCTCGGGGCGACGGATCCCGAGTCAAGCCCAGGCAGGTACGGTGCACACTGACACGGCATTACTTCGTAAGTTGCCACCACTACGAATACTAGTACGACGCACGCCACTTCTTCCACTTCTTCCACTACGGCTAATCCTCGGCTGTACATTCACAGTCCGAGACGGTGTGCGCCACACTATCACCGCAACACTGTCAAATCCCTGCCCAACTCGTCAAACAGCGTCGCAACCCTGTAATACACACGGCGTCTGCGACAAGGCGTGCAAGGACTGTCAGTCGCGATAGTGTCGTTAGATTTCTCAGGTTTCACTTTTCTTTCTTGTGCTGCTCACCTCTTCGCTCTCTGCCCAGTACTTTCTTCTTTCCACAGGCAGCAACCGTACCCTTTCTTCATACTGCAATTCGCTCGGCCATGTCAAGATGACCCAACCTGCTCTAAATGACGCCTCCGGAACCTCAACTCTCACAATGTTTGAGATTCTCAAATCTTCCACCGCCGACGTTGGTGTGGCCCGGCTGGGACGGCTTGCCTTTGCGAACCGCAGGGTTATGGAGACGCCCAACTACCTTGCCATTGCATCTCGGGGAGTCATCCCTCACTTGACGCCTGAAACCATGGAAAGGTACACGGCATTTGATGCAGCTTATATGGCTATCGAAGACTGTATGTAAACCAGCTAAAATTTTCCTCAACCCCCCCCCC
>QGQB01000161.1:60425-110336 GCA_003385265.1 Neonectria hederae | reverse complement strand
CCCCCCCCCCCCCCCTGACACTGGATACAGTTCTTGACAAAAAGGAGCCGGCCATCTTGAAAATGTCCAAGGACAAGCCTAGAAATATCCACGACTTCACGTCTTTCTCAACAGAGAGAGCCGTAGTCCTCGGTTCCAGGCGCTTCCCAGCCGTCACAACACCAGTTGGCAACGGGGCCCAGCATCTCAGCATCTTCACCTCCACTGGCTTCCGCAACCTGACAATCCCTGAGTTCGCCCAGGTTATTGAAGCCACACATCCCGATATTACCATCCCTCCCGCCGACCTTTTTCACACCAGCACTACGCCCACGGCAAAGCGCCAGGTACGCATGGTGGAGCGCACTGAGGACTGGGTCGACGAGTTCTTCCACCTCTTGGACCCACAGAGGCAGCTGAAGGAACTGGGCATCTCCGTCTTTGCACCAGTCCTCCCAGTTGAATATCCTTTGCAATGGGACTATCTGAGGCATCTCTCTGAGGATGTGCGACACTATCTCTCAGGACTCGCGATCTACGATGTGAATCTACTTCCCGAGCTCGTCAACTACCCGGCACTTCTGTCATTGCCGAGGTTGGCGTTTGGCCCTTCCAAGTCTCCTCAAGACCTCCTACGACAAATATCTCTCGGGGTCGATATTTGCACAGTTCCTTTTGTGAACGCCATGTCCGACGCTGGAGTTGGGCTGACGTTCGCCTTTCCGCCCCCTGAGACCAAGGAGGTCCAACCACTAGGTATCGATATGTGGTCTCCTGAGCATACTACATCGCTATCGCCTCTTACAGAGGGCTGCAAATGCTACACATGCACGAACCATCACAGAGCCTTCATCAAACATCTTCTCAACGCTAAAGAAATGCTGGGATGGAACCTCCTCCAGATCCATAATCACTGGGCTCTTAGTGAGTTCTTCAGTGGTGTTCGAAAGACCATGGAAGAAAGCTCGGCTCGGTTTGAGGAGTGCAGTCGTAATTTCTCAGCTGTTTATGAACCAGAATTCCCCCTCGGGACTGGTGACAGACCACGAGCAAGGGGCTATCACTTTAAGAGCATCGCCGGTCAGGCCAAGATAAACGAGCCCAGTTGGCAGGCCTTCGACAATGATGTCAGCCGCTCGCAAGGAATCGAGGCCGATGTCGGTCCGCCGGTGGCCCCAGGCGCATAGAGGAAGATATCCATCGAAGATAGAGTTGCGTCAAGCCCGTAGAGGCCAGCAAGAGTGCATGCTCTCCACTCATTCCAACCATGCTGGTAGGAAGGAGTGACGCCCACCAGGTCGGGCGGGTCCACCATGGAGGGGAAGCTTGCCTACCTCGTTGAATAGGGTATAGCCCACATCTAGGATGTGACCGATACATCGTCCAATAGTCCGGCTTGCCAGCTTCAACGGTCTTCCAGACCCAAAGTTGATCGAGTCATGATCGGCCAAAGCACGTGGGATGCCATTAACGAATCTCGTACTAGGAACTCGGCTTGTCCCTCAATGTCAATGGCATCTAGGATACGAGATATTGTGCCTTCTTTGAAGACAGTTCAATTCGTCACTTAATCATCACCGCATTCTACCGGGATTGATCTAGACATGTTACTTCATTATCGAACAACAAAATCGTCGAGTGATTTTAGCTGCCACCAATACAGACAAATATCGGCTCATTCAACGTTAGCCACTAGGCCGCGTGAAGAAACTTCTAGATGGATTCAGATCACAGGAGTTTGATCGACAGTCGACTAACACGTGCTGAACAGATCCGGAAAGAAAACTAGCCTACGTCTAGGATCTTATCTTACAGAATACGCGAGCCTTAGCTCTCAGGACGATGGATGAGTGCAACCTCGTGCCATGCGGTACAGGGCAGAGACGGTCGATTAATGGTGCATTGCCTTTCCTCTTCGTCCCGCTAAGAATCGAGGCTCGACTATCGGGCAATGCATGCTAGGTCTCACAGACTCGCAAAAATTGACCCGAGGAAGGAAAGATGAGAACAAGACGGTGAGATAACTAGAATGTGTTTGTAGTACAGACATCATGGGTGGGGACGTCAAAGATTGACCACTACAACATTTCAAGCCAACAACCAGCATGGGTCTAACCAGAGACAGTCAGCGCTGCGCAAATCTTCATATTGCTCTGCGTCAGGGCGGACAGTGGACACGGCCAATGCCCCCGATAGAGTTGAGTTAAGAATCAAGCTTGTCTGATCTTAAAAAGGCCGGGGATAGCGGCAAGCAGGGGAGGGCTACCAATAAGACAGCCACATCTGCCCACGCGCGAGAACGGTGTGGAAGGGGAACAAAGCGGGGGACGTCCCGCGTCCAGCCTCCGATCTTTATCGAAGCCACACCAAAGATGTTGAACTGACTCTGGTGGATGAAAAATCAGGAACCGTAGGCGTGGTGGGTCGGCTGTTGGTTTCCTCTTGGGATCGTTTTTCTCCATATGCCTGTCTTGCCCCAATTGGGTGTGCTGCTGCGCGTCTCGGTGAACGTCTTGGGACAGAGACCTATTCCCGGCCGACTTACACGGCTTGCCAAGGACCGGCCGTGGGTGCGGAGCTTGCGTGGGGCGCGCCGCGATAGAGAGCAGTAGCATGGGTCAAACCGATGCACGCAACGCTCAAGCATCTGCTCGTGCTTGGCGACGCCGTTGCGAGTGGGGAGCCCGGCAGAGTGCGCACACGTGCCGGTGTCCCTCGTCATGACGCGCCGAAGCTCGCTAGGATAGCTCCAGTAGCTCTTTTCGTCCTCCCAACGGGACGGACTTGACCATGTCGATCCAGCCTTTTTCAGACCACAAATCATGTTCGTCGTCCAGTGTGCATTCGCCAAGACCAGCGTGATGATTGCACAAGACGGGGTCAAGGGCTGGTCGACTCCTCTCTGCTAGCCTACTGGGGAAGGCGGATGGTGGGTAACTCGGGAACTGGTCTTCGGTCTGATCCTGGGATGTCCTTGGAGGGAGCCATTGACACCAGAGATTACATCCAGCTGTGGGCCGCTGCAGCTCTGCACGTGGGATCGCCGTTGAAAGGATTCTGCCTGGAAGAACCCTCGCGGCTTAAATTATAAAAACAAGTTCGGTCCTGCACAAACCTTTTGCCTGAGCTTCTCCTCCAGCCGTTGCTCTCGTTCCACCATCCTGCATCAACACTACAAAGGAGCTCCTGCCCACCGTCTACTAGCCCCGGGCCAAGCCTCTCGCCATGTTGGTCAAGCTCAACGCCCTCGCCGTCTTGGCGGCCTCGCTCTGCGCCGTCTCGGCCCAGACCTACCAGCGCCTGGGGACGTGTCCCAAGCTCGGCTGCCTTCTCCCGCCAGACCAGAGCGAATTCCTGCCCGGCCAGCTCTTCGATCTCCGTGTCGAGGTCCACGCGCCCGTCAACGGCTCCGAGGCCGCGCACAACGGCAAGCCCGACAAGAAGTTCAAGGTGACCATCGCAAAGAAGGGCCGCAAGGCCAAGGACTTCGCCAAGGCCTTTGGCATCGACGAGCCCAAGCTCGAGACGTGGGACTTCTCGTGGTACGAGGACCTATATGCCGAGGACGCTGACAAGCCCTCGGTCGTCAACGTCGCTGCTAAGGCCTACCGCAAGCTCGCCATCCACGAGCCTGGCACGTACATCGTCACCCTCAAGTACTACAATGGCGAGGAGACCACTGCCGAGTGGACTGTCCGCGAGCTTGCTACCAAGCGCAAGGCCAAGAACGTCATCTTCTTCATTGGCGATGGCATGACGACCAATATGGTGCGTCTCATATGAGTCAATTGGCTTCACATTTATCGGTAGCAGACTAACAGAAGACTACAGATCACTGCCGCCCGTCTGCTGGGACACAAGAGCGTCAATGGCAAATACCAGTCTCGCATGAAGATGGACGAGTTCCCTGTCATCGGCCATCAGATGACGCACTCCATTGACAGCTACATTACCGACTCGGCCAACTCCGCCTCTGCTTTGTACAGCGGTCATAAGAGCACCGTAAACGCCATGGGGTATGTGGTTCTTCTCCGAGGACTTCAAGTAGCTTCCAGACACTAACACGGGAACACAGCGTATATGCTGATTCGTCGGCCGATCCCTTTGACGACCCTAAGGTTGAGACCATTGTCGAGATCTTCAAGCGTATCTGGGTTCGTGTCTCGCAAATAAAATCTCAATTACTTCGAGACAGTTGCTAACTCTTACCTCCAGGGTGGTGCTTGGGGCGCCGTTTCTACCGCTTATCTCGCCGATGCTACCCCCATTGCGCTGACCGGCCACACTCGTCTCCGAGGCCAGTACGGTCCTCTTATCGACCAGGCCCTCCACGGCCTCACCAACTACAGCTGGACCGACCACGAGGGCCCCGACGTCTTCTTCGGTGGAGGTGCCGAGTACTTCTACGCTAGCGAGGACTCGTTCCAGGGCAAGGACTACTATAAGGAATTCAAGAAGGAGGGCTACTCCGTCAGCACCACCAAGACTGCTCTCAACAACGCTCCCAACAACAAGAAGGCCCTCGGTGTATTCTGCCAGGGCAACCTGCCCGTCTGGTTGGACCGTAACGTCTACAAGGACAACATCAAGGATTTTGAGAACGACCCTCTCGGTAGCTCGAAGCCCGCTACCGACCTCCCTGGCCTCAAGGACATGACTCTGAAGGCCGTCGATATTCTGCACAAGCGAGGTGGCGATAAGGGCTTCTTCCTCATGTCTGAGGGCGCGTCCATTGACAAGCAAATGCACGCCCTGGACTACGACCGCGCTCTTGGTGACCTCCTTGAGCTCGACGATACCGTCCGCGCCACCATTGCCAAGCTCAACAAGCTCGGCATCCTCGACGAGACCCTCGTCCTCGTCTCTGCAGATCACGGCCACGGCTTCGAGTAAGTACCACCTCACCAAGATCCCATCCACTCACATCTACAATATTTGCTAACGTCAACACTAGTGTCTGGGGTTCTGCGGACACCGAGTATCTCGCCGACAAGGATGACGACCGCGCCAAGCGTCGTGCCATCGGCACCTACGCTCAGTCGGGCGAGTCGCAGTACACTGAGAAGAAGGCCGGCCTCCACTACGGCACCGGCGCCAGCTTCCCCTCCAACTGGGAGCCCCGCTACGCCATCGCCGGCGGTGTCGGCGCCGCCCCTGACCACCGCGAGGACTACAAGGTCCACAAGAACGGCCCCCGCGAGCCCGCCACCGAGGGCGCCGACGGCTCCTACTACGCCAACCCCGAGGACGCCGTCAAGGGCATCGTCATCAACGGCACCATCGGCACCGACCAGGCCCAGGGCGTGCACTCGCTCACCGATGTGCCCGTCTTCGCCTGGGGCCCCTGTCAGGACACCTTTGGCGGTACCTACAACAACGTCGACATTTTCTACAAGATTGCCAACTGTCTGGGAATGGCCCGCAGCAAGGGCACTGGCAACACGTACCGCTCTTAAAGGGCCGTAGCTTCTGATAGTTGTTATGGCGGAGGGAGAGTTACGACGAGACGACGATGTAAACTAGAAAAGTGATGCAAGAACTTGGCGTAATGTAGATCTAGAACTAATCCATTTGAACTATGAAGACCACCTAACTAGCATATGACGCCGCACTGACTAGGCATGCGTAAATGCTGCTATAAACGGTGCGCTTTATTGTGATGCTACCCTCTCAAGATGCCAAACTGCCAATGAGCCAACGGACAAACTCCGTTCTCTGAATAACCGTCCCCATATTCATTCTGGCTGCCAGTCATTTACAGGACGCAGGCTCCCTTAGTGGAACACCTGTCTCCAGTACTTCTGAGGCGAGTTCTAGTCGCAACAGTCGAGGCGCAGAGTCGAGTGAAGCGAGATAAACTCCTCAGGGTTGACCTCCTCGGGATCAACGTCAGGGAGTCCAACGCGGGGCAGGCAGGACGAGTGCATCCAGATGTTGAGTCTAGCAATATGCTTGATGCGATCAACGAGGCTGGCAATGTTGCGGCCGCGGACGTCCCCGCCGACGATAATCTGGATCTCGGGGAGGTGCTTGCACATACGGACCAGGCGGTCGATGTTGCGGTCGAAGGATCCCTCACCACCGGAAGTCAAGACACCGGTGAAGCCGCAGCGGACGAGCTCGTGGAGGCCCTCCTGGAAGTCGTCGCCTCTAGCAATGACGTCGAAGGCGCGGTGGAAGACGCAGCGGACGGGCTTGGCGTGCTCGATGAGCATGGTGCAGCGGCGGACATCGACAGCGAGCTCACGCTCGACCGGAGTAGCTCCAGGGCCAACGCGCTCGAGAATTCCAAAGACGAAGGCATCGCCACGGACGGGGTTGAGAGTCCCGAGCTTCTTGAAGGCGGAGATGGACTTCCACATGACATCGAACTCGGCGTCGGAGTAGATGAAGTCCTGCGGCTCCGGTGCGGTGGGGCCGGGAGCGGGGCGGGGCCGGATCATGATGCGAATGGGGATATCCAGCTTCTTGTCGGAGCCAGTGGGCTTCTGGAGGGCGGCGACGTCGCGGACAGAGGGCGTGAGGCCGCCGACGTCGTACGAGCCGCGGGCGTTGAGCTCGACGCGGTAGGCGCCCAGGGCCTGCGCGCCGAGGGCGTTGGCTGGCGAGAAGACGGCGACTTCGAGCGGGATCTTGCCTCTGTTCATGACAGGCGGTTTTGGTTTGCTGTACGAGCTTCTTTGCTTGGGTGGTTTGTTGAGAGAATCCCCCTTCCCTTGGTGGTTGCTGGGAGCGGATGAAGAGGCAGGGTGGGATGGGCCTCTCGGTGGTGAGAAAGGGGATGATTAAATAATGTGCTATGGGCGGGAGGGCATCATTTCGGCAAACGGCGATGAGAGACAGCGTGGGATTTCTGTAGGCATTGTGAGGTCGAACTACCAGGTGAGAGCAGTCGTGGTGTTGAACAGATGAAAAAGGTGAATGTCGTTCGTATTGTGAATCGCGTCGGGTGTTCTGGTGTGTTTGGGCAGCCACGCCAAAATCGGGTTTTGCCACCTGCTTACCCTGGAATACCTGCATCTCAATCCAAATTGTCGACAACCACCGTTGTCTCCTTCTGAAGTTGTTTTCTTTGTCGTCTTTATCATTGTGGGGGGTTTTTTTTTCGATCACAATTCATTGCAAACAGCGGTGTTTGCGAGATAATCGCTGCTGGTCGACTAACTCAACGCTACCACCTGTGACTGGATTTCTTTCAACATGCGCGCTGACAACGAAGAGATCTTAGCGTTAGACTACTGGTGGTGCTGGTAATAGAGGCCTACGGCCTACTCAGAGACTCGGCATTGAGAACGGTTGATAATGGGCCATCAATCTTTTGTAGTTGTGAGAAGGGTAAGGATGCAAACGGTATGTGAGCGGGTGATCGCGTTAAATCTGTTGCCCCCAGGGTGCCCTCTTCACTAGATGGTCTTGTTGGGAGCACATGCCATTATAGTCTATCGTCGTATTTACCACGAAGTTTCGGATGGGTATTCGTCATCGGCACCACCCCTTTACCATGATCACAACCCGGATGTACTAAGGCCGAGGGGTAAGACCTGAGACCAAGATACCGAGACCTCAGAACTACAACCCTAACCTACAGTCATGGCTTAGGTACTGAGCCCTTAGCCATTCATAATTTATGCTTAGGAAAGGAATCTTAGTATCTGTCTTGCTACCTTGTTGGCAGAGTTCACAGTTTCAATTATGTTAGACTTTGCCCGCAGAGGTTGCACCAGCGGTGATCACTGCCATGATGTCTCTTTCCGAATCCCTATAAATAGTCCACCTTCTTCGCTTCTCTCCTCCTCTTCTTTTTTCCTTGCTCTTCACGCTTCAGAATCAACGACACACTCTAATATCATCGTCATCTGTGGAAACACCGTCATGTTTCATCGAACCACATACTCTGGGCTCCCAACGCCCAACTCCAGCAACGCAAGATCCAAGAGAACCCAAGCATCTTCGGAGGAGGACAGCCCCCTTAGACCATTCGGAATTTCCAATGTCAAATTCCGGGTTGGAGCACCTCCGCTCCGTCCTCTGCCGCTAGATATTAGTTACGCCCTCCCGCGGATTGAAGGCATCCACACGTTCCATAACGACCTCGCCCACGAAGCCTTGCAAATCCTATCCAACCATGGAATTCTCGACCCCAACGTCAACATGGTGACCCGCGAGGTCCCAGAATCCCCCACAACGGCCGAACCTACCCTCTTCATTGTTGCCCAATGGAAGGAGGACTCTTCCAAAGTTTGGGAGAAGGCTGTCAAGGAAATCAAACGCCATGTGGATGAGCAGCTCCTCAAGATGAGCAGACCAGACATCGATATTTGTGTTGAAATGGTCGCCCCCGAGCTCAATATGGAGAAATATCTCGGGCCTGTCCTAGATAACCCCCGCCTGGTGGAGGCCTGGCCGGCCATCAAGGCCCAAATCTACTATCGCCTGGAGTCATTCTCTTCGACAAAGTCCTCGGTCACAGCCATCTCACTTTTTCACCTTGGCTATTCCATGAATGATTCTGACAACCCGATCACGGTCTACATCTCTGTCGACTACCGCTCTGACGAGACGGGTTGGCCTCCTGTTGTCGGTTCTATCCAAGATGACCTGGCCCGCTGCGGTTGGCCTAGTTTGCATGTGCACATAGAGCACAACGTAATGCAGCGTTGCCCGTTCGAACTTGTTCCGTCATCAGAGGCTTTGAAAGAAAACCCGGACCCTGCGCTTCGATTGAGTCTCACGATCAAACACGACTACCGACAACGGGTCGACCTGGGCACCGATTTTAGTGCTGCCCGGTACATCGTCCGGGACGATGGAAAGCGATGCAACCCAACTCTTGGCACTTTGGGGTGTTACGTCGAAATCAAGACTAAGTCGAACCCACAATGGGCTAAGTTTGCGCTTACCAATTACCATGTTGTGAGGCCTTGTTTCGCTGGCTACTCCTTGGAGATCGGCAAAAACGGGAGTATCCCGGTCGACCCTGCTCAGAACAGTACATTGTTTCAGACTGACCTCCACGGAATGTTCCCCGTCAATGAGAACGCGGCCCTTGAAGTGGAAAACCCCTCGAGATTGAAGCACAACTTCACAATCAAGAGCCTAGAGCAAGACATGGACACTATTCGGAGTGAAGGAGACCCTACCCTCAATGCCGAAATGGTCGACCTCCAGCAGCAAAAGAACCGCAAGACTGCTTTCTTCGACCGAGGAGACAACGTTCTGGGCAAGCCCTGGTTTTCCTCTGGCTACAGCCGTCGCACCGCTACGAACCACCGTCTCGACTGGGCGTTGATCTCCGTCAATGCAGCGCGACAAGGTAAGAATCTACTCCCAAGTCAAGCTGATTGGACTTCGAGATACGGCGCGAGAACACATTTCCCACGAGCGAAGACATTTGGCGGTCTGCTTCAGCCTCAATCGGGTGTCTCTCTAAAGACCATGTCTGGAGGAACGAAGGTTTTCAAGGTTGGCGCTAGAACACAAATGTCAGCTGGGAGCTACAGCAGGTGCATGACAGACTGTTCTATCGTTGACGACAAATACATGCACCGCGGTCTTTCATCGGAATTCGTTATTATTGGGCGTGGAAACACAGAATTCGGCAATTGTGGTGACTCAGGAGCCGTCGTTTTTGACGAAAACGGACAGGTAATTGGACTTCTGTTCACTGGACAGCAGCCTCAACAAGCCAAAGGTGGATATACTTTAGTCACACCTATCGAGGACGTCTTTCATGATATCAAGAAGTCCTCCAAACAGGCTATCACCGACATCCGTATTGCACAAGGATGATCACAGACACTGCCACAGCCAAATTTTTCAAATGGAGGATTAGACTTCGTTAGTAGTTGTGTACCCAGCTCCCTCTTTGCGCCTTCTCGGATATAGAGGAATATGATGTTATCGGCTGGTTGCCTAAGATCGTCTTTCGTCAAAAGAGGGGTCGGTGGGTTTTCTGTCTCGGGGGCTGGATCCATTGATGAGTCTTGATTCGAGTTGTCACCTTCCAGCTGAGTTCTCGTTATCTGAGAAGAGGATCGGGTCGTTCGCTGTATATGAAGGTCGTACTCCTGCTTGACATAGCGATCATACAAATCTTTTTGTCGCATTATGTTCAGGCTGAGTAGGTAGACTATCAGCAAAGGTCAAAAGAAAGATGAGGGGTCACTGCGTACTAGAAATCCAAGCTGTCTTCAGAACCGCGGTATCTCATATATACGTAGAGATCGGACAGGCTATAGGGAGCGGGTCTTTTGCTTTCGTCTTGCAACAGACGTCTGTGGTCTGGTTGATGCTTCTCAAAGGCGAAATGAGCTGTCTGGATCCAAGGCCGTGAGTAGGGTCGTAACTGCCGTCAAGTCCAGAGCTGTCGTGACTTGCAGAGGTTTCGACACGGAACGTAGAAGGTCCTCAACGTCGAGGTCGCTGATAGAGAGGTTCGTCACACCTGTGATGATGCTGTCCGTGACAGTGTTAACAGTATACTGAGTGGCCGTTGAGTTTCGCCTATCTTCTTGGATTGCGCTCATCATCATATGAGGGTGTATGGCTTGAACCTCGGCTTCTGGGGATGAGTTGATGGAAGGCGTTGCGAGATTATCGAGCTGGATAGGTGAGGTAACAGCCGTACCGGGGAGTACCTGAGTTTGAATTGTGGTGGATGACGTGTCCGGTACTGTGATTTGAGCCTTGTGTTTTCTTGACATCTCCTGTTGGCTCTTTGCGACGTATCTCATGATATAGTCCATTTTGTTGAGCCGGTCTTCGATGCGCGCGTTGGTGCGGCAGTGCAAAATGGTCAGAGGAAGATTTTTGACAACGGGGAATACTGTCAACGAGGAGATGGATTTTTCACATACCCAGATATCGCCGTAAGGATCAAGTTGAGGATGGCCTTGTGGCTCTCAATACGGCGGAGGAGCTTCATGGCGTCTGGGTCATTCTTGATCCACATGATCCTCGTCCATAGTGAGGGCTGAGGATTGCTTGAGATAAACTCATCCAGGCCCGCGTATGTCTCCTGTCACGCAGCAATGATCTTGGAAACCTCGTCTTCGATGCCGGAAGATGTGGTTTTCGAGCTGGCGTTGGTGACCCAGCCATCCAACTGACCTAGGGCGACATTGAGGGCGGAGATTTCGGCGCGGATGCTCGATATCTCCTCGGGCGCGTCGGCTACGGTGGTGATGATGTCGTAAATAGTGAGACTGAGCTTGCAGCCCGTTGCGATGAGTCCTACGATGGAGGCTGGACCCATAGTCGGCAGTAGTTCGATGGAGGTTATAGCACTAGCAAACTAGGATATGTACTGAAATCTACAGGAGGATCGTGTAATTTTGAGGCGATACTGGGATTATAGCTCAAGCTGGGTGGCCTCACTGACGTCAATCGTTGGGTGATCAAATCAGACGAGACTATTGATATGTCTTACAGGCGAAGCACAGCCACCACCGCTTGCACGAATACAGCTGCTATAGCCACATGTACACTTTGGTTAGGCTGGACGGGATGAGGTGAATACGTAGCTGGACTAGTATATAAATTAAGTGGTGATTAATTCGTAGTAACAAAGAAGAGTAGTGTGATGTCTCGAGAATACCAGACTTCCCAATCCTTTCACCCCCGATTATGTATGGTCAGAACTTGACGTTCGGGAGGCGGAGGCGGAGGTGGAGGCGGAAAGGATATTACAGCGGGGAAGCGAAAAAGAAATTGTGGGTCTCCAAGCTCTCGTCAATTCAGATTTTTTTCCTTCTCCTTCTCCTTCCGTTTCCATTTGCAGGGACCGCCCCTCACCCGGACCCTTGTAAATGGCCTGTGCTTCAGTGGGGTTCTCGGCACCTGAGCTTCTAAAGTACTGGGCGCCGGAGCAACGACCGCCTAAAGCTGGAGATAGTTTGACAGCTTAGCGTGTTAGCTCCCCGCCACTGTCTTCTGTACAGCGTAATTAGCGGGCCACTGGATCCTTAGCACCACCGAAAGAAAAACTGAAGGGGGAAAAGAGAAGAGAAAAAAAAAAACTCCTTCCCAAGGGGTCCTCTAGTGGAGGGGCAGCCGGAGAACCAATGACATCAACACGACCCCACCAAAAAGATTTCACCGACACACACACACGGCTCTCACACACGACGAAGGAGCCTAGGTTTCTTTTCTTCGCCTTTGCTTAGGTTGCTTTGCTTTGTTTTTTCTCGAGTCGTGCTGTGCTGACGTTTGTTGATCTGCTCTTTAAACACCCTTCTCAATCCTCCACAAAAAAAAACTCTTCTTCCTCCCCCACACTTCTTCTTACACTTCTTGCTTCTCTCTCTCAAGTCAACACTTTGAAAACACACAGCTACAATGTCTACTAGCGACATGCAGGATGCCCACCTCCAGGAGGCTCTCGTCACATACGAGAAGCTCCAGGATATTGAAGATGATATGGATGAGGTCGAGGTCGAGATCCGTAAGTCGCTTCTGAGCCAATGCCAACTTTGCGACTGCCCTGCGCATCTTGGACTTGCTCGCTCAAGTCGGGGCCAATTCCACTAACTAAAAATCTTCTTTTTCCCAAACACAGTCCGCCAGCAAGACAAGCTCCTCAAGGACATCTACGCCAAGCGCCAAGAGGTCATTGCAAAGATCCCCCAGTTCTGGCCCCTCGTTCTGGAGCAGGCTCCCCCAGACATCGACGAGTACATTCAGCCGTCCGACTCGGCCCTGCTCCTCAACTCCCTAGTCAACCTGACTGTCGAGCGCTTCGAGCTTCCCGAGGGCAGCCCCCACAGCATCTCCATCAAGTGGGAGTTCAAGGAGAACGAGTGGTTCGAGAACAAGGTCCTGGAGAAGAAGTTCTGGTGGCGCCGCGCCAACGATGGCTGGGCCGGCCTCGTCAGCGAGCCCGTCGACATCAAGTGGAAGGAGGGCAAGGACTTGACCGGCGGCATGCTCGGCCTCGTCCAGACGATCTTCGAGGAGGAGAAGGCTGGCAAGGAGGGCGAGACCGAGGCCGCCAAGAAGCTCAAGCAGCTGATGGAGGACACCGGCCTCGGCGGCGTCAGCTTCTTCGCCTGGTTCGGCTTCCGCGGTCGCAAGATCTCCGTCGAGGAGAACAAGGAGGCCCAGAAGAAGGAGCAGGAGAGGCGCCAGGCCCGCAAGGAGGGCAAGGAGACCGAGGAGGAGGTCGATGAGGACTCCGACGATGACGACGACGAGTACGAGATGGAGATTTTCCCCACTGCTGACGACCTCGCCGTGTGCATCGCCGAGGACCTGTGGCCCGGTGCCATCAAGTACTTCAGTAAGTTCATGTCCCGGTGAATGGAGAGAATGAAACTAACCGACTGTCTGTAGCCAACGCACAGGAGCAGGACGAGATGAGCGACATCGACTTTGAGTCTGATGAGGACGAGGAGATGGACGACGACGATACCAAGGAGACCCCCGCCGCCAAGAAGCGCAAGGCCTAAATAGTTTCGCCCGTCATTTTTTCCCAATACATGAAACATTTCCCTTTGTTACCCCCCCAAAATGGATAGATGCCAGGAGAGAGGGAAGAAGCCATCTAGGAGGCTACGAGATAGACGATAGACGTATATAGAGCTGATTGTTCCTCTTATTCATACCCCACATCACAAATTGAACACAGTTTATGAAAGGTGCTGTCTTATTTGTTGAATATCTGCACGTTGACCGAACTTGCCGTAAGCAAGTCATGGAAATGTCAGCATTACAAATTCACAGGACCCGAGGAGCCGGATAGGTAGGCAAAATTCCACAAAGGCGGGGCAAATCCGCCTGGTGCGGACTCGAGTCTCGCCAATGATGTCAGAGGAGTCCTGCTGAAATCCGGGGTAACTTATGAGCAGGAACGAATTTACGGATGCGGATAGACCATCAGCGGCGAATTCGATTCTCAGGGCTCGGTGACTTCGGCGTGGCTGGCAAACAGCAAAACCTCTCCAATCGCCACATCCTCAGTCAACCCGTACAGTTGCTTCACACCAAAACTCCAAACGGGTTAACAAAAGCACCTCTGGACCGGTCGCCATTTGTCAGCACCACCATCTGCTGCCTTGCAGCGCAAGCATCAGAAGACGTATTTGTGCCGTGAGCCAATTGGCGGAGGGTGGTTTTGGTTTTGGGTTATAAAGCGACATCATCGCCCCCCCCCCCCTCCCTTCTCCAGAATGCTCTCCCGTCAGGCATGGCGAGTCTTCTCGAGACCACAGCTGGGAATCGTCTCTAGGAACTACGCCATCATGGCCACGCCGTTTCGAATCGATGTTGAACCCAAGGATGCTGGGTTGCTGGGGCTGAAGCTGGGGAATGATGAGGCCGCCAAGGTATCGGAGCTGCTTCAGAAGGATCTCGAGGTTTGTTTTTGACGTTCACTTATTAAACTTACAGTGTGTCGTTGTTGGAGGCTAACACTTGGGTTTAGAACCACCATGTCTTCTTCAACGTCGATGGCTATCACGACCATGTAAGATTCACTCACCCTTCTGCCTCTCAGAGCTCCCCACTTACATCACGGCTCGCAGCTCATCCACCACCTCCTCGCCCTCTACGGCACCGGCGCAAGTACACAAGACCTGCAGAAGGCCTGGGACGCCAATACCTCGTACCAGCTCAAGGCCATGAAGCCCCGCGACCAAGTCGTTGAGCAACTCGCAAAGGACTGGGACGGCGCCAAGGAACACCTCGGCAAGGGGCGGCAGTACGCGTCGTTCCTACGCCTCTTCCAGGGTGAGATTGAGAAGATGGGGTGGAAGGAGGTACTGTTGGAGTATCTCTTTAAAGACGATGAACGGGGTCGCGACCTGCAGAGCCGGCTCTTCGGAGGTATCTACAGATGAATAGCCTTACGCCTCGGGCGGACTGACGCCAATACAGGCCTACTTCACCCCCTAATCCAGCTCATGTACGGCATCGAGTGGGAACAACCCGCCCTGATCGCCTCAGGCTTAGCGCAAATCTGCGTCCACGACAACAGCCTGCACGATTTCCTCACGCGCTCGCGAGCCGCCGCGCAGCCGCACACGGGCTCCATCCTCGACCTGTACGCCCCGGATGAGAAGCTCGCGTCGAGCGCGCGCTGGACGGACCACAACCGCATCTACGACGGCGTACTCAAGCGCGCGCCCGAGGAGATGGTGCACTTGGCGAGTCGCGTCAACGTACGGCCTGAGGAGCTGGAGGAGCGGACAGCCGAGATGCTGCATACAGCGGCGTATGTTGCTACGGCTGCGGCGTTTCATCCTCCGCATGTTCCCCATTTTGACTTCTTCTTCACGTATGCCTCTGTTCTCCTTTATTTAACTTCATCTCCTTCCTCTCTTATTCTCTATTCTCCATCGTACGGAAGCTGACGTCGCCGTGTAAGCCACCACATGACATCCGCCCCCTTCTTCCTCACCATCAACAAACACCCCTGGATCCCCACCGCCACGAAAACCCGCCTGCTCGAGTCCAAGATCCGCATGGACCTGCTGCAGTACGTCGCCCGCGGCTGCCCCCCGCTGCAACCCGACGCCCTCCTCCGGTACACGCCCAAGGCCGCGTCGCCGGGCGTCTCGCGGCCCGAGGACCTCCTCCCACGGGTCCACGGCATCGTCGACGACGGACACACCGTCAAGCTCGCCCGCGCGCTGCTGCTCGCCCAGCGCGTGTCGCGGCCGTACGCGGGGAGGCCGTGGGTGCGCATCCCCGAGGGCGACGCCTGGTTGAAGGCGCTGTACCTGCTGTTGGATGCGAATGAGCCCGGGGGCGTCATGTGGGTGAGGGCGGCTGGGTTTGACGAGGCGTGGGAGGAGATCCCGAAGGAGCAGTAGGCAATGTGCATGAGATTGCGTGAGATGTCACTATTTAGATGGGATGTACTTTGTATCACCACGAGTGGAATGCAGCTGCGGCTGTTGGGTAGGTAATGCTTGGGTATTTTGAATAATCTTTGCCCTAGTCTAATCCAATCCACTCGTCATCGTCGGAACTATTCTCAGACTCAACCATCCCATCCAAATCAATCATTTTCGCCTCCGCACTCTTTCCACCCGGCGCATCCAACGACTTAACACCCTTTCCGCCCTTGTCCCCAGCCTGTCCCAGCAAGTAATCCACCATGTAGACGTTCTCATCCGCAAGTCGTCGAATCTCATCCCTCATCTTGGACACGGCGCGGGCGACAACACGCAGCTCTATGTCCGCCTTGGCACGGTTCGCCGACAGCCATGCGCCGTGCTTGTCGACGATGGCCTTAATCCAGAGGAGGCAAAACTCGATGTGAGGCGACTCCTCCGTTTCGGCGGCGACGAACCGCAGGAGGCGCGAGACGTAGACAGTTGGCAGACCGGCGACGACTAGAGGAACTGTGGGCGG
The DNA here is from genome assembly GCA_003385265.1 of Neonectria hederae. NCBI lineage: Eukaryota > Fungi > Ascomycota > Sordariomycetes > Hypocreales > Nectriaceae > Neonectria > Neonectria hederae. The sequence continues at coordinate 94,004 of QGQB01000161.1, read as the reverse complement.
CGGGACGGCCTGGAATACGCGTTTGATTAGACCGGCTTCGTTGAGGCGGAAGGCCATGACAATGGCCTTGAGGTAGTCGCGGTCTGTTTCCAGGACGGCGAGGGTGGAAGCAGGGGTAATTTCCATGTTCAGGTCAAAGGGGTCGAACTGGAGATCGTTGTCCAGGCTGTAGATGAGAAGGCCCTCTGTCGAGGCAGCACAGAAGGCCGTTCCAGTTGGTGAGAAGCCAATACCAGTCACGCGCACCTCGGGCATCTTCTTCCTTGCTGAAGGATCGCCACGCTTTGTGCCGGGCAATGAGCTATCAACGCGGTCTTCCCTATCCGACGCCTCCGGATCATCGAGCTCTCCGGCGGGGCCAGCCTCTGTTAAAAGCTTGCTGTTGAGGAACTCCTGGGTTCCTGAGAGCGAGAGGTTGACGCTGACGGTAAATTTCTTGAGCAGCACCATGGTCGTCACGGAGTACAGGCAGATGTACTTGCTGTTGCCGCCCGCCAGTAGACAGCTGCCATCGGTGCTGTAGCGGATGGTGTTGAAGCTCTTCGTTCCGGCGACGTTAGCCGCGGTTCTTCGGTCTGACATCTTTCGACCTCCAGACACGTCTCGTCGTCCATCCACGCCAGAAACCTGCTCGGCATCTGTCATGGACCAGAAACTCAACTGGCCGTCAAGTGTGGAAATTGCCAATTGGAGCGAATCTGGACGGATGGCCATGTCGAGCACGTCGGCTTGGAGCTGCAGAGGCTCGCTCGTTTGGGTCCGGCTGAAGATGGACCAGATACGAGCGGTTCGGTCCCAACTACCGCTGACGAGAGAGTCACCATTCGGCGCAAATGCCAACGAGGAGACAGGTCCCTCGTGTCCTGAAAGTTGGTCGAGCAGTTGTCCAGTCTGAACACTCCAGATGTGAATATCGAACGAGTCGAGGGATCCAGCTGCCACAACTTCACCACTTGGGTCGACTGCCATGCAAGAGAACGAGAGCCTCGTGGGTGCGGTGAAGGTTCGGAAATTTCGGTATCGGATGAGATCCCAGGCACGGATGGAGCCGTCAAGACTGGATGTGAACAGGACATTGCCCTTCTTAGCAAACTCGCAGGCAGTCACGCCGCTGGTGTGCTCAGTAAAGGTCACGATGCAGAATCCCGACTGTATGTCCCAGACCTTGATCTTTCCATCGTCTGCAGTGGTGATGATCCGCTGGCCATCCGGCGAATAGGCCAACGAGTTCATCGAGTCGAAGTGACCCTGTTGCTTGAGGATGTACGACTCCGACTGCCATTCCCACACCAAAAGCTGTCCTAGCTTAGAAGCACCGAAAGCTAGCCATTCTCCGCTCTTGTTAATGGTGACAAAGTCGATGTCATTTTGGGAGATGCTCAGTTTGTGAATGTTGTTGAAGTCGGGCATCTCGTAGAGTCCAAAGAGACCGTTTGAGAAGCCAGCCACCAGGAGGTTCGTCTCTGGATGAAACGCAGCGCATCGAACGTGCGCGCTTCCTTGCATGAAATAATGGCGCTGAACGATGCGCCATCGCATGTCATCGTCGTCATCGTCGTCGCGCATCTGGGCGTCCTCCTCCACTCGGTTGATGGGCTTCACGTATTGCCAGTCGAATACAGCACCGTCCTTGCTTACAGTGTAGATAGTCTCCTGGTTCTCTGAAAACCAAGCACCAATAACACCCTGCTTGTGTCCCGAGAGGACCGTGGGCGTGAAGCCATCCTCGGGAGTCAAGCTCCATATCCGAGCTGTCAAATCCTTCGAGCTGGTGAGGAAGAAGCGCGAGTCGCTAGACCATTCGATGTGTTGGATGTTATCGAAATGGCCGGTATGTGTGTGGTATCGAACAAAGGGGGCGAATTCGAGCTCGCCCACTGTGGACGCGTCCGGAGTGGAAGGGACATGCCAGACTTCGATCTTGCGGCCCAGGCCAACCGCGAAGTGACGGCCAGAAGGCGCAAATGCGAGCGCCGTGACCCGCGCGCGGAAGGAGAAGTGGTAGATGGAGATGCGCCGAGGCACATTGGTCAGGATCGCATGGCCGTCCTCGTCAATTGAGAGCAGTAGGTTGCCGCGGGGCGTGAGGCCGATCTGGGCAATGTTCTTGCGGTGCGCAAACGGAAGGGTATAGGATTTGTTTCTGCGCAACAAACAAGTTAGCCAAAGTAACAAGAGCTAGAGAGCGCTGGGAAGGTGCATCGAGTGTAAGGGCGCGTACTCTACAAGATTGAAGACAGTCACCCTGTTGCCGACGGGCGAGAAGAGGTGGGTTCCATCTGGGCTGTAGAGCAAGTTGCCCTGGCAGTAGACGGTGCCAAGCAAGTTCGAGAACTAGAGATGTCGGGTTAGCAAGTGAAAATTGACTGAAGCTTTTGAGTGAGGAGCATTTAGAAGTCTGATACGTACCTTGAAGTCGGTCTTCATTGTCGTCACCTGCAGGACATGGCCATGATAGGACGCTTGAAGTCGCAAACTGCCAAAAAAAAGAACCCGGGCTTATCGATAAGAACTGATTTTTTTGGTGGAGCCGATGAGATAGCCAGCGGCCGGCAGAACAGTTACTCCGTCCTTCCAGGAGCCTCGAAGGTCTCACATTGGACTAGACCTAAAGAAGTAAGTGTAGCTCTCCCCTGTGGCTCATTAATTGCCGTTGAAAGCGGCATTGTGTGGCTTGACATATTAGTACGGACCATGATTGGCCCGTAGAAAGGGGACCGTGGCTGCTTCCGCTTGACAAGTGCCCCTAGGAAACTGCCACACCTTCCCTCCCTTGTGGCCCGCGACTGCCCCTTGCCCCTTGTTGCTTGTTTGGTCGCTTTGCCGTGTTTGGGTCCTTCCCTGGCTCCCTAGCTGCCCCGTGTCCACTTCCAAGCCCAGCACTGTCCACTCATGGGCCGCGTCGCACTGGCCAACCAAAGCAAGCCTAGGCCAGCCCCCCTAAGACGCCTCATCCCAAGGAAGGGCAGGAAATTCGTTCCCCTGAAGCACGAGCTCCCCAAACCTCCACCTCGTTCGTCCTCGTTCTCGCTCGCCATCCGACATCATCGCAGCCGGCCGCGAACCTGCATTGCCTTCGTCAGCCTGCCGCTTTTGAGCTCTTGAAACTCCGACATCCCCGTTTAACGTATACCCCGTGAACTTTGCCCAATATGGCTTCTGCAGCTGCTGAGAGCGCCTCACCGATTGGCATTGCCAATCTGCCCAACCAGCGGCACAAGATTGTCGCGAAGCGCGGTGCTGGCTTCACCATTATGGTACGCCCTCGTCGCCCTGAGATGCATGCTGGGAACACAGCTTTGTTGTCTGTGCTGTGCTTGGACATGTTTATCTGACCGCGCATGTTTAGGTTGCCGGCGAGTCTGGCCTCGGAAAGACCACCTTCATCAACACCCTGTTCTCCACCACCATCAAGAACTATGCCGACCACAAGCGTCGCCACCAGAAGCAGGTCGACAAGACTGTCGAGATCGAGATCACCAAGGCCGAGCTTGAGGAGAAGTTCTTCAAGGGTAAGCCATCACCGCCAGAACGTGTCGTGTAGTACAACAGCTCACCTCCCTTCCCCAGTCCGACTGACCGTCATCGACACCCCCGGTTTCGGCGACTATGTCAACAACCGCGACTCTTGGATGCCCATCATCGAGTTCCTCGACGACCAGCACGAGTCTTACATGCTTCAGGAGCAGCAGCCCCGCCGACAGGACAAGATCGATCTTCGTGTCCATGCCTGCCTCTACTTCATCCGCCCCACCGGTCACACCCTCAAGCCCCTCGACATCGAGGTCATGAAGAGACTCTGCTCTCGTGTCAACCTGATCCCCGTCATTGCCAAGGCTGATACCCTCAGCCCTGCTGATCTGGCCAAGTTCAAGCAGAGAGTAAGCTCACATGCCAGCACATTTCGACCCTAAGCCACCTACTGACCGCTTCCTTCAGATCGTCTCTGTTATCGAGGCTCAGAACATCAAGATCTACCAGCCCCCAATTGAGGAGGATGACGAGGCCGCTGCCCAGCACGCACGCAGCTTGATGAACGCCATGCCCTTCGCTGTCATCGGTTCTGAGAAGGACGTCAAGACCAGCGATGGCCGCATCGTGAAGGGTCGTCAGTACTCTTGGGGTGTTGCCGAGGTCGAGAACGAAGATCACTGCGACTTCAAGAAGCTCCGCTCCATCCTCATCCGCACCCACATGCTCGACCTCATTCACACCACCGAGGAGCTGCACTACGAGGCCTACCGCGCCCAGCAGATGGAGACCCGCAAGTTCGGCGAGGCTCGTCCCCGAAAGCTCGACAACCCCAAGTTCAAGGAGGAGGAGGAGGCTCTGCGCAAGCGCTTCACCGAGCAGGTCAAGATCGAGGAGCAGCGTTTCCGACAATGGGAGCAGAAGCTCATTTCCGAGCGCGATCGTCTCAACAAGGACCTCGAGCAGACCCACGCCCAGATCAAGCAACTCGAGGCCGAGCTCGAGTCCATGCAGGGCAGTGCTGTCCGCAGCCACGGCCGTCGCTAAGCTCGCCTGGTTTGGGTCAACATGCTTTAGTGACTGCAGTTGGACAGTCGTGGTTTTGTCATTTCTCTTACCTGAGGCTTCAGTTTGGGGCTTGGAGTTGAAAAAACGAAAGGTCCAAGAATACCACAAGGGGAGGGAGAGAGATAGGGGTACGCGTTCATGGATATTCCTGCCCACCGTCCCCGAGGGTGACAGCGGGAAGTTTGGTTTGTTGGGACGGCCCATGGTGACGGCCGTGGAGTCATGATACCGATACCCCGGTGTTTCCCGCCCCTTCGGCAGCTAAGCACCAGTACGAACCCCGAAACGAAACAAGACGTATGGAGAAAGCTTTGATAGTCTTGCCCTTTTTTATTTGCACCTTTTACTAGAGCCCTTTTCTCAGCTAGGCACTTTTTAGTCCCCATGTAATTCAGTCACCACCTTTCATGATACCAGCTTAACATTACGCGATTGCCCTTGTGTTGTGAATGCAATGTCTCTTGTATGCCCATACATGCAATTGCCCGACCATGAGGTGATACGTCCGTGAAGCAACTACCCCCTAAGTGATGCGTGGATCACGAAACTCCATGCTTATACCCAAGAAAAATACCCAAGAACCTCCAACTGAGATGTGTCATACCCAAGAATTATGCTGCTTTATCAAGCCACCCGTCCAATTCATATTGCCAGGGTCGGAAGGTCCTGTTATCTTAGATAGCGTCCATGCTGGCTCTAGTAGCAAGCTGTTCGTTCTTGTTCCCTAGCTTTGAGATTTGCAAGAAAGCGTCGACGCCATAACCCTCCAAACTATGTAGCTCAAGACTGCCGGCCCAGTACTCGGCATAAACGCGGCTCAATGGCAGGCCCATGCCGAGACGCAGGTTCGGTGGACGACTGGTAAGAGTGGAAAGGGAGCTTTCATAGTTTGGCGTTTTGAGGTCGGCACGGCCGAGTTCGCCCTCGACGTGGAGCTCCTGCATGGTAGCCGCCATGCGGGGGACATGGGCAAGGTTCTCCAGGCGCTTCTGGCTCTGGGGGCCTTTACTAAAGGACCATAGATAAGGCAGCTCCGCGCGGGGGATGCCGCCGCCGCGGTCGCAGATGCGGATGATGACGTGTTGTGCGGCCTCGCAGATGGTGATTTCGATGGGAGGGGGGCTGCCAGCGGTCGTTGGGTCAGGATGCTTCTCGTGACGCTCGATAACGGCCTGGACAGAGTTGCGCAGGAGCTCGCCGATGATGTACTCGAGGTGGCTGAGGATGTAGGGGAAGCTGGCCTCGAGGTGGCCATCAACTTTGATATCGGGGATCTGAACGCCAGGGACATTGGTGGAGCGGGCTAGGGCGGTGACGGCCTTCGAGCAGCGGTCGACGACGTCCTTGGCGTTGCACTTGATGAAGACCTCGCCAATGAAGTCGGCTTCAGAGAGTTTGGCGCCGGGGGAGAAGTGGGGGGAGTTGAAGGTCTCGGTGAGGGAGAGGTGCTGCTCTGCAATGACTCTTCGGGAGATGCGCTAACAAGATTTGTAAGAACTGGAGAACAGGGCTTTGGCTAGAGAAACTTACGGATCTCAGAATTGTGTTCATGAATTTATCCAGATCATTAGGGTTCATCAATCCGCCGCACTCAAGGATACCCATGGCCAGCTTAGGTATGACGGTCAAGTGGCCCTTAAGGTTCTGACTGATCATGCAGCACATCCTATCATTGTCCTCGAGCGTCTTGACCTCCTTCATCTTACGGAACGCATCGAAGGCATTGTAATACAGGTTGTATACGTCGTTGATATGAGGATTCGTGACGACGACGTAGGGCAGACGCTGCATGTCCCGGATGCGGTGCGCAAGCCTGCAGGGTTGGGTTGCATTGTCAGCGGCCATAGCCATGGTACGATCCATCCGTCCGGCCGAAACGGTTACTTACCTCGTGGGCAGCTCGGAGCGGACGTAGTTGGCAGAGCTAATAAGGCGCGTCTCAGTGAGAGAGCGGCCGAATACCATGAGCTGGCGGAGGCTGATGGGTCGAGCCTCTTTGGCGACCCATCTGGAATATGGTGGGTTAGTGGTTACGGCTTGTATAGTGGGCGGGGAGCTCCTCACTCGTCAAGGATGGAGTTGGGACGCCATGACGGATTACTCAGATTGCTCGCGTGTCGCGCATGTAATGTGAGGCTGGAGGAAGATTTTAGGGTGGGTAGGGATAAGAGAAGAAGGGCGCGCGGGTCGGTCACTCTGCATCGCCTGCCTGGTCGCAGGGCGATGGAGGGCATGTCGGAGGAGGTCGCATGCAGAGAGCTGGCGTCAGCTAAGGGAGTACGGGAGCGGGAGCGGGAGCCAAAGCGAAGAACGGCGATGGGGCAACGGTCGATTCGAGAGTGGCAGGCTCATCAATTGAATTTGCAAGCTAGGGCGATTTCCGAATCGTGGAGTTGAAGAGTTGAAGAGTCGAAAAGAGTCACCGAAAAGGTAGGGTCCGAGATCGAGACCAGGGAGCAGAAGCAGCGGGCCACAAACGCATGTGCCGCCTTGGGCATCCACCACTGAAAAGCTCGGGGAATGACTGGAGAAATTACCCCACACTCGCGATACCGACGGCGCGATAAGGCTTGGGGAGTTTGGGAGTTGGGGGACTAGACGAGACAACTGAGAGAGCTCGATGCGCATTGGCGCGAGCGGGGAGGCGTTCTGCGATGCCGATGGCTTAAAGCAGGCAAGCAGGTATTTGACTAGCGTTTGACGGGCTGATGCGTGCAGGCTGATCGCTGGTGGATGATGACGATGACGGATGGCGGACAGCTTCAGGGCGAGCTGGCGACGAAGCACCCTGTCGTCATTGTGGTTTGGCCGGGGCGCACGGCAGCCACAGGACTTGGTGCAGGAATGGCAATGAGATGGTTGCGGTATCAGACTGGAGAACAAAGAGATGATCTATCGAACGAAACGCTGGCTGGGATTTACATCCTCCTGGACATGTCTCTGGCCAGGTCCATGGTAGGTGCATACCACTATCTAATACCTAGCATGTGCTTCGTAAGTAGCTTAGTAGTGGGTAGCTCCAACGAGCGCATCCATCAAGCATGTGTTCTATCACACCTTGTCGACAAGCCAAGGCTTCAATGAAGCTTCAAAACTAGACTGCCTTTCTTTCCTCTTCGTCTTCGCTTTGGGGGGCCTCATGACATGTGAGGCTGCCAAGCGACCTAAGTAGATACCGTGGCCTCCAATCTCGCAGGCATCTTAGGTACCGTGGTAGCTGGTAGCCTGAGAAGTGCGTGTACGTACTCACAGACTCGAGGCAAAGAGGCCCGCAACGTCATTGGCGGGGTGACCTGATGACGCTCTTGGTGGTGCAACGAGAGTGTTAGAATAATACCTGTCTACTCGGCTCCTGCCAGCCAAGCACACAAGTACCCACCTAACTCTTCACCAGCTCAAGTCGCCTCATCCCGTCAGAACCTGGCGGCCTAGCTGGGCTTTGTTCGCACAACTCGCACTGGCAGCCCACGATTGCTCCGTCCTGGTGTGCCTGATTGATTGATGCTCGATTGATGCAAGGCCTCCTGCACGCACCTCTCTTCCTCTCCACTCTACTCTTCCTTCTCGCCTACTATCGGTACGTACGCACGTACTACCTCTGACGCCTTTGTTCGAACTCGAACCAGGCTTGCACTTGGGACAGGTCTTGACATTCGGGATTTTGTTGGAATTTGTTGGTTTCTCGTCTCCGTCTCCGTTTCCATTTGGTCCCCCTCCCGTCCTTCCAATCCTCGCTCCTCCACCACATCCATCCATCTTCCTCTTTTTTTTTCTTTGCTCTTCCACGCCTCACTCCCTCCAGCTCTCGCTCAACACCCCGACCTCGTTATTCCAAGCCTTGCCCGGTTGCCTCGCTGCTCGACTTGGCCATCAAAGCTGTGGCCGTCGCTGCCGCTTCTGGTGCTGCTGTTGCCGAGACGCCCGTGAGCACTGAGCGCTGAGCACCGCGCCCACTGCACACGCCTCCGTCGACGACATTTCGTGACATCGACCTTCAGATCGTCGTCCCCTACCTGCGACTTCGTTTCCTCTTTCGTCCTTTCTCTCCTCTTGCAAAGCCAGCAGCCGCTGACGCCGCCGCTGCTGCTGTCAGCCATATGAAAATGGTGCGTTCGTTTGCCTATGCATCTACCCGTGAATCGTTTCCCTCCCATGGAAACTCGTGTTGTCGTCCCTTACTCACTCGGTTCCCTGCGTCATCCCCTCTAACCCCCGCGCCAATTCCTTTGTTCTCTTCTTCGTCTTCACCTTCGTCTTCTTCCACCACCACAAACGCAACCTCATCTTTCCAACCCCAACTCCAACTCCAGCCTCAACTCACGCCCTGCCCCTCCGAATGCCGACGTCATGGCTTCGCCTCACCGCGAGCTCCCTGTTCGCTCCAGGTTATCTGCTAACAATGTTCCCCCCCGCCAGAGTCACGACGTGAATTCTCCAACCGACATGGTCATGGACACCGACGACTACGTCAACGTCGCCAATGAGCCCGACAAGGATCCCGTCGCCATCATCAACCCAGACAACCTCGAACCGGAGGTCGACCAGCTGCAAGACCTGCCTATGGCCAACGATTGTGCGTCTCCCCGACTGTCCCTTCCCTGTTCCTATCTTTTCGCATCCCCATCTGGCTTATGCCGCCGCTGCCACCTGGCCTGTTTTCCTGGCTAACTCTAGAATATTATCAGATGATGCGATGAGAGAGATAGTCCTGCTTCCGCTGATTGATGAGCCCAAGATCCTCGCCGACTTCGAGAACACATGGACCGTCGAAAACTGGCGCAGTTTGGGCAAGAAGGAACACGGCCCTATCTTCCATGCTGGCGGATTTCCTTGGTGCGTTTATCACGATATCACCACCCCACAACCATGTCATTTTCATCGCTGACCCCATCTTCCCATTGAAGGCGCATTCTGTTGTTCCCTCATGGCAACAACATAGACCAGACCTCCATCTACCTCGAACATGGCTTCGACGCCGATGAAGTTCCCGATAACTGGAGTTGCTGTCTCCAGTTCTCGCTCGTTCTCTGGAACCCGAACGATCCCACCTTATACACTCACCATGCTGCCCACCACAGGTTCACCAAGGAAGAGGGCGACTGGGGCTTCACCCGATTTGTCGAGCACCGACGCATGTTCAACGTACCCTGGGAAGGCGGAAGCCGACCTCTGTGCGAGAACGACACTGCCAACATCACGGCTTACCTTCGTTTCGTCGAGGACGAGACTGGTGTCCTTTGGCACAACTTCACCAACTACGATTCCAAGAAAGAGACGGGCTTCGTCGGGCTCAAGAACCAAGGCGCCACATGCTACCTCAACTCCCTCCTACAGTCACTATACTTCACAAATGCATTCCGAAAGGCATGGTCCCCGGCTCCCGCGGCTCTAGTCAAGTTCCCTGCTGACCTCGATAGGCTATCTATGAAATTCCCACAGAAAATGAGCAAAGCATGACCAACAGTGCTTATACCTTACAACGGCTCTTTTACCAACTGCAAACTTCCGAGCAAGCTGTTGGAACCAACGAGCTTACCAAGTCTTTCGGCTGGGAAACTCGGCACATCTTTGAACAACAAGATGTCCAAGAACTGTCCCGCAAGCTAATGGAGCGAATGGAGGACAAGATGAAGGGTACGAAATCACAAACTGTCCTTCCGGAGCTGTTCAGCGGCAAGATCAAGACATACATTTCGTGTATAAACGTGGACTACGAATCAAGTCGCATCGAAGATTTTTGGGATATTCAACTCAACGTGAGCGGAAACAGCAACCTTCTTGAGAGTTTCCAAGACTACATTCAGGTCGAGAAGATGGATGGTGAAAACCAGTACTTCGCCGGCGATCAGTTTAAGCTACAGGACGCGAACAAGGGTGTCATTTTTACCAGCTTTCCCGCTGTGCTGCACCTACAGCTCAAACGATTCGAATACGACATCCAACGCGATATGATGATGAAGATCAACGACCGCTACGAGTTTCCGGAGACATTTGACGCCGCTCCGTACCTATCCGAAGATGCCGACAAGTCCGAGTCTTGGACGTACCAGCTCCATAGCGTTCTCGTCCACAGCGGGGATCTCAACGCCGGCCATTACTACGCCTTCTTGAAGCCAGGTAAGGATGGCTGGTTCTACAAGTACGACGATGACAAGGTTACCAAGGCGACTATGAGAGAAGTGCTGGAGGAGAACTTTGGCGGTGAATACCGCACCTCAAACGGCTTCCCGCGTGCGCCTCTCAAAAACAAGGCCCCAATCATGCGCCAGAACAGCGCATACATGCTGGTGTACATCCGCCAGACGCGTCTTGATCAGATCCTCTACGATGTCAACCAGGACGATATCCCCCGACATCTGCGTAAGTAGTTTTGCCTTGATGCGTCTCGATAATATTGCTTACTTGTTACAGAGGCCCGCTTCGATCAGGAGACAGCCTTTCGAGAAGCCAAGAGAAAGGAGCAGAGAGAGGCACATCTCTACATGATGGCCAAAGTCATTACTGACAAGTCCTTTGGGAATTATGGCGGGACTGACCTGTGCTTGTTTGATGCCAACCCCGAAACTGATCCTGCCGCTCCCACGTCCTATCGAATCCGTCGCGCAATGACCATGGAGGAGTTCGTCGCTCAGGTCGCCGGCGACATGAATGAAGACCCACGCAAAGTGCGACTGTGGCTCATGGTCAACCGACAAAACAAGACCATCCGGCCCGATCAACCCATTATGGACCTGCGACTGACGGTTGAGGAAACCTATGCTCGTTCTGCCGCACACCGAGACACCAGTCTGCGGGTATGGGCAGAGGTAGCTGAGGAGGTCACCCCCGATGGTGAACCCATCTGGCCATCCTACCAAAGCCAGCCAAACGGCGTTGTTGTCAAGAACGACACTATTCTACTTCTTCTGAAGCACTTTGACATTGAGACTCAGACCTTGAGGGGTGTTGGTCATGTTTATATTGCTAAGGAAAAGAAGGTTGAGGAACTACTTCCTCAGATTCTCAAGAAGATGGGCTGGGGCGATAAGCTACCCGCCGAAGAAAAGCTTCTCTTGTGGGAGGTAAGTCAGCTTTACTGTTTATATATGTACACAAACTAACACTTTTTTTTATAGGAAATCAAACCAACGATGATTGAACCCCTGAAGCCGAAGCAGTCGTTGAAGGTTGCTGAACTCCAGGATGGCGACATCATTTGTTTCCAGCGATGTAGCGACCGAAAGGCCGAGCAACAAAAGCGTGCGGGCGACAAGCCGCTAGAAATGTGCGTGAACACCGTATCCCAAATGAATTTTCTCGTTAACAACCCCCAGCATCAACCTATCGGATCACTTTGAGGATGCGCGCGAATATTACGACTTCCTTGAGCACAAGAGGACAGTGAGATTCCACCCTCACCCTAACCGTTGCGATCAGACCGAGTATCCCCCATTCGATCTGGTTCTCAACTCCAAAATCACCTACGATACCCTGGCGGAGCGAGTCGGAACTCATCTCAACGTATCGCCAACGCACATTCGATTCTGGACGGTGAACTCAGCAACCGACAACCCCAAGTCGGCAGTGAGGCGGGGAGCGAACCCTACCCTGCGACAAATTCTAAACCCTATGGGCTCGACCTCCCTTAACTCAAGCCAACGAGGCGATGCCTTCTATTTTGAGGTTCTCGAGATGAGCCTGGCTGAGCTGGACACAAAGAAGAGCATCAAGCTCACTTGGCTGAGTGATGGAATTACCAAAGAGGTGAGGTTACCAGAGGATGAGTGCCGCGGCATTGGCTAATGAAGAGGTTAGGATCAATATGACTTGCTCGTACCCAAGACGGGAACCATCGAGAACTTGATCGAGGCCTTGATCAAAAAGGCGCAGATCTCGAACGAGGAGGAAGGTGGCAGGATACGGGTTTACGAGACCAGCTCTAACAGATTCTATCGTGAACCTGTTAGAGAACATCCTGTTATAAACCTCAACGACTTTACGCAGATCTACGCCGAGCGTGTTCCGGAGGACGAGACAGTAGCAGAGGACGGCAACTTCATCCAGGTCTTCCACTTCCAGAACGACGTGAGCCGGGCCCACGGCGTTCCATTCAAGTTCTTGCTTGTAGAGGTGAGCTATTTGCCTGATCGGTTGCGTGTCTACACAGCTAACTTTCAGACAGGGTGAGAAGTTTGCGGATACAAAAAAGCGATTAGAGAAACGAACCGGAATCAAGGGCAAGAGCTTTGAGAAGATCAAGATTGCCGTGGTTCGACGAGCCAATTACTCCAAGCCTCAATATCTCAATGATGGTTGGTTTCATCTTGCCCCAGAGTGTTCTTGAATATGCCTAACAAACGAAACAGACGACGAACTCTGGAATGTGGCGCAATCTGACGATGACTACCTCGGCCTTGACCATGTGGATAGAACACGGACGCTGAGAAATGGCGTTGGGGATCTTTTTCTTCGATGATTCGACAAGCAAGCCGCCGAGTAAGATGTGCATTAAGGGTGGTTCCAACCCAACCCTGGGCCTCGGTGTTTAGCATATCAGCCTACTTCAAAGGCACTATCGCAAAGTATCTATAGCCGTCGTCACAGGCGCAGACGTTTCTTTGGCATTGGAACAGGGACGCATTCAAGGCATGACCAAGGACGGTGAAAGAGATTCAGACTTGCGGAAGGGGCTTCGTGTTATACCAAGATAGGCACAGGCATTGGGCTAGGACTTACAAGGAGAGAAGGGATGGCTACTACTATTGACGACGAGGCCTTCATTTATCTCTTATTTCTGCAAATGACGATGGAAGTTGTGCTGCCCAAGCATTGGGGGCGTCGGACATAGAAACCGTAGTGACAGCTTTGTTGCGTGTCAAAAGGTTCAAGTTGGAGTTAGTCGCAACGTACTGGTTCTCACCATTGGCTGGGCCACCGGTGTCCCGCTTTTAGAAGTGCCGGAGGATATGATCAATAGGTCTTTTGCGATGTGATGTTGAATTTTATACCAGATTTAAAAATAGGTTCAACAACTATGATTTTTCTACTCCAGTCAACGTATTCGCAAAACGTCGACTCCATTGTATAGTACCCTTCGCTGTGTATCCCTTCGCAACAAAACTTGACTCCAAATGTCCAGTCATTCATAATCATCGAAAGCCAATCACTCCTCTATTGTTTTTACCCTTGTTCCGACCCCCTTGTATCATTCTCTTCATGCCGAGTCGATGTGTACTATCACATTGGGCTCTCGCGGCCACCGGGCAGACACTCTCTCTCTTCGACGGATAGGTGAGCGCCGGCGAGGCGAAGCAGCTGGGCGCATGGCTCTTTACCGGACTTAACGGCGACGAAAAGGGGCGAGTTGTTGGCCTTGTTACGCTCGTGGACGCTGGAGCCCTGGTGCAGCAATTCGAGGAGAATCTCGGTGCTGCCGGCGACGGCGGCGAGGTGGACTGCGGTGTTGCCGGCGTAGTCGGACTGCTTGAGCAGCTTGCTGCCCTCGCCTTGTAGAAGCTCCTTAACGAGCAACAGCTCCCCGTTCTCGATGGCGTAGCCGAGGGCGCTGAAAGCGGTCTCGTCGCGGGTCAGGTGGGCGGCGGCGAAGTCGAGGGAACCGGCTGGGTGGGAGAAGCTCTGGTGGGCGATCTCGGTCATCTCGCCGCGGAGCGAGCGGGACAGCTTCTCGCTGATGTCCTTGGGGGAGAGGCCCGGGAGGGCGAGCAGGTAGGAGAGCTTGGTGAGGGCGGCTTCAGCGGTGAGGTCTAGGCCGAAGATGACGCCGGCGCGGCCTAGGACGGTTCCCGGGGCGTAGACGGGCGACACGAAGCCGTTAACGCACTGGCTGACGTTGACGACGACGATACCGCGGGCAACGGCGGCCTTGATAACCTGAGTCAGCGGGCCGTCGGAGCCACCGGGGATGTTGCCCATGCCGAAGGTCTCGAGGATAAGGCCGCGCAGGTCTGGCAGATGGAGGACGGCATCGATCATCTCGGGCTTGATGCCGGGGAAGACGCGCAGACAGGCGACATGGGTGGTGTCGAGGCCCTTGGAAACGTTGAACTTGGCGATGGTGGTCGGGCGTAGGACGAGGGGCCAGTTGACGTTGATGCCGAGACCGTTGACGGTGGCGAGCGGCTCGGCATTGGGGCTGTCGAAGGCCTCGAAGTTGGTGGCTGAGACCTTGGTGGTGCGGTTCCCGCGGTAGAGGCGGTGGTGGAAGAAGAGGCAGACCTCGGGAATGAGGAAGGTGCCGGCGATGACGAGAGAGCCGAGGAGGTTGTCGACGCCGTCGGACTGGAGAGAGAAGATAGGGGCCTGGGAGCCGGTGAGGATGACGGGCTTGCCGAGGGAGTTCATCATGAAGGAGAGGGCGGAGGCGGTGTAGGCGAGCGAGTCGGTGCCGTGGAGGATGACGAAGCCGTCGAAGAGGTGGTAGTTCTCGAGGACGGCCTGCGCCATGGCGTCCCAGTCATGGGCCGAGATGGAGCTGGAGTCAAGGAGGGGCGTGAACTCGAGGATGCCGTAGCGGATGTGGCGCTCGTAGGCGGTTGGCGGGGTGCGCAGAGAGGGGATGGCGACGCGCTGTCCATTGCGGTAGGCGGGGAGGGTTACTGGTTGATGTTGTTAGGTTGTGACTTGTTTGGGATGTTTGCTGGTAGTATAAGTGCGAGATGTGGATGTGTGGTATTGAAGGGTGTCATGATGGTTGCGTATCATGATACCTCAGACACAGTGCAAAGGCGGTCTTCGTAAATAAACAGCGACAAGTACGAATAAATTTCATAACATACCTCTAGGACCACCGTCATTAAACGAAGGCCGCGGGGCCATAGCATTTTCAAGGAATTCATCGGTGGGCTGGAGGCCATCGGGGCCTTGTTGCATGCAGATGGTGCCTCCAGTGCCGATGATAAGGACTCGAGACTCCGGATACTTAGTCTCGGCGTCGGTTTTGATGTGGCTAAAGTTGTTAGCATTGCTATTGACGGTGCCATTGACGGTGCCATTGACGGTGCCATTGACGGTGCTAGTAGCAGCGCTGTTGAAGCTGCCATTGACACTGCCATTGGCTTGAGGGGATGGGGGCATATAATAGGACATTGTGAGAGCGTGAGAGAGGTAGAAGAGAGTCGGAGAGGCAGAGAGATGAGATGTCGAAGAGAGAGATAAGGGAGACGGGGAGCCAATGGATGTGAATTTTCCTGAAAGAGGATTGGCCGACAATATAGGGTATAGACTAAGCGTGAATGCGAGAGTCCGAGTGACAATGACAGTGAGAGTGACAGTAATAAGAGTGACAGTAGCAGTGACAGTGACAGTGACAGCGGGCGCAATCAAAAGTGACGTCGCGATAACAAAGGTACCAATCCGCTATTAGTGGTGGACGAGCGTAAAAGTGTAAAACCGCCAACTGTGTTAGTGACTACACAGAGACTCGTGATTCACAGACGGAACTTGTAGAGGTGATTCTCGGTGTGAAAGAAAAGAAAAAGAAGAAGAAATTTCGCTGCGAGTAGAGAAGAAGAAAAAAAAGAGCGAGATGGCTCCTCTTTAGAGACGATGCCGGGGACGCGCGAAACCTTGGTGGGAGAAAACACAGAGAGGCATCAAGTGGATCCTTTGGGAGTTTTCGAGGGGTAATAGCAACTCGACGTCGCCTTTATCTGGCGAGTGAGAGAAGATGATGGGATCGCACACGCGCAAGAAAAGTCACATGGTGGATCTGGCGCTGTTAGTGGTTCTTTTTCTCCTCTTTCTGCCGTTTTTTGGTAGGGTAATAGCGTTGCATCGACTGCGTTTGTTCCACTGGGAAATGCTGTTTGTTGGTGAATAGGCTGATGGGAGGCTGACGAGGGAGGGCTGTTGTTTGGTGTAGTTGATCCGACCACAGAGCAGCTGACCAACAGACCCGAGGGTCGAAATGGTCCTTGCGACTGACATGACATGCAAACAAACAGTCCAATGGTTTCCTCAATCACCTAGGTTGGACATAGTAAGTTGTCCAGCATGCAGGTAATTGGCAGCCGGGTCATCTTCTTCATCTCGGTATTCGTGTTAACGACGCTGCTCTGCTGATTATTACCCCAGAGAAACACAAAAATCCAGGCTACCCCGGGATTGCCGGTTGGCTGAACTTGGCCTTCTCCTCGTTCATGGGCGTTCGTCTTGGGGCATGGATCTGGGTGTGGAACCGTAGATGGTTCTTAGGCCTAGACGTGGCTCGGGGGGGGGTGCGCAGAAGGCCGGGTCATGACTCCAGTAATCTGAGGCATTGCTAAACCGGGGCCGTCGAAACAGCCGTTCCATTCCCCCACTAGTACACTAGAACAAAGAGGAATTTCTTTTTTGGGGCACTTCGACAACGGCGTCATCAAGCGGATACTGGACTGACTGGACCAATGTGTTTCTGGAAGGTGGATGCATTGCTTGCTGGTGGTGTCGAAGGGAAATCCCCCAAACCTGAAAGGACAAGGCGAACAGGGCAAAGCTCCGGTTTCCGGGCCGCCCTACGCCGTCGAAAAGCCGGCTATTCGACTTCCCACCGGCTGGCCCCTGGAAGCCTCGTCGGTGATTAATAGCGATGGAGGTCAGGGTTATGCTGTCTGTCAGTGGGCTCAGTCATGATGTGATGTGATGTGATGTGATGCCTGGATAGACTGGGAAAGGGGAAGAACAATATGACGATTCAACATGACGTCCTTTGAACGGTTGACTGAAGTCTAAGCTGAAGTTGTAAGTTATGTCTGAGGGTGCCTGAGGCTGCATTTGGACAACCTTCAAGAGTCTGGATTCAGTTGACCGACTGGGTTCTCCGTCCGGTATGAACCTGCCTTACAGGGGAGAGATTCTGCCGGCTTTTCGCGCCTCACCGCCCTCGTACGCCTCGCCTCTGTCTTGCTTTGCATGGCGTAGCTTATTGTTTTGGTGTGATAGTGAGTGTCCATCTTATTGGCATTTCAGACGACACACCAGACAAAGGGCGAACCGTCGGCTTGCGCAACCTCAACTCTCCTCCTCCACCCAACATCCTCATCTTCTCACCCTCGCCGACTCGACTGCCTAGGCTTGGTTTCAATCTCTACAATTCTCTCACGGGCCTCGATTCCCCGAATTCCATTCGTCGACCACCGAGAGGCGATGCGAGTTCAAGTCCGCCTTCAAGACGGTCCACCATTCGCCTGACCTGCGCCATTCCAAACCGCCAACCTCTTCCTACTTATTCTAACATCGTCGCCTCAACGTCATGGACCGACCGACAGACACCCCGCCAGACGGCCCTTCCCCGCGATCCTTTGCCCTGAGCCACATGCGACCGCGATCCAGCTTCCAGGGCTGCTCGCGCATTTCCGACTACGAGCTTCAGGGCAAGCTGGGCGAGGGCACATTTGGGTATGGCCTCTCCCAAACCCAGGCTTTGCGCCTCCCTCTCGATTAATGCTGCTAACACCGCTTTTCTCTCCTTCAGTGAGGTTCATCGTGCCCGATCGCGCAAAACCGGCGCTCTGGTCGCCTTGAAGAAAATCATCATGCACCACGAAAAGGATGGCGTACGTCATGCTCGAGCCGCCTCTCTCACTTCGACCTCACCTTTCTGATCTCCCTTTCAGTTTCCCATCACCGCACTGCGCGAGATCAAGCTACTCAAGCTCCTGTCACACAAGAATATCCTCCGACTCGAGGACATGGCTGTCGAGCACCCTTCTAGATCTAGTGAGTACCCACCTCCTCATTGCCAGCCTCGCCCTCCCTTCAATTGCTGATGCGAATCGCCCCAGCCGACAAGCGCAAGAAACCCATCATATACATGATTACCCCTTACATGGACCACGATCTCTCTGGCCTGCTCGACAACCCCTCGGTCCAGTTCAAGGAGGCTCAGATCAAGTGCTATATGCTACAGCTGCTTGAGGGCCTTCGCTACCTCCACGAGAATCAGATCCTCCACCGCGACATGAAGGCCGCCAACTTGCTCATCAACAACCAAGGTATTCTCCAGATTGCCGATTTCGGTCTGGCCAGACATTACGAGGGCCAGACACCCCAAGCCGGCCTCCCAATGGGCGAAGGCCGCCGAGAATACACCGGCCTAGTAGTTACAAGATGGTACCGACCGCCCGAGCTATTGCTACAGCTGCGGCAATACACCCCCGCTATTGACGTATGGGGAGTAGGGTAAGGATTCCAGTCACTCATTCTATTACATTAAACGTTTCTTCTAGTGCTAACACGGAGATAGCTGCGTCTTTGGCGAAATGCTGGTGCGCAAGCCAATCCTTGCTGGTGAGAGCGATGCTCACCAGCTGGAAATCATCTGGGACCTCATGGGCTCTCCTACGGAAGAAAATATGCCCAAGTGGAGAACGTTGCCAGGCGGAGAACATCTGACGACACGACCCCGATCTGGGAATATTCAAAATCGATTTAGAGAGTAAGTTACTGATCCCTCCACTCTCGCTAGCGAACTCAAGATCTAATATCCGCCTCTCAGATATGGTTCAGGAACCATACAACTTCTCAAGGAGCTGCTGAGGTTGGACTGGCGGACTCGCATCAACGCAGTCGACGCACTGAAGCACCCGTACTTTAAGATGCAGCCCCTGCCCCTTGAGCCGCATGAAATTCCGTTCTACGAAGAGAGCCACGAGCTAGACCGAAGAAAGTTCCACGATCGAAAGGCCGCTCTCCCTCCGGCTCCCAAAGGAGGGACCGTGGGAATTGGCCCCGACGCCAATGGTGCCACAGCCGGCTTCAATAGCAGCGATGCGTACGGCAACGGGCGCAACGGAGTCAATAGTGGCCGGTACCGGAACGGACCCGATGACCGCCGACCCGCGTGGCAGCGAGACCGAGGACCACCACCCCCTCGCCCGCCTCCGGGAGATGATAGCATTGCCCGGGATCGGGGCCCTCGGGTTCGAGGTGCACCTGGGCCTCGAGGTGGCGCGGATATCGATACGTACATTCCGGCTTACAAGCGGGATGACGGCGTCCCTCGACGACGGGATGATCGCCCTCTCAGAGATGACCGCCTTCCTAGAGATGATCGCCTTCCTAGAGACGACCGCCTTCCTCGAGACGACCGCCCCCGAGAAGAATGGCCCCGGGATGACCGCCGGCGCCGCAACAGTAGGGAAGATCGGCGTTATGACCGAGATCGCGGAACCATGAGCCGTAGTCGATCACCACGACACGATCGATCGCGAGATCGGGAGAGAACGGACCGTGATATGTACCGAAGATAGAATGTTCGGCATCTCTCAGGGTTGGGGGGAAGGAATGAAATTGGCGTTAAAGAGTGATTGAACACAACATGCGAAGCTACATAAAGCAGGAGGTACGGCGCAAAGGGATAGGATGAAGAGAAGAGGATTACATTAAGGTGCCACTTGCAGCACTACCTTCAAAGCTTAGCAGGGTGCTACGCAACATATGTCGACATCACTTTGGGGGATCTTGGCTGCGCTGGAGAAGATGTAAAACATTGTACTTATAATAAAACATCTTTCTTTATCTTGAGTGGGACAGCAACATCGGTTACTTCAGTATTCAGAGTCATCATCCTCCTCGTGGATGGTCTGTGATAGCAATCCTGCGGCGGGTCTCCGGCGGTGCGAGGGCGAGTCAAGCCATTGCCAATCGAGGTCCGTGGGGGATGAATCCCTTCGGGCTTTAGAGTCTTGAAGGTAGCTCTGCTTGGAGCTAGGCCTCTCCGTGGAGGTGTCGTCATCATCTTGCATGCCAAGTTGCGAGGTAACAAGGGAGGATGAGATGCCAATGACGATGCCAGCGAAGATGCCGGCACCTGCTGCCGCACCGAACTAGTATATGTATTAGTTAGGCATTCATACATGAAATAGCCTCAAATTAAGCATAAAATCTCTTCTTACAAAGGTATACAACGGCTACGAGCGATATGTCAGCTATCCCAGTCTATTCACATATTGGAGCTCAGACTCTCTCACCTCAAGACCAACGAAAAAGGCCATCACGGCTTGCATCCCAGCGATGGAATAGGAAACGAGGTAGATGGCGGGGGCGAAAAGCGTGAGAAAGACGCTGGCGACGAAACGAAGGGGATAGAGGATGAGCCTAAAGGGAAAGGCGAAGAGGGAGAGCAGTTGGGAGAGGCGCAGGGTCCAGTGGATGGAACGAAGGAAGGAAAAGACGCCGACGAGGGCGTCGAGAATGAGGGAAGGGATGGAGGGGGAAGTGGAGGGCCCGATGGTGGATGGATCGGCCATGTTGTGGGTTGGCGATGTTGATGTAGATGTTGTGATGAGCCGTAAGCTGTGGGATGTTGACGAAGGTGGATTCGAGCGAGGTCAGGACATGGTGAGAGTCGTTTTCATTAGAGATCCCGAGGTGATGGAGAGTAATTGAAGTATTCACTAGATGTGTAATCGAAGACAAAGTGATTTGATATCTTGTTGAGCAGGTAAATGCTAGATATGCTGATGTCGTAAGTACGTGCTGGGTGGATGAAAAGGAGGCTCGTGCGTCAGGTATCACCCCTCCCCACGGTGGCATGCCAGCCACTGAAAGTCCCTAACTCGTCCCCTGGGAAATGCTACATCAAAGCCCAGTTATCCCTTTGACAGTCCTAAGGCAACACTTAGGTCACGAGCAAGGATTTAATCCAACCATAAACAGGCAATTGAAGGGTACATTAGACCTAATACAAATTTATGTGGCGACGTAAGTCCTCACACTTCTCGGATCGACATAAAGATACATTGAACTTGGCAGTGATCCCTATTTCTGCTGCTAATTTGCAACATCAGCGGCTCATCAGCGGCTGCTCAACGTCACTGTATGTATCTCTGCCTTAGCTGGGCTCATGTGGGGGCCTGGTACGGAAGTGTTGCCTTAGGACTGTCAAAGGGATAATGCATCTATAATGTGTAAATCAAGGTTTCCATGCCAAGTTACTTCAAAGTAGCGCCCTAACAACCCTCCCTGTTCCATCGTCCCATCACATCCAGCCCAAACCTGAGGTTACACCGTCTCCAGCATCTCACCTCAGTCCCTCTCTAACTTCCTCGCGACAGCGACAGCGACAGCGACACCAACACCAACATCAAACAGAGGTTGGACAGACCATTGAACAGAACTACCAGGAACACCAACGACAACGGCCGTAGGACAAACTCCATCGTCGCCGCACCACGCGAAAGCAATCTCGTCCTCCCTGTGTCGGACACGCGCAATTCGAAGCCCGGCGCAGGCTCATCTCTATTGACAGCTCTCCCCACGCTACACAAACCAGCGCCGTACGTTCAGCACCCTGGCGATTTAATTGGGGGAGGGGGACGGATGTGATATCGAACGTAGTCGGTTCCTCTTTTTTTTTCGCGTGTTTGATGCCAGTGTCGTCATCACCATTAGACAGTAAGGAACAGGAATTGCGGATTATCGACGGCGACTCGACGGCTTAACTCACTAGGCTGTGACAGATACTTACAGCACCAGCACCGTACGAATAAGTCGGTCGGTGGTGCTATCGCGATAAGGCTGCGGGCTCCATTCGTCCATCCCGCCCGCCGTCAACCTCCCACCTCCACCTCCACCTCCACACTCCGACATCTAACCTCCAAACCTCTACAACACCTCGTCCATACAAATCCCAACCCAACAACGGACGGCACCCGGGCCACGCGACCATGGGTAACAACCCGTCCTCCTCGTCCAAGCCCGTGACGCCGACAGCGACGGGGTCCTCCACCCCGTCGGCGTCGGCCCCGGGCTCGGCCCACGACTCGCCCCGGCACCGCAGGGACGCTCGCAACATCATCCCCAACCACACCACCCACCGCTCCGTCGCACCTCCGGAGCCGTCTCTCGCCCAGGCCCAGGGTTCCACCGTCGTCAACCGGCCCAAGAGCCTGCCCACCACCGCCGTCTCCTCCCTCAGCGGCTCTCCCCACAGCAACGCCTCTGCCCCCGTCAGGCCCGCTGCCGCCGCTGAGGCCAAGCCCGCTGAAGCCAAGCCTGCTCCTCGCGATGAGCCTTCCAAGCCCGTCGCCGTTCCCATCGAGTCTTCCTCTCTCCGCTCCCACCACTCCGCTCAGGCTGAAGGGCCCCTCATCTCCAACAACAGCATCACAGACATGTACCTGACTCGTCCCCCGCGACTGCCCCTCCCCATCGAAGAGGAGGTTCACACCCCCGGCTCCCCCATTACCGCCATGGAACAGGATCAATCGCTCCCGGATATCGAGCCCCTCGACTCGTCCGACGGCATGACCCGCAAGAGCTCCGCCTTAAGCGCCACCACCGTCGACGAGGAGGAGGGCGAGGAGCTGCGTGTCGACAAGACGAGGCCAACCGTCCCGACGAAGCTCGAGTGGCGCCGCGGTGGTGACAAGGTCTACGTTACAGGCACAATTTTTCAATGGAATCGAAAGCAGCGCCTCCACCCAGTGTAAGTTGCAGATCTTGTACCTTTTTTTTCCTGTTGTTACCTCTATCCGAGACATTGAAATGGCCGCCAGCGTCCTCTGTGCGCGGTGGCTGCCTTATCTATGCTCGACCGTCTCAAATACGTGTCACACTCGGCTCGACACACTGTGGCAAGGGTCGTGTGCATATTTGCCTAGCTATATGTCTGATAATGAATGCTGACATAGCCGGAAAATAGAGATGGCAGTCCCGGGTCCTTCGCCGCCACCATCCACATCCTCCCTGGTACTCACCATGTCCGCTTCCTAGTGGACGGTATCATGCAGACGTCTCCGGACCTGCCCACGACGGTGGACTTCGGGAACAACCTCGTCAACTACATTGAGGTTAACCCAGACGACGCCCTCCAAGTCATCCCTGCACAGCCCGTGCCTAGAATCACCGAGACCCAGCCCACGACCAAGACGCACGAGGAGCAGCCCAAGCAGCCTGATCAGCAACAACCCAAGGGCAAAGAGGTTCCGCCTGTCGAGAGCTACCGCAACCCGATTCCCGCGTATCTGCTGGACTTTGATCAGCCCGAGGACTCGCCTGCCTACCAGTACGCCGTCTCGGCTATCGAGAAACTACCCAACCCGCCGTCTCTACCAGGCTTCCTCAGCAAGCCTGTTTTGAACGCCGCAACGCTTATGAAGGACGACAACAGCGTCCTCAATATGCCCAACCACACTATCCTGAACCATCTTGCCACCAGCAGCATCAAGAATAACATCTTGGCCGTCTCGGCAACAACTCGTTACAGAAACAAGGTAAAGCGTCCCTTTTGACACGAGATGAGGAGAGAATATGGCTAACTCGGTGGCAGTATGTTACGACTATCATGTACAAGCCCACCTCAACAGACGAGGGCTGAGGCAAGGGGAGACATGACTTGAAGCTAAAACGTTCCTTGTTGAGGGAGGGATTCGCCTATGAGCGACCTGCATTTTAATGGATCATCTTTCTTCGGTTGCTACTGTTGTCACTGAGCAGTGGAGTATATATGACATGCACCTCGGGAGAGAAAGGGCAAAAGTATCATAGGGGTTCACCCCTAGTTCGTATGTGCGCTGTTGCTGTCGCTACTTGAGGAGTAAACGATGGATGATGGATGGTGGACGGTTGGATGATGGATAGTATATGATGGCCATATGCTGGAGAGCTCTTTGAAGCCTGGGTGCAGACAAAAGGGATGCCTGATGAAGATTCACGGCGGATGACACCAATGACGCAAGGCACAAAAGGCAGGCTCGGGATCAGTCTCTCCACTTAATAAAGACCTCGTCGGTCCTGAAGCGCTGCGTACATGTGCTGTCTTCTAAGGGCGTGCGGAACCCCGTCTCGTAGGCCAGCAAGCCGGCATGCGCAATCATGATGCCGTTGTCGATGCAGAAGCGCTCGTCGGTAGCGTAGACTGAGCCACCACGCTCGCGGGCCATGTGGCCCATCATGTCCTGGAGACGCTCGTTACAGCCAACGCCGCCGACGATGAGGACCTGGGAGCTGCCGACGTGGGCCATGGCGCGCTCGGTAATCTCGACGAGCATGGCGAAGACGGTCTCCTGGAGGGAGAAGCACAGATCGGCGGGCGTGAAGTCAGCACCGACCTTCATCTGAGCGGCGAGGGCGTCGGCGGAAGCGAGAATTCCGGAGAAGGAGCAGTCCATGCCCTTGACAGTGTAGGGGAGATCTAGCAACTTGGAGCCCTTCTTGGCGAGCTGCTCGATGTTGTATCCGGGGGCCGGGTCGTTGCTGATCTCGAGGGTGCGGGCGAAGCGGTCGAGACAATTACCGACGGCGATATCAAGTGTCTCACCAAAGATGCGGTAGCGCTGCTCGGCGTAGGCGATGACCTGGGAGTTGCCGCCGGAGACGTAGAGCACGACGGGGTTCTCGGCGCCGGTGATCTCGCGGCCCATCTCGATGTGGCCGACGCAGTGATTGACGCCGACGAGGGGCCGGTCCCAGAGCAGAGCGAGGGTGCGGGCGGCGACGGCGACGCTGTTGAGCGGGGCGCCCATGCCGGGCCCGCGGGTGTAGCACACACAGTCGACGTCGGTGGACGCGACGCCGGCCTCGGCGAGGGCAGCGCGGGCGAGCCGGACGAAGTGCGCCCGGTGGTGCGCCGCCGTATCCTTGGGCAGGAAGCCGGTGCCGGGCGGCGACACGAATGTGTGCCGCAGGTTGGAGAGGATCTGCGTCGACGTGGGCGTGTGGAGGATGACGCCGATGCCGAGCTTGTTGGCGGAGCCTTCGCAGCCGAGGGCGATGTATGAGGATTTGGTGGTGGAGGCCATGGTGGGAAGGGCGCTCTGGAGGTGCGGCCCGTTTGTTTACTAGGTGGTGGTGGTGGTGGTATAAAGAGCACGGGGGATGTTGAGAGGCGAAAGTGGTAGGCGATATCCACGATGGTGTTGATAGTGGAATAAACGACGTCCAAGAACCCCGCGCTCTATATCGACAGGTCTAGATTCCTTGCAAGTGCCGTCATAGCCCTGTACCTCCTAGATCGTGATTTCTTCAAATGAGAGTAACAAATGTTTAAGAAGAAAAATCCAAAGAGGATTTATTCAGTTGATGCCGCAAAGCAGCAGCAGTACTATCTGATGCCGTCGTCGTAAAGGGGAACCTCAAAAACAAAGAATGAGGGGCGATAAGACCGAATGGAGGGGCAACAGACACCAGCGGCGGAGGGGTCGATTAAAGAGCCCCCGATAACTTAGGTAAGCCACCTAGATATCCGAGCAACTGTAATCGGTATGAAGCACGTCACAGTGCGATGTTGCAAAAGTATATCCAACCCACAACGCATGTCTTCACAGGACACGGGATAGTATGATGTTAGGAACACCGGGGACAATCCAGCCTAGATAATCCGAGAGGCGAACGTGTTACGTTGCCTTCTGATTCTTTGTTTCCCCCGTCATAGGCGTCGCTTTGTGGATGAGGCGTACAATTTTTTCCCCCTTCTCTTTCCAGGGCACTATCACCTACTAGTCTACCCCGTTGCTTTTGCCCTTCCAGCTTAGGGCAGTTTGGGGCTGGGGCCCACTGAAGATGGCAGTTTTTTTTTGTTTTTTTTTAGCGCCGAAGCTCCCAAACCCGAACGCCCACAGTGCCAGCAAGCCCGCTGCTGACGCTGCCACAGGAAATCGAGGCTGCCAGTTCGCTCACTTGCCCGCCCGCCAAAGAAAGTTGCCCACCCACCACTCAACTCTTAAACCCACCCAGCCTAGAACTGCTCCTCACTTTCTCCTCCGCCACTCGACCTACTAGCAAAGCACACATTTTCCTTCCCTTTTCCTTCGGCCTTTGCGTCTTACCGCAGCCTGTGACTTTTCTCGTTCATGGCTATGCGCTAGATTTGGCGTACTTCCTTTCCCTGGTGGTGTTTCTGCTTCTGACGCGGCGAGGGCGCAGCACAGCCTTGTCCTGCTCGCTTGCTCCGTCCACCGGGCTAACATGACTTATTGCCTAGGATCCTGAAGTCTAAGCTCCTCCCTCCTCCGACAACACCACCATCGCAGTGAGCTTGTCTCTCCCTCGTCTCTCCTATTCAAGCATGAATGCCCGCTATGGCCGGTCCGTTCTCTTCTGGCTGCATCGCGGATCGTCGTCAGCTGTGACTTTGCTAGTTCTCAACTATGCCACTGAAGCGCCAGCAACCAGAGCTCTCTCCACCCGCCGTCAGCCGGCCTCACTCACGACCTTGTCCCCCCCCGCCTCCCCACGTCGCCGATGCCTTCTCCCTCCTCCACCAACACACCCAGTCACTTCGCTTTTACACGGAACAAGCCTTGTTGATGGATCCGATCTGAACCAGATCGGCATACGTTTTTCATTTTTTGACCTGGGCCTCCAAACAGGCTCTCCACGTCTCAGCCCATAACCTCAGCTCCAAACTCCGCGCAATGCCCTGGTCCACGACTAAATACTGTACACCTGTACACCTGGAACCTCATCCGACAAGAGACCGCTCTGCTTGCTCCGCTGGTCCCTACTCCGCATATCTTCCAGCAATGGGTATAAACACAATAAACGATATCATACAACAGACACGACTAGCAAATGCCAACGGTCAAGAGTCAAGGGGGCGCACATCAGACGGATGCTTTCGGTGGCACCTGAGCCTGAGCCTGTGCTTGCGCCTGAGCCTGAGCCTGAGCTTGAAGCTGCGCTTGTGCCGCCGCCTGGGCTTGGGCTTGTGCTTGCGCTGCCGCCACAGCCGCCACAGCCGCCGCCGAAGCAGGTGATGGTAATACTCGGTTCCCTGCTTGTACCGCATTCACTGCTTCTGGTGGGATCGCCGGTCTCCCTCTGAACATGTACGGGTTCAACGGGATTGTCGCTCTGAACTTCAAGGCCCGAGTGTCGAACGGGTCCACCTCGTACACGGGTGGCTCGTCGTCCTCTGAGTCGGAGTCGTACCTCCAACGGTCCGAATATTCCTCACCCTCCGCCCTGGGTGGTGTCACCATGCCTCTCCGGTCTATCCACAACCGATTTAGTCGACCGATGCGGCGGCGGAAAGAAGGTTGATTTGACTTTGGTGGCTCGCTCGCTCCTCCAGCTGTGAATTGGAACACTGGGTGGTCCTGCCTGTTCATATGCCTGTCCGGCTGTTTGTCAACCTGCATGGCGTCAGGTGAGTACTCGTCCACGTCCATTTCCGATGACGTCGACGCTGGCGGCGTCATCAAATATTGAGTCTTTGCTGGTCTGAATTTGAGCTCTGTGCCCTGATTCTTGACCGGCGACAACGGATCTCGAGTGAGATCGATATGGTTTTGATTCCACTTCCGGTGGTTCTGCACCTTCATTTCTATGTCAAGGCGCAACTCGTTCTCCTTCTCGGCCAGCTTGTCAGCCAGCGAGACAAGGTCAGCTTCCAGTGTTCTACCATCGGACCGAACAGGAGCCCGCAAATGGGCACCAGAAGGTCGTTGCGCGACAGGCGCTTCTGCAGGCTTCCGCTTTTGAGGCTGTACATGAAAGTCAGTACCGAGTGGGAAGGCTTGAGTGTGAGTGCGATGGTGAGTGGCGTCACGTACCTTTTGGTTGATGAGGTCCTCATCCTCACCCTTGATGCCCAGTCTGAGCTTGACATCCTTGAGCCGAGCACGCTCCTCGAAGACGGCTCGGTCCATAGTGAGCAGCTCTCGCTTCAGCATTTCACGCTCATAAGACATGAGGACGAGTTGACGGCCATCTTCAAGTTCGCGGCGCAATTTCTTGAGAGTCTCAGCGATCTTGTTGTCACGAGCACGCGTCTTGCGAGTCTGACGGGCCTCCCGTCGTCTGAAGCAGACAAAGGGGTCGGTGTCATCAGTCTCCTGGTGAGTCTCGAACTTGAGGGTTGGGTGCAAAGGCTTGTTGCCAGCCGCCTGCCGACTCGATTTCCAGTACTCGTAGACTGCTTTGGCATGCTGCAGAATGGACGGTGAACCAAGATGGTTCAGCGCAGGGACCATCATGTCATAGGCGACAACAGTATTGTCGACCGATGCAAAGGGGGTTTGCTCTGCCGCTGTGTCCTCAAAGACCTCCATGATGCGTTCAAAGTCATCTTCGGACAGGGGACCGGCGGCAGGAGGTTTACTATTGTGTTCTTTGAGCCACTCATCGTCCTCGGTGGTCATGTCATAGAGACATGATATACACTCCTCTACCGTTTGCGAGAAGCGGATGTAAGAGGAGGGCTTGTGGAAAGGGACGGCATAGAGCTCATTGTAGTTAATATCGCTCTCCTGAGGAGGCGGAACGGGAATCTCTTGGTCATTGCTCGTACCGGCCTTATTGAGGATTGTCTGGAGATG
This sequence comes from Neonectria hederae, assembly GCA_003385265.1. NCBI lineage: Eukaryota > Fungi > Ascomycota > Sordariomycetes > Hypocreales > Nectriaceae > Neonectria > Neonectria hederae. Next base: position 65,226 of record QGQB01000161.1, on the reverse strand, counting down.
GTATTCCTGCAGCCAATTGGGTCAGTATGATGGACTCACTCTCTCTAGTGATGTATCAAAGTGGGGACGAAGCACAGGGGAATGCCAAGCGATATCACGTGCACAAACACGTGATATCGCGATATGTGGCAGGGGGTCCAGGCGGCAAGACTCACATTTTCCTCGGCCTGTTCGACACCGGTTGCGATTTGGTTTTCGGTGGTAAGGGCTTCGTACTCGGAGGGGTCGATCTGGTCCTCGCGGAGCACGGGGAGGGTGGTCTTGACGCTGAGCTTCTTGACGCGGACCTTGCGGGACGACATAATGCAGGGCGGGGGCGGACGGCGAGAAGCCAGCGGAAAACCGCGAAACAAAAGCGATCAAGTCATACAACGGAAGGCGTTTAGTCGAAATCGAAGAATTTTGAGATGCAAAAGGCCCTGTGGTGGCCCTGTTTCGATGGGAACGTGGTCGGCCTCGATGGGGTGACGTTGGGTTTGTTTTGCCGCGAAGATTTTTTCGCCTGGGTTTGCAAGGGCGCTGAGGGAGAGGAGAAGTGCAGTGCGCCAGAACCGTAAGCGCAAAAGAGGTTGAGGGAGAGTGCAGCGGGGGATGACCGTGCTGGGGCAAAGTCACTCGCCCGCAGGGTTTGGCGTGCGAGATACCTATCACGCTCGGACCAGTGTCTCCTTTTTTTTCTCTGGGGGAGGGATGATTAGGCGGCCAGCCATTGTTTGCCCAGCGCGAAAACGGAACCTTGCACGAAGACGCACGAAGTACCGTTAGGCGGCACCCCGCTGCCTGCGCGCACGACTCAGGGCAGTAACTCAGGGAGCCAAACCCCAATCAGGTCCACGCCCGCTGACAATGACGCTTACAGTTAGTAACTAGCGCCATCAGTTCTAGGCTGCGCTGCCCAAGCAACCCCGTAACAGACGGTCTTGTCTTGCACTTAGTCGCAGGCTGGTGTTCGTATCGTTATTGAACGAATTTAACATAAACATCAAAGTTTGTTCTTTTACATTGTACATCACGCTCACGTTCGGGAAAAGCTTGTTCTCTCCTGCAGTCTTACTTACGGAATTGTTTTTACTCGATGGAATCGTACCGAAGAAAAGATGCTTTTGCGGGGAGAGCGATGGTTGCGGCTACAGAGAACTTGTGCATAGCATTACAAAGCTACCATCTCGAATTCATTCTCAAAATAGGACATGCATTACGGGGGAATAGAGTTGCGGCTGCAGACGAAGAGTGTATGGCTCTACGTATATTCATACACGGCATGGCTTAATTTCAAGGTATCTCGAATGCACAAACGGTTGCTTACTACTCCGTTTCAGCGAATAAGTCCACCGTTTCCAGGGTCAAAACTGTCCGTTTATGCCACCGTATCCCACCGTATTCCTCAGTATAAATAACCCATGCGCACAGCTTACCGTCCGTTTCGTCACCTTTTCCCTGTCCGTTATTACCCCTCGGCCAATACGGTCTCCCCTTTGACATTGACCTTCAACCGCAGTTCATCAGGCGGAACGGGCTCGACGAAATTCAGCCTTATCACAACTTCAACTCGCCAACGTCCCACGAAACGACCGCAACCCACCCTTCGCTTCCCTTGTCCATCCGGATATTTCGAATCTTCCTGCGGACAAGCCTTCACCCTCGAAAAATCCACAAATAAAACTCCTGCCTCCTCCTCCTGCCGCCGCCATGGGCAACACTACCAGCGCGGTCATGGATGACATTGTCCAAGGGTCCAACTGTGAGCACATGTCCCCCTCCCGCTCCTAACTTGGGAAAAGATCCCCCATGCTGAGGTTGTTCGCAGTCGACCGAGAGGAAGTCGATCGTTTGCGGAAGCGCTTCATGAAGCTGGACAAGGTGCGCGCCCGTTCCCCCTTCTCCTCGCCCCCTTTGTCGAGACGAGGCTGTGTCATATAATAGCGGAAGGGATATGAAAATAACGACAGATGCTAACCTATGTCCAGGACAACTCCGGCACGATCGAGCGCGATGAGTTTCTCAGTCTCCCCCAAATCTCCTCCAACCCTCTTGCCACACGGTGCGCCTCCCCTTCCCTCGCTGCCACCGCCCGCTAACAGGACACGGTGCAGAATGATCGCTATCTTCGACGAGGACGGCGGCGGCGACGTCGACTTCCAAGAGTTCGTGACGGGCCTGAGCGCCTTCAGCAGCAAGGGCAACAAGGAGCAGAAGCTGCAGTTTGCGTTCAAGGTCTACGACATTGACCGCGACGGCTACATCAGCAACGGCGAGCTCTTCATCGTACTCAAGATGATGGTCGGCAGCAACCTTAAGGATCAGCAGCTCCAGCAGATTGTCGACAAGACTATCATGGAGGCCGACCTGGACAAGGACGGCAAGATCAGCTTCGAGGAGTTTACCAAGATGGTCGAGAACACGGATGTCAGCATGAGCATGACGCTCGGTGAGTTACCCTGTACCCTTTGGCCCCTTGTAGACGGAGACCGTTTTTTCCTCTTTGGAGTCTATCCCGCGAGTTGTGAACATGCTTGCTGACCAAACCCATGAACAGACCAGTTCTAATCATACCCATACAAAAATGCTTCACGAGAAGGGGGAGTTGAGGACGTGATGACGGCGTGCGTGGCCACGCTTGGTCGACGGGAAGGGTAGACTGGTGTGCAGAACACCTAGCGAATTTTAGCAGCATCATGATCATGAATTCACGCATTCGGCATACGACGTTGTGCCCTCGCAACATCTTTCCGGGTTATCTCACGATTCTTAAGTCCTGGGCGTCTGATTTATCTCACAGCATATGAACCGTTAAGACTCTGTTGATAAATGGATGGGTGGGTACTAAACGTATGAGCTCTTAGGATTCTCTATCGGCAAAGTTGATGAGAATTCTCCAAGAGTCCGTCGAAGAACCCAATGCCCCCTCAGTAACTACTCCTCTGAGCTACCTCATTCCTCAATGACAGCATCAAAGGCTTTCATGGCTTACACCTACCGGGCACAGCTAATGATGGCAGAACTTTGCCACTTTGACCATCTACACTTCCTTGGGAATCTACAGAGCTTAGATGCAAGTTGCTTAAGACTTGCCGTCCTTAATACTACAATGATATAATAGTCGGACCCTGAAGCAAAGGCGATGATGTCGATTAGTGAATTTTAAAATCTAAAAGTTACAAGAACATTGACTTTACGATACACACCTCTTTGGGGACTTCAAATATTACCGCATTTACGCAAGGTGACGGTTATCATAGGCAAATAAGCACGTCTCATGTCCTTCGCTTCCCAGCCTCGAGATATGCACTGTTCAATCAGTATCAGGAATATCGTCTCACTGCGGTATGGGGCAAGTCTTGATACTCCTACGACTAACTATTCAAACTTCTGAGAAGACTTACCAACTATGATAGCGACAATTCCTCGAATCGTGCTAACTTCTACAGCTCCTAAGGAGGCGTGGTTTTGGGTAGAGGAGTGACTTGGACCTACTCAACTCAGCTCGTAATCTAATCCCCCGTCTACCAAAGATACTCCAGGTAGCCAACTTGAGCCTAGTCGTCATCCATTATTGCGCCTTCACCCAAAGCCCACTCGTGATGCCACCACCAGCCCAACATCTCACACTTAGCGTCCCAATTCCCACCACATCCATCACTTCCTTACATCAAGCGTGACCAACGCCACCGGGAAAAAGAAAGAAAAACACCACCTCCGAAATTGTGCGCGACAGTTGTCAAATCACAGGACAGAGGCCGTGGGAGTGAGAGAGTCCCGGCTGTTCGGGACGAGGCTGCATGTACAGTACATGTGCCCGTCGATCAAGCCTCACAGGCCCTCCGATGTGATCGCGATGGCCGGACATTTTTGCTCTATCGTCCATCTGCCGATGCGGCAAGCCTAGGCGCCGCGCCGCAGGGTGTGTTACTGGAAACGACTTGCTGGCTGCGAGATCTGGAACGCATACGATTGAGATAAGTCACTTCTTCCCAGGCGTGGCGCACCGCTAAGACAGAGAAGAGAATGTTGAAGTTTCAGGGATACTCTTGTCGCATCTGATGCTTATTTCTACCGCCATGTTCCACACGGGATGGCAGAGGGTGTGGCTGAGACATTAGGTGATCATGGACTCGCAGTAAGAGTATGTGGGGCGGTGGGTGTGTGCCCTGTCTCGACCACCAGGAAATGCACTTGGAACCATTACCATGCCACGCTTGTGCAACCCTCATGCCAGCTTTGGCACGAGTACTGTACGCAATCCAGAAGGAATGGACCGCAGGGATCGTAGTTGCCAGACTATTCAAAAGCTGAGGCTGTTGCGTTGAGATGCGAGGGGGGCCAAGGCAGGGCCGTTTGTATGGAAAGCAACCAACCAAGCACACAAGGGCCGGGGAATAGATAGTCAGGATGGCTTTGTTTCCTCCCAGGGAAGGGAGTCTTTTCTCAGCTTCCCAGATGTTTGGAATCTTCAGTTGGTTGAAATTCCGCTACTGCTTTTGTCTAGGTTTGTCGCAGTCAGTGTTGTCACTTCAGTAGCGCCTCTTTAGGCACTTTCCCCAGTAAATTTGTTCGGTCTCAGCTCCGCTAGGTCCATCCCGGCGCCGAGCCTCCCACGGAGCTGGGCCGGGACCGGGAGCTGCACAGCCCGACGCCACGGAATTGATGATTTTGACGGGTTCCCAATAGTTTGGGTAGGGCGTTTGTCTCTTCACCCAATGAGGACGTCTCTCTGGGTCAGTTCTAGATCCCTGAACTGTCTCGCGGCAGAATGATCCCCTGTGGTGGCGCCCCGCGGGGGGGGGGGGGGGGGGGGGGGGGG
>QGQB01000161.1:0-60399 GCA_003385265.1 Neonectria hederae | reverse complement strand
AGGGGTTGATTGCCGATGTAGGCCTGTGTGACGTTTGTGTGGCGAGTGCAAGACAGGGCTGGCCTGGTGTGTCGCCCTTGAGAAAATCCAGCCCCAGAGACAACGTGACGCGGCAGACTTCAAGGTTGACAGTATCACAACCTGGTGCGAAAAGGGGGTCCGGGGTAAGGCTGGTTCCCGGGATGTGTACCAGCCGGTTGGTGATGCGGTTGATGTGCAAGCCACCCGCCGGCGCTGGTGATACATCACAACCCGTAAGACAGGGCGAGCCAATGACAGGATCGTCTCCCAGGGTATGAGAAAGGCGTATGAAACAAAAGCAAAGAGTTGGGCATTAGCGGATTGGCAGGGCGAGATTTCTGCAAGATGTTAATTGCTTCGTTTTGCGAATGCTGCGCTTGCGTGTCGTGTGAGATAGCGCCACCAAGCATTCAAGGCGAGGCGTTAAGATATTCCTGGTCCATTTGGTTATCTTGGATTTCGCCCATTGGTTTTGGGGGTGTGGGTGTAGCTGCTGGACCTATACGACCTATCATATTTGGACCCTTGGAATGTTGATTTCGCTTGCCCGGTGGGTTGGGACTGGCGGATCATTGACCAAGCGAATTCAAGCAAGGGGGTAGTCTGAATGCGGGAGGTTACCTCCCGAGATCTACGGGACGCCGGCGATGGCGCGTGTCTCTGGTTGATCTTGCGTGTAAGTCAAAAAGCCATCATCCACGCTAGGACGAGTACCAAGGACGAGAGACACGGGCAAATACCTCCATTGCTTCGATCAGATCGCTCTCACGTTTGCATCTCAAACACGAGGCGAGACAGACAGCCGAGAGTGAAGGGGGACAAGATAGCAAAAAGCAATGGCCAATACCCTAGCTTTCCGAGGCATTCATTGGTTACCAACATCCGTTCTGCCGGGACTCTAAGGAGATGGTCCCGCGCACTACTGCTGCAAGCCATCGCACCGGCGCTATATACGAGGGAGACGAAGACATCTGCGTTGGCGGTAGTCGGTAGAATTGCTTCTGCCATCTTTAGATCTCGTTGCTCTGCTTGACGCTGTTGGCGAACTCCGACAAGTGGGACGGGACTAGAAGTGAGGCTGAGGTCTCATGATCCAACGACAGGGGGATTGGCGTGGGTGGAGTGGACTTGGTTGGTATGTCGGTTGCGCTGAGTTATGTGCAAACGAGGGCAAGCGAGAGTGGGACACTGGAGAGCGGAGAAGACAGCAGCAAGTCGCGGAGACAACAAGAAACTAAACTGGGAATGAGAAAACGAGGCTGATGGAAAAGCAAAGAAGGCGAAGAGCCGAGACAGTAAGACAGGTGCCAACATCTCCAGCCTGACAAGGGGAAGGACGGGAGGCCAAGACCAGGGCTAGAACGCCGAGTCGGGATTGGCGGTGGCTATTTTAGCCAAGGTTGATGCCCGATGATGAGACTGTGTCGGTTCACAATGGCGATCAGCCCCTTAGGCGTTAAGCGCCAGAGAATGCGGTTTTGCCGTCGTCGTCGTCGTCGTCATTGTTAGACCGGCGCGGCGGGCGAGGCAAGCGACACGATTTGCCATGTCGTCAGCCGCACCTACGCAGCGTCGCATTGGCGAGTTGCAACGTGATCGGCGCGCGATCGCCCACCCCCTCCGTCTATCATCTAGAGTCACGAGCCGACGGGGTTGAAAATGGCAAGGTTAGTTCATCCGTTAGGCAGGGCGGTATGGGACTAAGTTATGCCTTAGTCCCCCGTCAGGTTGAGTTGGGTTCTGTGGATGCTTCTTGGTTGTTGTCAGTTGACGAGAGAATCAAGGTTGGTTACTTAGGGTCGTGGTGGCGAGCGGGGCTGTGGCGGAGGGATTGGACGATAGTTTCAAGGTCCTAGAGACTTGAAGGAAGACTGTGGCAAACGATACGCGCTGCATGCAACTGCGAGAGAGGAATTGAAGAGAGGAAGAAATTTCAAGTCAGGCTGTTGAAGTTTGGTTAGCACCTTAGGCATCTGGCTCTTGGCGCGTGTTCCTTCCTTCAATTGAAGACGGAACAAAGTCGGTAAGGCCTAACGCAACCGCACCTGGGGCACCTAGTACCTATCTAAGTATTCGTATTGTAGGTACAGTACTTGCCTTGGTTTCAAAAGCCTGGGATGCTCGAGACAACAACAACAACAACAACAACAACAACATGCAGTATTCGTACGTGAGGCGGCGGCACAGTCGGCGGGAGAGACGAGATAGGGCACCCCAGTCAACCTCCGCAAACCTCCGTGGCAACCGAGATTATCACGGCCAACCAGGCCGGGCCTTTCAAGCAACCCAACTGCCGAGACCAACAGAAAAATACAGTTATCTCTTCCTTCTCAATAACAATTCATTGTTTACTTTCCGCAACAGGACAGTAGAGGCGCCATTTGCCCCAATTGAGAAACCCACCCTCTCTTGTCTATCTTAGTCCTCGCTGTGCCCGTCCTCGCTGCGGCCGCCTGCAACCCACCTACGGACGGGCAAATTGAAAGCAAAGCTCCCTCACCGGGCCAGAAAGACTGACCTCCCCTATTCGATTCCCCGAGGCCCCTGCTGGCATTCTCATCGATGACAGGGGGGTTGATATTGACATGAGACGACATGCACAAAACACGTACGCTGCTATGCATGTCATCTGTAGACTATTATGTAATTGAGAGGGGCCGAGAATGCGCAGGTAAAAGGTCAGAGTATGAGGAGGCGCATTGGGGTGGGAAAACATGGGAGCAGAAACGGGAATGGGCAATCTACGTGGTGCAACATAGTCCTGGGTCTCGAATTAACCGGGCGCTGTGTGCATCCATCCATCTTTCCATCCCGCATTGCGCGGTAATGAAACACAAAAAAAAAGGTACCTGCATGAGTTGCGACCTAAATGCCGTTGCACGTTTGATTAACCCCCCCGCCTACACGCGGTACTTGGCCCGTGTACACCGTAATATGTAACCAAGGGAATACTCCCAGTTCCATTCATACAGCAGTTGTCTACTAAGTGCCTAGTACCTAATACCACGGGTGCGCACCTCTCAGGAGTACCCTAGCCTAGCAGACCCAACTTAGGTTTTGTTATATTGCCAACTAACGATAGGCTTTCTCCTTCTTGTTTCAACAGGGCAAATGCGGACTGCCGGGGAAGCTGAGGGCCAACGGGGAGCTCACGGAAAACCGACACTAGACCACTAGTCGCAACGGCCTTTCGGCCCTAGGGGCTAAGAACCATCTATGGCGTCAAGCCCTAATCCCATGTAGGCAAAGCTTCCTTGGAACTTGTGTGCGTGTGTGTGCGTGTGTGTGTGTGTGTGTGTGTGTGTGTGTGTTGTGTGTGTGTATAAGAACGCCGGATTGCTACTATTCTTGTTCGCCTCGACGTCTTTCCTTGGTCAGTTTCCCTATCCTTCCGGGGCTCCTCCTCCGCTCTCCGGCCTCCACTCGCCTGCCCACCCTCTCTCCTCTTCTTGTGACAGGGTTTTGGGGAAGGGAAGGGGGGATGTCTGAGGGCTCTGTGCTTGCTCTTGGACCCTTTAACGGTCGTCTCGCCGGGTCTCTAGTTTCAGTGGCCTAGCTTCGGGGAGGGGCTGGTACGGGAATACTCGGGATCAAGAAGAGTTGGAGTATTATTTAGATATTTGAAAAACATCAACAACGGGGATCGACATGTGGGAAAGAAAACACAAGCCAGACGGCAATGTAGTGTTGGTAGCGGAAAGAAAAAAAAAACACGAATACAGACATAGAGGAAGCCTTATGATTCCCTGTGTACTACATTTATTTCTTAGTTCTAGATCTCCATATGTTCAACCGATCTCCCCTCATCTATCAACTGCACCCACTAACACGCGCAATCCAACCCGAGAAACCTCCACGTCCACCCTGACCCTCCTCGGTCCAACCTCCCGAGCCACACACACACACACATACTCCCTCTCAGCCCAAGCTAAGCACACCAAAGATTTTTCACACTACCATAGAGGAAAAAAGAAGAAAAAGAAAAGAAACAAAAAGATAAACAAGGTACCTCTACTTACTTTCCCCTCCTCAGAGATGGCCCAAGTACACCGGGCACCAAGCTGAACCCACAAAGCCCAGGCCCCCAACCTCCCACGCTGCTGCTGCATGTCCAGCATTGCAGTAGTTGCAGATAGGACAGGTCCCGCACTTGCGGTCGAGCAGGAAGAAAGAGGGAAAAAAGAGGAGTAGTCAAGGAGGGGGTTGAAAGGGAAAAGAGTAGGGGGGAAAAATAGGGCGGACAGGGACCAGGACGTGGAAACACAGCGCGACACATTCACAACAGATTTTCTTTCCCACTGATAGGACTCAGTTCTCTGCTGTGTCTGTGTATCCCCGTCAAATGGGGAGGATGGGAAACACAGAATGTGAATTTGTGTAGGATGCAGATGCGAGTTGCATTAGCTGAATCCTCCTCACTCTCTCTCTCGCACTCTGCCTCTTTCTCCAAGACTTTCTCCGAAACCTTTTTTTTTTTTTTTTTTTTTTTTGTTTGGCNNGGGGGGTTTATGCCTCTGGCCCCTTGTTCCCTGCTTCATGGCCGCCCCTCCTCTTTGCTTTGTGTGGGCTTTTCTCCTAGGTTCTAGGGTCTTTGCTTCTCCCGGAAGAACCCAACGATCTGCTGACCTTTCTCATTATTATGCGCTGCGAATAGAAAAGGACTAGGCAAGAATACGACTGTTGTAGGTGGTTGTACCGACTTACTAAGTACGTAGGTCAGTAAGTAGTTACGTAGTGAGTTAGGTCGTCAGTCTACCCAAGCTACAACACGCTGAAGGTAGTTAGGCACAAACCAACCAACTGGAAACTGGAGGGAGTACTTCGTAGTCGTGCTACTAATTGCTACCATGCCTCCATCAAGGTAGCATCAACACCAACCGCCAATCAATGTCTCCGCCTTCAAACCAAGCAGAGCTAATTGTAACAGTAATTCTTATTCGTACAGTAGCATTGGTATTAGTCTCAGTCCTCCGTGTATCTCGTCACATCCATCCCGTATAATGTGTCTTGACAAAACGCCTCGTCCAGGTTCGTTCCCAACGTACAGCCCAGCCCGCGAGAGCTTCCTTGGGCTTCCCTGCTAGTAGTATTCGTAACATCCTCCCCCAAAGCCCAAGCCCAACATCGCCTCCTCGGATTCAGTCCAGTCCAGTCCAGTTCAGTTCAGTCCGCCCCAACCCATCTAGGCCCTGTAGATAGTACAACAAGCAAGCAAAGTCTATACCGAGAGTTGGAAAGCAACCCCCACTCCCTCTCCAACCGACTGGCCTCCCCCGCGGTCAGAGTACGACGCAAATTCAACGCCTTGTCTCTAAAACATTACCCGCACGCCCATTCCGCTGCCGCCCGGTGCCCTTTTCCCGTCCACTCCCGATCATCGCGCCAACCCAACCCCGTTCCCATGTCCCTGACCGTTCCCCGGTGACCCCCGCCCTATCGTCGTGATCGCTATGCTGCATCCGTGTCTCTAACAAACTGCCAAGAAAGCCCAGCAAGAATCATTCAAGTAAATCATAAACCCGGAGATGGGGGTACCATTCATGACATCAGCCGGGGGACTCGTTGCTTTTCTTTTGCCATCGTGCCAACGGAAAATCAAGTGACAGGGGGTGACAAAAAAACGAGCCAAAAAAAGGTCGGGGGAAACAAAGCGAAAACAAATACAGAAAAAGAAAAAGAAAAAAGTCGCCCTTTCAAACTCCATCTCGTCCCAATTGCCCATCCGGTCCAGCCGCTAAGTGCAACAAGGGGGAGGTACTTTTTTTTTGCGCAAACATCAGAAAGAAAGAAACAAAGAGGAAAAAAAGGGGTACCGAGGCTGTCAACGGGAAGCGCAGCGGCGTATTCACAGCCGCCGTCCCCATGCCCACTCCCGCGCCCTGGCGTCCAGGGATTTAACACCATCGCCTCGATTCGCGCTCGAAGGGATGTATGAGACACGCATGAGGCTGGCCATCTTAGTCGCCAGCGCCTCGAGATCATATCTGAGTCGTCTGCGTCTATGGCTTCAGCGGGATGCGCCACTTCCGCTCGCCTCCTCGGGGGAGTCGTAGAGATCGAGACAATCTTCGAGCACTGCATCGATCGTGTTAGTTGCGCGGGAGGCTTTGGGGTCGAGACTGCCATACATACCGGTAGTGATTTGCTCCTCCCACACCCCGTACTGGTAGTCGACAAGCCCATGACGCTCAATCCCGTCGCATAATCGTATCAATTCGTTCCCCAGCTTCTTGAGCATAGCCTTAGACATGACTGTCTGAGACCTCGACAGTTGCTGTGATGATACCATCAATTCGATCTGCCGGTGGCCCAGAGCTAACCAGGCGTGGTTGAAGTCGTTCCAGAGCTTGATTCTATCAGCGTGGAGGTTAGTGTCATCGAGGTTGAGACCTGCACGAGTAATGTCAGCCCTGCCGTTCCTGGTCTCTCCCGTCTCTCGGCTGGAAGAAGCAAAGATACATACCAAGGTCAGCCACCTGAGTCAATAGCCAGCCCGAGACGCTTAACAATGTCTCGGATGCACTTTCCAATGACCCGTTGACAATTTCCTGGAAGATAGTCCCCAGTTGTCGCTGGTAGTTGACCCACTTCTCCTCCAGGGCGCCGTCCGCATAGTCCTGCTCCTCTGTCATGGAGACATCGGCGCTCGCTGACGTCTGTTGCAGGGCGCCCACAGTCGACATGTTGGCAGCGTAATTGATGGTGTTGTTTTGCTGATACACGTTTGCGGATCCGCCGGAGCCCTGAGCTGGCTGTTGTAGGCTCGGCCCACCGGTGCTCCCTGCTTCGGATCCAAAGTACGTCGAGGCAACCTCCGGAGTCATCATTTGCATGGTGGCGGGCTGCCGTGACCCAAACTGTTGCGCATCGTAGACGGGCGTTTGTGTGCTCGGTTGGGGCACGTTGTACATCATGGCGGCGGCCGCTGTGCCGTAGCCACCGAAACCTTGGGGTTGCTGGCGAGAATCCGGGCCGTACTCAGACCCGTAGGCCATAGCTGCCGCGGGCATGTTCGCGGTCGAAAAGGATGCTGTGGGTTCTTGATAGTAAGTGCTGTAGTTGCCCACGCCTCCCATTCCTCGCGCCGGTGACGGGGACGTGTTGATGGGTGCTGGGCGATATCTTTCGTTGGAGGCTCCGGCAAGCGAACGACGCTGCTGGGACGGGTCGTGAAGGGTGTATCTTTGGTTGGAAGTTTGGTGAACCGGCGGTTCATTCTGCCTCCTCTGTCGGTTCGGGTCGTCCATGCCACGAAGACCTTGGCTGCCACACGACTCTATTGTCGAACCCAGCCGATGGGTGGCAGGCAACGTAGCGGAGTGTACAGCGGCCAGTTTGGATCACCCCGATTTCCGTACAATGGGAAGTTTGTCGTCGAGGAAGCTGAAGAATGCTCTCGGCCAGGAGGATGTTCCGCGGCGCACAATCGCGAGGGCGCAAACCAGGCCGGCGACGGGTTGCTGGAGGGGTCACCGCGGGGTCGTGAGAACCAAGCCCACCAAGGTTGGAGGCGTGAGGATCGATTCTCGAATATCGAAATATCGATGATCGATGACCTGGCAAGGTAGGGAAGGTATGACTAGGCCGGACGGTAGTTGAGTTGAAGGGTAATACTGGAGGCTTTTGCAAGCAGGGTGCCTCCGGTCTATTATTCGCAGCAAGGCCTAATGCTTTTTATGGTCAGGCAGGGAAGCTGATGGCTCAGCCGGGATCTGGGTCGCAAGGTATAGTTATCAAGCCAAATCCCAATAACAAGGTCAGCCGAGCTAGAGGCTAGCGCCATTCATGCCCGGAGGGACAGAGGTCGATGAGATGACGAAGAGCGAGGCGATGGGACCCGCCAGGTAGCTTGGTCTGGGGCTCTGGGGCCCAGGGCTGTAAACAAGCCGGTAAGGCGAGTGGGACTTTGCGAGTGAGTTGTCAAAACGGTTGTCTCGCGCTGTTACTAGGAGTATCCTGGACAGGCCCATGCAAAAAGACCTCGGGCATGAGAAGCTCGAGCCGTCCGCGATCTGCTGGGGTCAGGAAACCAACCGCACCAAAGTCTCAACGGGGGACCAGAGCGCTCGACGATAATTCACTAGGCCGACAGCAGGGCGCTGGAGTCCGCCTGGTTGAGCGATGACGGCTTTCTAGCTCGGTCGAAGAAGATTTAAGTGAGGGCAGCTAGTACTGTACGTACGACGTAGCGACGGGGGGGAGGGGGGTGTCGAGTGTGGGGACAACGGAGGAAGATTTGGGATTGTACGGGCTGTTAGAGATGACGAAATCCAGAGGGACGAGAGGAAGTCTTTTAGGGATCTTATAGCATGAGTAAGAAGAAAATCGAGGACATGGCCGGGCCCTATACCGACACGCCCGGGTCCACCGAGAGAAAAGAAAGGCAGGGGGAGGAAGATCAGTGATTTGGATGTGGACTGGTGATTATGGAAGTGGAAGGAGAACGGAACGAAACAACTTGAAGGAGAGAGACGAGAAAGACAAATACTAGAGGCCAGAGGACAAACAGAGGGCACAACCCAGAAAAACAGAAGGGGCGGGGGTATGGGAGGGAAGAATAAGGCGAGGAGGCCACGGCGAATTGGATCCAAATCCCATCCTAGACCTACCTGCCTTTGAAGGATGGCGTAGAGAGTTGAGCCAGGGCAGCGGGGGGGTGTCATGGGTATCATGGCGGACGACCCTTGGACAACCAGTTTAGGTGGTCCATAGAGAAAGACAAGAATGGCAGTTATTAGTGTGGTCTGTGGTCTGTTGTTAGTGGACTGTGGGAATGCCTGTGTGATTTCCCTGGGAGTTGCCAGTGGCAGTGGCAATGGCAGGAGTAGTGACCGTGGCAGGAATTAGTGTATGTGTGAGACTGAGTGATGACTTAGAAGCTAGAGAGGCGTGACGGGTTGGTGGAGGGGCGATCTTGGATGCGGGAAAGGTGAGGCAACGGATTGAGGCGACCCGGGTGGCTCACGGCCACGGGACGCCGAGACGACCCAAGCACCAGACGGGCTCAACGTAACGGCGCTCTTGAGATTGTGAGCGGATCGACGAAACGCTCTCCAGCCATCCACCTTGACGACGACACCAGACCCCCCCTGGCCCGGCGCTGTGGTAAGAGGCGCCAGCAACAGATGAAGGGGATGGGCAGCCTTCGACATGGCTTGCCATGGGGTAGAGCTAAGTTGCTAAAGGGGGCGCGGCGACAAAAAAAGACACTTAATGCGCGGACCACTACTCAGTACGGGCCACCACGGGCGCGCCGTGAAGAATCGCCCTTGAGCCCTTGAGCCCTTGAGCCCATGAGCCCTTGAGTTAGTCCCTTGAGAGCATGGAGCATATGGAGCATAGAAATGGAGCATTGAGCATGGAGCACAGAGCATGGAGCATTCTGCATAGCCCTGAAGCTTTGGAAGCCGTGGGCCTATCTGACCTCGATTCAGCTGCTGTTCTCAAGCTCCGGAACAGCACAGTTGCTGCTGCTGGTGATGTTGCTCTCTAGTCGTTTCCTGTTGGCCGTGGGATCCATTCGCTGGGCATGTCGTTCTTGGGGGTGGACGTTGGGCATGCGGTCCAATTTCATCTGCTGCTGCTGCTGCTGCTGCTGATGCTGCCAGTGGGTGGTGCTGCCAGTGGGTGGGTGCTACTGATATGGACCGGAGCATCTCCAGCTGCTGGCTCCATATTGCAGAAGGACGGGACCCTGGAGAGACCCTTGGAGGCCCTGCAAGCCCTGGAGCGGACGGGATTGGCGCTGCATGTAGGTATGTCTGGTGGTGGTGGTGGTGGTGCTGCTGCTGCTGCTGCCGCCGCCGCCGCCGCCGCCGCCGCCGCTGCTGTAGGTACAGACGGCATGGTTGTGCTTCGTACGCCAGAGGAATGAACGGGGCGTCGATGGAGATCCCTAGGCCAGTCAGTGGTGGATGGAGGGTCGCAAAGTCTAAACGTGTCGTTGACTGGGCTATTACCAACTTGAGACAAGTCCCGCGATCCTGATTATTACTGGTACGTTTCTGCCCAAGCACACACCACACACCACAGGCCAAGCCCAAGTCAGGTCAGCATGTCAGGGACGAGCAGCCAGGGACAGACACATAAAAACCCGAGAGGAGGAGTGGCATTGTGTCTCAAGGGCCCAGGTACCCAATTGCACATTGCACATTGCACATTGCACGGCACATGCCGTCAGTTGACGGGTCATGCATCTAACACGCCCACGGCAACTTCCCGAGAGCCCCAATGGCTCATGGAGCACTTCGTAATTCGCTCCCGAAACAGCTTTGGGGCAAAGGGAGAGAGAGAAGCAAAAAGAAAAAAAAGAAAAGGGAAAGAAAAGGACAGCTGCTGTGCCGCATGCAAGCATGCCGATAATTAGACGTTGTCCTGGCTGTCCTGGGTTTGCCCTGCGTCGGCTGAAGATCAGACAGGCGGCCGGGATGCCGACAGACGAGGGCACACAGCCAAACGCGTGTAAGCCATTTGCGGCCAACCTGTCAAGCCCCGATCCCGACACCTGGGATAGCAATTGCACAGCCAATCAATGCCATCTGCTAATAGTCATGTCTCGGCGAGGCGAAGCTGATCGCAGCCAGCAGCTGGGATAGGGAAAAAGCAAGACAATCTTGCTGCTGGATCTAAGACACTGGGGGCCTTTGGCGGACTCCCGTCCCCTCAACTACTAAGGGTGCACACTGCAAGGGGAGGCGGCCATCCCGTGAAGAAACATAAGCCACTCTATCCCTCCCAGACCAGGGGTGATAGGGACGGGGCAGATGCGTGACGAAGGAATTTTTGGCGAACAAAAGGAAATCCGCCCAGCAGAAACATGAAAAAGAAACCATCTGTAAACAAACCAGATTGAGGCATAGCCCAGTCCACTCTAGGGGGGGATCCGGACTCCCAAACTTCCGAGGAACAGTGCCCAATCGATGGAGAGGGCGACAACGACTGCCATCTATTGCCATACATCATGACCCATGTCGAGCGTCGCGCGTTTTGCGTCCTCGTACCTAGACGGAGGCCGGGAGCTGAAGGCTGGAGGCTGGAAACTGAAAGCTGGAGGCTGGCAGCTGTTGGAGCACAGGACAGACTGCAGACTCAGTGCCCGGAGACTGCAGGCTGCAGATTGCAGACTGGCTGCAGGCTCACTGGAGAGGGTACCTACCTCGTACCTGGTGTATCCGTTTCCCGGCCCGTGTGGTTCCTTCGGAGAGTGCGACGACGGCACGAGCGCCTGCGTCTGAACGAAAGCTTTCGGGTTGACAGGCTGCGGGCATGAGGTTGGTGCGTCCACTGGCCGCTGGCGCTGGTGCTGGTGCTGGCGCTGGTGAGTTCTGGTTTGCGCTGGGAGCTGGTACCGGTACGTTCGGCACGTTAGGCGTATGCTAGCGCGTCTGTAGATAGAAGCCAATGACGGGTCACAGAACATCCAGGCGCAACGATGAGGAGGCGGATGGTCCATACTACGACGAAGAGCCGTGTCATGGTGGAAAACGCTGGGCCCTTGAACCATGTCTCGTCGTGGGAAAAAAGGAAGATGCCAGGGGCAGGCCGTGTTGGTCATGGATGTCGTCAGGCGGAAATTTTTAGCGACCAGGGCTCTTGCACCAATGAAACTTGAGCGTGGAGCTGCGCTGGTGGGGAAGGAGCCCGAGGACGGGGCCGCATCCGCCTGGGACTGGGCGGACAGAAATACCCTGACAGACAGAGTCGGGGGGGTAGACTGGACACTTGGATTACCAGAGGATTAGTGAGGTGATGTCCTTGGTGACCAAACGGCGAACAACTACCTCTACATGTACCTGTGTCTTTCAGCCACGGACTCCATCGTGGCAAAGTGCCAATTCCAATGCTAATGCTGCCTTCCTCCTTCCGCCTGCCACCTGCCGCCTGCCACCTGTCGTTCCCGTCGCCAAATGTCACACAGCCTCTGCCCTCTAAAGTGACGGGAGGTACTACCTTAAGGTGCTCTGTCCAGACACGGAGACCCTCCACACCCGCTGTAACCTCTAACTTAACCAGTAACCTCCCTCACTCAACCACCAGGCTATTTTTGACTTAAACAAAACACCAAACACTTCGATGCCAACGAAAAGAAAGGAACAGAGTGCATGATTCTTGCTCACTCGAAACTCGCCACCACCAGCCAACACCAACCTTCTCCCTTGTCCCGTCGTCATTCTCCCTTCTCCATTGTCATTTTGCCAAGTGGCATCTCCTCCATCTCTCCTGTTGGATTCTCCTTCATCATCAAACTGATTACCTCCACCTCACGGCACCTCTCCCTCCACCCTCCGCAAGGTGCACATATTAAATTGTCTCCTTCGTCACCGAGATCTCCCATCGGCGGCTCCACACACACCTGCCACTGGACCCGTACCGGTACCTGAGCCGCAGGGTTTACTGCTGAAGCTCACTAGCTGACGCGCATATCGGATCATGTCTCGCGCGTCTAGCACTGCAACAGGCAACGCGCATCAGCGCTGCATGAGAAGCCGTCCCGTTCTCGAGGCTGGCGGGCGGCGTTAGTGACTGTGTGCCAGTGTGGTGCCAAGATGCGCCACTGAGGGCGAGCCCAATCATGGTCCTGCCCACAGCCGAGCTATTGGCCAACTGAAGGCCATCATGTCATGGTTCCAATCTGCTTCAGCGAGGCGCGCACTTTGCGCTTCGCCTTGCGCCTGGCCTTGCATCTGGCCTCGCGCTGGCACTGGTTCTCTGGCTCGGCAGCCCTCCACCCTCCAAGCTCTTGGTGTGCACCACCTGCAGTGCTAAGGTGCGTTGATGATGTTGTGCAGAACAATGGCGCGCTGCTGCCCGACTGATGTTCGCCAGTGGCAATTGACGATCCATTCAATCCCCCCCCCCATTAAAGCTGTCGCGTCCCCGCGGCAATGCATAGCTACTGCATTGTCCTGCAAGGCGCCGCATTGGACTGGCCCTGGATGTAAGATCAAAGGGACGATCTCAGCCTCATCATGGAGAGTCCGGATACACGACCAAGTATTCGTACTTCGCACAACACTACGGATTAGCACTACGGACTAACACAACCGGTTACCCCCAACCCAACCGTCCAGACATCGAATGGATGTACTGTGTACAGAGGGCCGCAATAGCATCCATCAGCAGTGCGTGCTGTGTCTGGTGCGTCTGGTCTGTGTCTGGCCTTGCTTGGTCTGGGGCAAGGGCTCTCGTCCACTCGTGGTTGCGTCCGCCCCAAACGCCGACCTCAAACCACCGTCCGCCCTCTTCTAACTACAATGTACTACACAGTACCTCCCTCCACTTCCTCCACATCCACCTCGGGAAGTACCTCTATCCGGTCTGGCCTGGCCTAGACCCGAGCTGGCCTGAAGCTGCGCCGACGGCCTCAAACCTCAGTCCTCTCGCCATCAAGGTGATGCCACTTCGCTGCCAGCCCGCCCTTGCCGTGCTGTTCAATGCCGTCGTCCTCGTCATTAGTTGCTCTTCTGTTCGTCGTTTTTCGGAGGATTCCCATCCATCGACCCGCCAACATACGCACTGCACACTGCGCAGTCGGTCGTCTTAACTGGTTGGTGCTGCTGAAACCGATGTCCAGACCAACCGGATCGCTCTAAACCAGCGGGCTGAAACACCCAACCCACACTTGACCTTCTAGAAGCCTTCTCCATCTTATAACAACACATCTTTGCGATTGAAGTCACTGCGCTCACCGACTCATCAGAGTCTCGCCGCAATATTAAGCTTCTAAACGGAGCACTTTGGCCATCAGAGTTTGCTGCTCCAGTATTTCTTTGATCAAGTTTCCAACGCCTGGGACTCTCGGAACCCAGAATAAAAGCTTATACTTGCTATTTCAAAAGCGGCTAGGCCTCGGAGGGTCAGAGATACCTGGACCCTTGAATTTGCTTTAAGACGATTCCGAAAACCGTTGCGTCCGGGCTAACTTCGTGATCCCTGCGGGGATGTACGTAGTATACTATGTACCTCCAACAGTCAGCCACCATGAAATTAAAACGCCGTTGACGAGTTAATTGCATACACGACATCCTCTTCTCACACGGGAGCGGATGCACAGCAATTCTCGAGTCGCCCGCTCCCGCATGCAGTCGCGTCTTAATTGCCGCTCATCCTGGGCGTCCTAGTGCCACTTTGGATGTGGATGGGATGGGAATTGGCATAGGATGAGCTCGAGGGGGTACGGCCGAGCTGCGAGATTTTCCCCTCGAGATGCAGTTTGCGTTTACACGATGACCAGCAGCACAACACAATCACCCACAAAAAGACCCCCACCAGCAACGGCCCAAATCCGAACATGGGCAGACGACTTGGGAATGCCGTCAAGGCCTGCACAGAGGGTAGCTAGAGACACGAACAACTTTTGCTAATGGCACGAGCAACTACATGCCTCAAGCTAAGGATTTAGTAATTCTACATCACACATCGTGCATTAGCCCTTGGACCATTGTATTCTGTTCGTGCCATTGGCAAGACTCCCTGCACGGGAGGACCATCCGGTGTAGATGCCACGTTTTACTGCAGGGGCGCAGTTGTCTGCCCAGTTCGTCAACTCGTCATCACCGCGACGAGGATTGAGCATGGTCTGATTCCAGCACTACTACATAGTATGTAGTAGATAAACTCCGCGCGTGGCTTGTTCATTATCGTAAAGGTACAGATACGTACTTCCCTACGTGCGAACTGCAGGGACTTTGATGGTTGGTCCGTGAACTCCTCCGGGCTGGCCGGTTCATCGAGGCATCGTTGCATCGATACATCAACATGGCCCATATGCACTTTTCATTCCTAAATACCCTATACTCCAGTGTAAAATGGTCATATCCCATGCGCTCAAAACCAAGGTCCCCCATGTATGTCAAGGTCTTCTTTAGATCCAACTATCCGAGGACGCCTAGAGATGGTCAGATAGCACGTGGGGAGTATTCGCTAGGGTTGGTTGACCTTGCTCATGTCGATGAGAGTTAGTTGTTAGGCTCTATGTGGATCACATAAGGCGGACACGCTGATAGCCTGCACCAACACCAGTTATCACATGGTGCGCTTCCATGGCGCCTGGACGTGTCACACTCATCCCCTGATAGATGTGACTCGTTGGTGATTACACGTTAGTGTCGGGCCCGGAAGCCAATCCTGAGGTTCTAAAACTACATTGACGATTGTTTCTACAGTACAGTCCAGGTTGCATTCTGCATCACTTGGTCCGTTCGCCGTCCACCTGATGAGCCTCCACACCACCATCGACTCGTCCCACGGTTCCGCATCGTCAGCTCTCTGGCGACTCCAGCTTATCGCTTGACCCAGGCCGGCATCTTGCGCGCCTTTACATGGCCGTGCTTCTTCCTCTCTACAGTTCTCGCGTCTCTCGTTATGCAGCCGGCTGGAGACAAAGAGATTAGTTTTCATTCTGAGAGATTCATCATCGTGGCAATGAGCGGAGTACATACCCTTTCGAAGGGCCGTCTTCAACGCTGGCTCATGGATGATCAGGGCTTTGGCAACTGCCAGAGTGAGAGCCTCGGCCTGGCCGGTCGTTCCGCCGCCTTCCACCAGCGCCCAAACGTTGTACTTGTCTAATCTCTCGGTGGCCTGCAAAGCCCAGACGGCACTCTCGCGATCATGGACGCGGCCGAATGCTTGGCTCAGCGTCCTGCCGTTGATCAGGACCTCGCCATTCCCCTCCACAACCCAAGCACGGGCAGTGGACTCCTTTCTCTTGCCGGTTCCGACCGCTCGGCCGTGCTTGTCGACGACGCCTACGCTAGGCACGTTGTTGAATGGGTTGATATCTCGCTTGAAATCATCCAGGGCGAGCCTGATCTCCACGGGGAACAGTGACGGCTCGATGAGGTTGAGACGCTTGGCCACACGTAGCACCTTGGCAAAGTGTGAGGCCTTGACTGGCTCGCCCAGCTTCGATCGCATCTCATCAAGCTTGACCCATGGCGTTTGGGGGGCCTCGCTGGCAGGAAGAGTCGGGAGGTGGTGGTATTTCGTTAAGAGGCGAGAAATTCGGATGTAGAGATCGTTGAATTGCGGCTCTCGGGAGAAATATGAAGGCGTCACCGGGACAGTACGCGCATGGTTAACGCCCTTGAAAGGAAAGGTGTCGGCCGATAACTCGATCGAGGAGGATTGCTCGGGGACGTAAGGTCCGGTGAACGATTCCTTGCTGACATGTCGGATGCTAAGTGCGAAGCTGGATCGGGTCATGGAAGGTTGGCGCCATTGGGTTCGCGCGAGCTGGCTTGAGCATCGTATTTGCCGCAAGCCGTTTATGATTGTGGTCATGATAGCGGGTTTCCGAGGTGGCCCCGTCGAATTCGCGGTTCCGGCTCTCAATGATCGCGGTAGTACCAAAAAATCTCATGAGAATTCAAGATGCGAAGCATGGGCGGCAAGCTCCGCAAGAGTCACGTGGAGATAGTACCAGGGCTGATAACTCAAAATGGATAACGGTAGGCTGTGATTGGACACGGTGAACTGCCGGCCGCCACATGAGCTCCCCTCACCGCTTTCACTCGCCACCTCTCCAGCCACCGCAGTGTTTCCTCCTTCCATTGCCCCCACCCGTTGCTCAGTCAGGCCGTCAGGCAGGTCGCTAGCGCGGGGCAAGCAATTTGTCCCATTTTTCCCACCACGTAAAAATTTCCTACAAGAGTCATTCCCCTCCTTCACTTCTCCTCTTCATCTTTCTGACAAATTGTTCTCGCTGTCCAGCCCAGCAAACGTCCAAGATGCCTTTCGGAACGCTCTACACCCGCGAGGTATACCAGCTCGTCTCCTGACGCCTGCCCTCGCCGTTACTGACCGGTTTTTCTTGTGTTCAGGGCAACGCCCGCAGCACTGCCATCAAGGCCGTTGCGAAGGCCAACGACCTCGAGCTCAACATTGTTGAGGCCGAGTCTGGCGCCCCTACCGCTGAGCACCTCACTGCCAACGGCCTGGGAAAGATCCCAGCCTTCGTTGGCGAGGATGGCTTCACTTTGTCTGAGTGCATTGCCATCGCCGTCTACCGTACGTGCAGCCTGAGCATCGCGCCACTTTTCTTCGTTCAGTCAAAACCCCCTCGCGAATGATGACCTAGCTTTTTTTATACAGTTATCCCTGTCTGAATTTTTTTTTCAAAACAATGTGTGGATACCGTCTAACTTCTGACCTTGCAACCCCTTTCTTCTACGTTTTGCTGCAATATCTTTTGTCGTGGGGCGTTTTTGCTAACCCCGCCATAGTCACTTCCCAGAACGAGAAGACCACCCTCCTCGGCAAGACCAAGCAGGAGTAAGTTAACCCCACTTTCAGCATACCCTTTCTATTTTCGTGTCGCTGACAGCAAAATAGCTATGCCTCCATCCTGAAGTGGCTCTCCTTCTTCAACACTGAGGTTCTCCCTCGCCTTGGTGACTGGTTCAGTCCCCTCCTGGGTCGCACCCAGTACAACAAGAAGCACGTCGATGAGGCCTCCAAGGCTACCCTGAAGGCGTTTGGCGTTGTTGAGGAGCACCTCTCCAACAACACCTACCTGGTTGGCGAGCGTATCACTCTTGCCGATCTCTTCGCCGCTGGCATTGCCCAGCGCGGCTTCCAGTACTTCTTCGACAAGAAGTTCCGCGTGGAGAACCCCAACGTTACCCGCTGGTTTGACACTGTCCGCAACCAGACCATCTTCTCCTCTGTTGCTGAGAAGCTCGAGTTCCTTGAGACCCCTGCCCTCACCAACACTGCTCCCAAGAAGGCTGAGCAGCCCAAGAAGGAGAAGAAGGAGGCTGCTCCCGCTGCCGCTGCCGAGGAGGAGGCCCCCAAGGAGGCCCCCAAGCCCAAGCACCCCCTTGAGGCCCTTGGCAAGCCCACCATCCCCCTCGATGAGTGGAAGCGACAGTACTCGAACTCAGACACCCCCACGGCCATGAAGTGGTTCTGGGAGAACGTCAGCTTCGAGGAGTACTCGCTCTGGCGCGTCGAGTACAAGTATAACGACGAGCTCACCCTCACCTTCATGTCCAACAACCTGATTGGTGGCTTCAACAACCGCCTTGAGGGCTCTCGCAAGTACATCTTCGGCTGTGCTGCCGTCTACGGCGAGAACAACGCCTCCGTCATCCAGGGTGCCTTTGTCATCCGCGGCCAGGAGTACCTGCCCGCTTTCGATGTCGCTCCCGACTACGAGAGCTACAACTTCACCAAGCTGGACCCCACCAAGCCCGAGGATCGACAGTACGTTGAGGACGTCTGGGGCTGGGAGAAGGGTGTCACCGTCGACGGCAAGGACTATCCCCTCGCCGACGGCAAGGTCTTCAAGTAAACTGCTTTACGACATTGGAAGGAGAGGAATGATGATAATGGCTTATGGTTAGAAACGACTTGGGAGGAAAAGTGACATGTGATGACGGGATGCCTCATGTTGGCCCCGAGAGGGCTTGGCAATTGTTGTACGTGCTGCCTAGGAAAAGGTAGCTGCACCGAAACAAAACGGACAATAGATGCAGAACGCTGGTGCAACGTGCAAACATATCATGGCTCTCTCTCCTTGACGGTGAATGTTGAGTGCACTTGGGCTTCTATTGACCAAGCAAGTTCTATACGTAATGAGGGGTGAAACCTCGGGGTATCTCTATAAGGTATACCACCAGTTGGCTGAAGGACAAGTTGGTGGCTGTGAACGGGTCGTATCCCCTCCGACTTCCGGGGACAGATGATTCATGACT
This sequence comes from Neonectria hederae, assembly GCA_003385265.1. Taxonomy (NCBI): domain Eukaryota; kingdom Fungi; phylum Ascomycota; class Sordariomycetes; order Hypocreales; family Nectriaceae; genus Neonectria; species Neonectria hederae. The sequence continues at coordinate 41,680 of QGQB01000161.1, read as the reverse complement.
AGTCTATTTTTACTTGCCGGATGGTAAACTGTAGGCCGGGTTGAGGCGGAAGGGTTTCACTCGTATGGAGCGACTGATATCGGCTTCGTGGGAGAGGGCGTTCAGGTAGTCGTGGACCTGGGGCAAGACGTGGGGGGACTCGGTAGCGATGCCGGAAAACTCAGGGATCTGGAGCAGGTTGAAGGGCTCGCTGCGGGCCTTTTCGAACGAGTCGTCGACCAGGACGGTGTTTGTCTGGTCCCAGCGACAGCCATGCTCGGCGGCCGGATGGGAAGACATGACACGGGGGTTGGACCAGACACTGGTGAGGCGCTTGTAGACCTGGACCTTGGAGTCGTAGTCGGTTGGAGAGAGGCCGAACTGGTCGCGGGCCCAGACGAGGAGGCAGCGCTGAACCTGCTCGGGGGTGAGGAGCTGGGCAACCATCCTGGAGACGTTTTCAGGACGGGCCGAGGACCAGATGGCGACGTAGAAGGTGTCGAGACAGTAGGACAGAAAGGCGCGGGCATGGGGCCGCTCGACGAAGTGGAAGGGGCGGCGCTTGTTGGGGCGGTGCAGCAGGGTGCCGTTGAGGTCCATGACGATGAGGATGCGGCGCGGCTGGGGGATTTCGTGCGGGTTGAGGAGCGCCTGGGCGAGGTATTGCGGTGTGGGATTGGGGACGCCTCCGGAGGCGGCGCTGGGGACGGCGGAGGGGATCTCGTGTGGTCGCTTGGACTTTTTGGGTCTAATGGAAAGGGAAGAGGTTAACTTGGACGTTGGACGGTGCGGGAGTGTGACGGGGAGACGACGAACTGGGTAGGTGGAAGCTTTGATATGGGCACGCGGCCGGGTTGCGCGGTCGGCGGTGGTTGCGCCAAGGTGAGGCCTGGGATCGCGACTTGCGCACTCTGAGGCGGTTTCATGACGGCGGCGGCGGGTGGTGGTGATGATGGTGTTTTGTGCCTGTTTCTGGAGAGTTTGTAGCTGCTTTTGGTGGGTTTGTAGCCGATCTTCTGTGATGGAGGCCGTAGCGACAGCGCGGTGGCATGACGAGGGGAAGAGGAGGAAGTAGACCGTTCTGGAGAAGGTTGTCGAAGCAGAGGAGACGCGGTGGAAGGGAATGTGTGGCTCGGACTCGTCAGGAAGAATGTGCGCATCAACCCGGAGATGTATTGGTTGAACGTGCGACTGGTTCTGACCAGCGGTTGGTGATGCGACATGGGAGTTTGTCCAAGGAGAAAGCGAGAAAAAAAGATCAAGAGGTTTCTTTCTTCCTCGGCTGGAAAGTCAATTGGTCTGATCTGTTTTCTGTCTGACTCTCGTTTCAACACCAACTTTTTCCCCTAGGTTTGCAATCTGTGTGACCGTTACAGGGTAGCGGGATTTGAACGGCACATCTCCTGTCATTCCTTGATTGTCAACCACCAACACAACACAACATATGCCTGCTGTATCAATGAAAACAATGAACTAGACTGAAGATTTTAGTGAATCAAAAAAGCCCCAGCTGGTGTTCCCCAAGTCCCTGAAGAGAACCTTACCATCCCACAGTCAGAGTGCTGCAACATCTTGTCTAGCAATAAACCAAGTACACTGGGATCATTACAAACTTACCCGTTCTTGGGATTGCCATAGTAAACATCAACAAAAGTGTCAATGGCATAGCTCTAGATTCTGTATCGTGTCAGTAAGTCGCAATTCTCTGTTCACATCCAACTCTGACAATAGAAGCCTACGTACTTGATAACATTCCTATGATACCGGGAATTCGCCCATTCAGTAGATATACCAAAGCTAGTCGTCATTCGTAATCTAGTCATACGACCAGCCTATAATCTTGGTAATAGTGTTGGTACTTTTAAGGTGGTAGTTTGGATTTGACGTAGTCTAACTATAAGAGAACCACTAAGATAGAAGAGAGGACGCCTTATATACGTCGACTTGTCCCTTCTTAGGGCTGAGACACTTGTCATCCGCTCCCTAAACCAAGCTTGTGGCTATGCTGACATTGATATAACTTGCTTAGTGGAAGGAGAAGAACGAAGATGTCAAGCTAGTTCGGAACGCCCGAGGTGCCATGTGCAGTAAGAAAGCACAACTACAAGCTGAACACAGTAGTCATTATGCCCACAGAACCAACGAATAGCTCTCATATGTGTCCCTCCTACGGTTAAGAGGATAAAGTAAATGACTTGATGCATTTTATATAGCATTCTTCCGCTCTCGAGTAATCTACTGTGTTGTTGTTCTGCGCCCAAGCCTATGAATCTTGTTGAATTGGCACTAATACATGCAGTCATGGGGATACTTGTTATCATGTGAACCCCAATTCCTTTAGCTTGAATAAACAGTCAAACTTTTGCCTGTTTCATGAGCTCTACTAACGTTCAAAAAAGTGTTCACGTATAAAGTGCGACGCATGCCTTGGAACTACTTCACATCTACTCACATGTGTCAGTAAGAATATTTGTAGCCCTCTTTGAACTCAGCTTATTCGTCGCCTACTAGTTTTCAGCTTGCCATTTACTACGATATAAATGTCCTGCTCACTAATTCACCATGTCAATAAGAACATAGAAACAATTGGTTGCCGTGAAACAATATTTGAGTTTCATGCAGTAGTTGTAATCTACCTTCCTGCTCGAATGGTAAAGCCGCCCGACTTGTCGCCAACTGAAAGGACTGGATTTGGAAAGTGAATATTTGACATGCGGACACAGCAATGGTTCAGTTTGCACCCTCTTCATTAAGCCGCTAAGGATAACTCAACCATCCTACTAATTGGCATAAAGGTCAGGCCGCTCATAAAGCCACGCACTACACTTTCACAATACCTTTACGGGCTATAAGCTCGCCGTGAGCCCGCTTAACTAGCGGACTAGCGGTGTCCCGAAGTTCAAGCTAGGTTAAGACGGGTGCATCGTGCTCCAGGTCATCTAACATGCGGGTCCGGTTCCCCCCTTGACGTTAATGGCCGTGTTCCTACCTATGATGAAGAGGAGGGCCGCATTGGAACGGATGGTGGAGGGTGAAGAGGTGAGGGAATTCTGGATGGACTTGTTTAATCACAAGTAGTATATTCGTCTAAATTCCTAATATTCAATGGAGGGCACTGTTGTGATGCGCATTTCGTAGTCGTCCACTCCATTAGAGGAGTGTTTCATTTGTATCGAGCATTTTATTCAGCGACGTGTACGGAGTACAGCTGCCTGAATTGTCTTCTTTTAGAAACCACATGAACCTACGTTTAAGACCTCATAGCAAACACCGTAGTTTATTAGAGAATAGAGTATTCAGAGGGAAACAGTTGCTCTTAAGCCGACTTACAAAATGGCCAAGTCCGTAAGTTAGCTTCTTATAGCTCAACCGCTAGGGTTCCGTCGCGGGGGAAATCGACAAAGATCCCTGCATAAACGCAGATATGCATTTATCGCAACCCCCGATACGATTTCTAACATCCGTCTTATCGGGACCGGCAAAAATAAAAAAGTACGAATGCCACCACCATCACCAGACAGACCGACCCAGCTACAACACACCATGGTTTCGAAACGGAAAATCGGCTCGACCGGCCTGCAGCGACGGGTGCGGCCTAGGCGGGAGGACGATTGGGAGATGGATCCAAAGGACGCCCAAGCTTCATTGAGTGATGATGACCAGGTCGAGGAGCAGACAACTCGACGCCGCGACCACAAGGATGTCAGCGAAGACGATGAAGAAAGCGGATCGGAAGCTGAGTCTGGCTCTGACCAAGATTCTGAGGTACGTCCTGTCCCTAACTTCTGGGCTGTCTTCTCGCTGGCACCTACTGACTCCTACTCCGCAGGACGAGGATCCAGAACCCGCCGCCCCCCAAGTCGACCTAACCTCCATCTCCTTTGGCGCCCTCGCAAAAGCCCAAGCAACTCTCCCTCCCTCTGAGCGCAAATCCAAGACCCCCAAGTCGACCTCTACCATGACCACCGCAGACGCTGCCGAACCCCTGCCTCCCCGCAAGACCACCCGCGGGAAGCACGACCCGACGCCCAAGCGCTCCTCCAAGCATGCACCGCAGGAGCAGTCCTCCAAGCGGCCCGTCTCCCGGCTGCGCGAGATCATCCCGGACCCCCGCCGGCCGCACCGCGACCCCCGCTTTGAGCCCTTCTCCGGCCACCTGGACGAGGCAAAGGCCAATAAGGCCTACGCCTTCCTCGAAGAGTATCGCGACACCGAGATGGCCGAGCTCCGCGTCCAGATCAAGAAGGCCAAGGATCCCGACGCCAAGGACGCCCTCAAGCGCCAGCTGCTCTCCATGGAGTCCAAGAAGAAGTCCCGCCAGCGCCGCCAGGAGGCGGACAACCTGCTGATCGAGCACCGCAAGCGCGAGAAGGACCTCGTGGCACAGGGCAAGACGCCTTTCTACCTCAAGAAGAGCGAGCAGAAGAAGCAGATCCTCGTGGATCGCTTCGCCAGCATGAGCAAGGGCCAAGTCGATCGCGCCATCGAGCGCAAGCGAAAGAAGGTTGCGGGCAAGGAGAAGAAGGAAATGGGTGCCTTGGAGAGGGTCAGGCCTCGCGGTTAAGAACATCTCTAAGAATGACGATACCACTGCGATCTAACTCATTCTTGCTGGAGTGGAGTTTATGTATGCCCAATCTAACCCGTCTCTTTTTGTTCTCTATGATTATATACCCCAAAACCCGGTTTAGACGGCCTAACGCTGGCGTTATACGCATACATGGTAGATATATGTTACATGGTTTCATACAGTGGATAAAGTTGAGTCTCTTCTAGGATCCCTGGACGTAGTCCCCTTTGGCTAGGCTCTGCTCGAACATCTCGCGGCAGCGCACCTTGCTGCCCAGCCGCGCGCACAGCAGAAACGCACCGCTGAGCTTGCGGTGAAGGCTGTACGTTTCCTCGGGCGGCGGCGCCAGCCGCTCGTGCAGCATGACGGGGATGAGGGCCTTGACGCGCTCGGTGATGGTCTGGTCCTTGAAGTCGTAGACCTCGGGTGCCGAGGCGAGGAACGGCTCCGCGAGGGTGAGCACCGACTGCGTGTGCGCCTCGATCATGGCCTTGCTCTCGTGGCCTGTCAGATAGCCCAGGCTCTCGGAAAGCGTCTTGACGGCGGCGCGGTCCGATCGCGAGGCGGCTTCGAGCAGCTGGACGTACTGCGTGACAAAGGCATCTGGGTACTCGCGGGAGGCGCCAAAGTCGAGCAGCTCGAGCTTGTTGGTGTCTGCGTTGTAGAGGAAGTTGGTCCAGTTGGGGTCCGTCTGCATGAACTTGAACTCGGTGATTTCGCGGAGGCAGAGGCGCAGGATGTGCGAGCCGATCCAGTCGCGCTGTTCTTGCGTAAAGGACGTGATGCGCGTGACTCCGGTGCCCTCCATCCAGTCCATGGTGATGACCTGCTTGCCCGAGGCCTCCGGGTATACGGCCGGGACGAGGAAGACGTCCTGTTGGGCGCCGAGGAGCTCCTTGTAGCGGGTGGCGCACTCGGCTTCGCGGAGGTAGTCGCATTCCCAACCAAGCTCGAGCCGGGCGTTGTCGATGGTCTTGTTGAGGTACAGGCCCTTGGGGAGGAGCTTGGTGGCCGTGAGGAGGATACCGAGGTTGTCGAGATCCGAGTTGATGGAGTCGGCGACGCCGGGAAACTGGATTTTGACGGCGACACGCCGGCCGTTGGACTTGAGAACAGCCTTGTGGACCTGGCCGATGGAGGCGGCGGCAATGGGCTTCTCCTCGAAGTCGCTGTACAGCTCTCGCCAATCGGCCCCGAGATTCGTGGCGAGCACGCGATCGCGCTGCCAGGCGGGCATGTAGTCGGCGCGGTCCTGGACACGCTGCAGCACCTCCTGGATGGGGGCGGGTAGCATTTTGGTATCCTGGAAGCTCATCATCTGGCCGAGCTTGAGGGCGGCGCCGCGCATGCGCGACAGCTTGGCGACCAGGCGCTCCATGTTCTTGCCGCTGAGGAGGACGGAGCCCTGGCCGCCGCCGCCGAAGGCCCGGCTGACGCTCTCCGTCATGGCGCCGCCGAGCATGCCTGCGGCGAGCCCGCCGTAGTTCCAGATGCGGCTGATGCGTGAGGCCGGGACTGCGGATTCCCGGAGGGCGTGTACGGGGGTAGGTCGTGGCACAAATTCGGTGGTTGTTTGCTCTGCAGCTGGTTCCTTTATTGCCTCTGTGATAATCTCCCGAATTTCCTTGGTCTCCAGCAGGGCCGCGCTGCTGAATTGTGATTTAGTTGAGGCAGCTTTATTTACTTCAGTCTGTGTGACTGGTTCAGTTGCCACAGACTGAGCTGCCACAGGCTCAGCTGCCGCGGGTTTAGCTGCCACCGGTTCAGCTGCTACGGGAGGCACTTCGGCCTTGATCTTAGACTTCTGAGGCTCTGGCACAGCTGGCGCAGAGCTCTCCTGGGACTGAACGAGAGGTGGCCGGCCCCAATGCCGTAAAGGATGTTCCTTAGCGGGACCTCCGGTTTGTGGGCGTCGCTCCGGACGTGCGGATTTCCCTTCTTTCCGTAGAGTCTCTAATATTTTGGATCCCTTGGTGGTGTGAAAGATATTGACGTCAATCCCCAGCGGTAGGCTTAGCTCCTCCGTCGTCTGTTCTTGGCGTGCCTGGCTTTGTTTAAAGCTTCGGACAGCGTCGGCGAAGATGTCTTTCTTTGGTTGCACAGGCTCGTTTACAGAATCCCGCTTGATATCCCATGCAATTGCACTCGTCTGTCCCTGGCTGTGCGCTCTCTCGGGCACGGGCGTTGTGTGTGGCGCATCTTCTTGGCTGGTGGCCTCACGACTGGGCTTCTCCCTCTCCGCACTCGACTTGGCTTGCGTCTCGGTCTGCGGTGCCTGTTGCGCAGCTCTGCCTCTCAACACCGCCGCTATGCTCGACGTCCGGCTGTAGGTGTCGATTTGCCGGCTCCGAAGGGCGACATGCTTCGCAGCCACCGACCGGGAGACATTGAGGACGGCCGCGAGGTCGATGGCGAAGTCGACGAACCTCATCGGGGCTGGGGGGCTACGCGGCCTCGAATGAACGGGTGCGCATTGACGAGGGAGCTTGGTTTGGCGTGCGGGTGAGCAAGCTGGTCGCTGGTTGTTGGTTTGGAGTTGCTCGCCGAAAAGTCGCTATGATTAAGTTGAGTGGACATGCAACTAAGGGGGCTTAAAACGTGGCTCAGCTCAACATGACCGCTACATTACTACTACCTACTGAGACATTTTTTAGATAATTTCATTTGTAGAGTTCAAGTTTGCACTTTGGTCTCTTTAGGAGTCTATTCATATCTATTTAGTGATTAATCCCCGTAAAATTTGCGGCCCTTGACAACTTGGACCATCATTTAGGTATCTAACACCTCTGGGATGAATCTCACTGCGCTGCTGAAAGGTCATATGCCGTAATCATAATATATAGGGGCAATGAATCCTTCGAGCCTGCGTAATGTTGTGCATCGAAGTTGATTCCATTGAAGCCGCCTCATTGGGTGTTGTGCCATACTCGATGCTCAATGTCTGGTCGCCTAGTGAAGTGAGTGACATGAACAGTCTTTGGCGATGTAGTTCGCGCAAGGCAACATGTAATGTAGATTTGAGGAATGGGTTGATGTTGATCTGTGTTGTGTTGTGTTGTGATCACCGTCCCTGACTCATCCAGTCGATCCTGATTTCGAGCTCGCCCTGCTAACGGATCTCAAGAGCGATCCTCTAGGCTTCATCGGCGTCGACTGACTGAACGAGCTTCCTGTGGTCCGATTCCCGGGAGTGCCAACTTTACTCCATAGCCTCTGTGCCGCAGGTGTCAAACCAGCCGAGACCCGTGGGCTGCTTGGGAACCTTGGCACTGGGGTCTTGTCCACTTTTCCGGTGAGTCCGTTTCTCGACGACTCCTTTTTCGATTTTGCAATCCGGTCAACCATGCGCTCATGCAAGCTTTCTCTCTTACGTTGATCCTGTAATCTAAAGGGGTTTGTCGAGGCGTCACCGGGACCTAGGTCGATGATTGGCGCAGGTAAAGCAGGTTCCGGCTCGTCATCCTCGTCGTCGACAAAAGCATAGCCATTGACTCTGGGCGTCTCTCCTCCACCGACTACGCTCGAGTCCTGGTCCTCGCGTCGTGGTTTCCCCGCAATGGCGTCCCGTACTGCAGACATGGTTGGGGAGGGTGGTTGCTCGGGGATATGAGGTTGCGGCATCCTGGTGTTTTGATATACGATAGATTTGGGCGCCACCTTAGAGGCTTCCTCAGCCTTTTGCGAAACGGTGAGGACCCCATCTTCAACACCCTCTGCGCCAAACATTAGGTTGTTCCTGGGTTTAGCATCCCAGGTATCTGGTCGAGCCGGTCGATCGTCTTTGTCTTTGATAGCTAGCCGGTCACGCTTGTGGCCGTCATCCATAAGGCTGCGAGACTCCCCTAGCTTGTCCTGGACCTCCTTCTGCTTGATCATTTGCTTCGAGGGAAGCTTGTTGCCGCGCCAGAGCCAGGCATACTTGTCGGCCTTCTTCTGGTTCTGCTTATCGACAAGCTTGTAGAAGCTCTCATTGTCCTCACTGGTGTACGTTTCTTGGAATCTAGAGAGACTCATGTTTGTGTTCAGACGGGGTTGAGATTCTGCAACCATGGAAGCGACGGAGGAGACAGAGGCAGGAGTGTCTGCACCATAGGCGGACGGGGTGCGATCTCCACTGGCAAAGGGCCTGGATCGCGACCACAAAGATGGCTTCTGTCGTCCAGGAGCCATGACCTGATGAAGTCTCCGACCGGCGCTTGAGATCCAAGCAGCATCCTTGGATTCGAGGGCATCCAGGTACTCCTGTTGAGTCTCGGTCTCTAGCAGCCCTGGGAAGAAGTCGCGGGCGATGATTTGGGAGAGGGTTTCCGTGTAGGAATCTTCATCGAGGACCTTTCTGGGGCGTTTGATCTTCTTTGCTGGGGGAGGTGGCGGCATCAAGTCCGTCTCGGTCCTCTTGCGGGCTAGGGCACTGGAGGTGCCTGACTGTGATGGGTTCATGTTTGAGGCGATCTCGGCGCAAACAAAGGCGGGCGACTTGGGGGCAGACGGCGTCTAGAGCCCCGTGTTCGGGCCCTAGAAAATAAAAGATAAACGGGTCGAAGGAATGGAAGTTTCGCGTTGGAGTTTGCAACAGCTGGAGCCTGAAGCTAGCTGCCTGAAGCTGCATGTGACGTTGAAAGAGAGTCGACGAAGTCGATGGCCAAGACGATTGATTGGTGGGGCCGGAAGACAGATGGGCGGCGCCCCAGTGGATTGGATGCATATGCAACTATGCGATCTCCGCCTGTCAACGGTCGAGTCCCCCTTGTTCCCTGTAACTTATCTCTCAGCGGGCTTGCTGCGGGTGGCGATCGATCTTGGTGAGGCGACCTCGGAGGGAGGCGCACGCTAGAGATTACTGGTTCGGGCAAAGACCAGGTGGGCTGCAGTGGACGACAGGGCTCCCAGAGCCTGTAGCGACAGGACCTGGAGCAGCCTGTAGGTCGGAACCAGCCAGTAGGGCACCCTGTATCCTGTCTCTCCTAGGTATTTCGTACTCCCCGCCGCAAGGCAAAGGTACCTGCTAGTAGGGCAAACGGGCCGGCATCAATGACGCTGGTGCAGGGCGCCTGGAAGCTTCGCCCGTCCCGCTCCACCAAACGCCGCCCGCCAAAAGCCCAAAAGTCTTGCAGCCTTTCCCTCTTCCCGTCGTGAACTACTGAATCGTCGTCCCCCGGCAGCCTCGCCAACCCTTCACGTGCCTCCTGCGGATTTCTAGACGCTTCTCTTTCGAACGTGTTCCTCATCTCGATAAGCATCTTTCCTAGTAGATTAAGGAAGCGCTCGCTGCTGCGCTCGGCGCATTTTCCCAGCATCTCGGAGCCCGAGTCCCACCCCGACCTGCCATCTGAGCTTCCCCACGTTCTCCCCTCGGTGAAGCCTCCTCGAAGCCCTTCGCTCTGTCACCATGTCGCAAGAAGCGGTCGACCTTAAGAACCAGGGCAATAAGGCCTTCGCCGCCGGCGACTGGCCCTCTGCCATCGATTTCTACTCCAAGGCCATCGCGCTCAACGACAAAGAGCCCACATTCTTCACCAACCGTGCCCAGGTTCGCAACCTTCCCGCTACTATATGTCTGCGCCTGCAACTGTAAGACTTTCTTGCTAACTTCTGGGCTTTTATTCAAACCACTAGGCGTACATCAAGACCGAAGCCTACGGATATGCCATTGCCGATACGACGAGTGCCATCAAGCTCAACCCAAAGCTGATCAAGGTGCGCTACCCCTCCTCATAACCCCACGATCCCGGACAAGCGCTGAGGTCAATTGTGCAATGTCGCAGGCGTACTACCGACGAGGTCTAGCAAAGACGGCCATTTTGCATCCCAAGGATGCCCTCGATGACTTCAAGGAATGTGTCAAGCTTGACCCTAGCAGTAAGGATGCAAAGCTCAAGCTGGAGGAATGCAAGAGGGTCGTGCGACAGCGGGCCTTCTTTGCGGCCATCGAAGTCGAAGATGAGCCTTCTGCGGCCGAGGGTCTTGACTTGACCTCCATGATTGTTGAGCCTGGGTACGACGGTGTCGCATTAGGAGACACCATGACTCAGGAGTTTATTGATGACATGACGGAGAGGTTCAAGACCGGCAAGAAGCTTCATCGGAAATATGTCTACCAGATCATCCTTGCTGTCAGGAAGATTGTCTACGAAGAGCCCACCATGGTTGAGGTTGACGTCCCCGAAGATGTTCAAATCACCGTCTGTGGTGACACCCACGGTAGGTGGCGACATGAGACAATTGCCACAGGCAAATTACTGACAAATAATAGGCCAATACTTCGATCTGATGGAGCTTTTCCGTCTCAACGGAACCCCTAGCGACAAGCACTGGTACCTCTTCAACGGTGACTTCGTGGACCGAGGCTCGTGGTCGACCGAGATTGCCCTGCTTCTATACGCATACAAGTGGATGCGACCGAAGAACTTCTTCCTCAACCGCGGAAATCATGAGACGGATGACATGAATCGCGCCTACGGTTTTGAGGGTGAATGCAAGGCCAAGTACAACGAGAGGTGAGACGACCCTCACACGAACCCCTAGCGCCAATGCTGACAAGACACAGAGTGTTCAAGCTGTTCTCCGAGAGTTTCTCTGCCCTGGCGCTGGCTACGCTCATTGGAAAGAAGTATCTGGTTCTTCACGGAGGCTTATTTTCTGACGACAGCGTCACTCTGGATGATATCCGGAAGCTGAACCGACACGGCCAGAGACAACCTGGCCAGGCTGGCTTGATGATGGAAATGTTGTGGACCGACCCTCAGGAGGAGCCTGGCCGCGGTCCTAGCAAGCGAGGTGTTGGCATGCAGTTCGGCCCCGACATTACTAAGCAGTTTTGTGAGAAGAACGGCCTCGAAGCTGTCATTCGCAGCCACGAAGTCCGTATGGACGGCTACGAAGTTCAGCACGATGGTCGCTGCATCACTGGTATGTGATTTTATAGGATCCTCATATGTGCGCTGCCTTTAACTGACTCTTTCTAGTTTTCTCTGCGCCTAGATACTGTGATTCCACGGAGAATAGGGGTGCCTACATCAACATTGGCTCCGACTATAAGCTGAAGTTCGAGCAATTTGATGCTGTGCCGCATCCTGACATCCGTCCGATGGTGAGTCCAACCCCCTTTGACGCATGCTTCAGAATCGGAGCTAACCCCACTCACAGGCGTATGCTCAAAGCTCTCTCATGTCGTCACTGTGATGTAAGAGCGAGGCGTATGATTTAACGTAAGGATAGGGATAGATGCCTTGTGTGGTCGGCCAGGTCGGGATATATCCCGGGCGTCTGGGAACGGTGCATTTGCAATGGCGGGATGACAAAAATGTCCACATGCATTTATACCCATCTAGATAGAAACAATTGTTGTTGGGTTGAGTAGCAACTGATAGTGTCATGAGTTCCAAAGTCGATCTTGACCGTCAGTCCCAACCATGGCACCCAGCCAATCCGAGCACTGCCGGACCTGAAGCACGCACTGAGCCCCGTCATCGTTGGTACCCTTCCATGCCGTGATGGCTGCGGCGAAAGACCCTAGGTCTGGCCGCGGGACACGCAACCAGCAGTGGCTCCCCTGGACTTTGAGGATGTCGAGTGAGATGGCCGCACCCGTGATTCCCAGGAACTGCCGTAGCGCTGTGGTGCAGTACGATTTGACCTGTAGGTTGTCCAGTTCGACGGGTGCGGCGCCGTCGGTGATGAGCTCAAGGTGGGCGTAGGAGAAGGGCGGGGCCTTGATGGTGCAGGTGAGGATGTCGTGGGATTTCTGTAAGTCTTTTTGCTGGAAAATGGACTTTTGAGTCCCGGGTCCTCCGGGTTGAGCCATGGCGAGGTAATTTGGTCTTGTCTTTTATGAGACTGGCTAGACTTCTGAAGCGGCGACTGCTCGTTGAGAACTTAGATGGAGTTGTAGACGATTCGTAGAACCTGGTTCTTCATGGTGGAGTGTAAAGTGGACTTGGCTTTGTTGCAATAATCGCTTAGTTGCATACCCGCTTCTTGGAATCTGGGACAATGAGCTCCGTCTTGACCATCGCGAACCATCCAGCTTCAACCAAAGCCCGTCGTCCCCTTTCGACCAACGCCCGCCCGCCTCGTCGCACCAATCCTTTCGACAACCCGCTCGGGGCGCCTGCACCATGTCGACCTCGGCCAACTTCGTCACGCCCGGCCAACAGCGTCACCTGCGCGCCTGCATGGTGTGCTCCATCGTCATGACATACACCGTACGCCAGCCTTTCCACGTCGCCAGTGATTTTTCTCCCTGCTGACCCAGTTTTGCTGCAGCGCTTCCGCGATGAGGGCTGCCCCAACTGTGAAGAGTTCCTACACCTCGCCGGCTCCCAGGACCAGATCGAGAGCTGCACATCGCAGGTCTTTGAGGGCGTCATCACGCTTGCCAACCCAGCGCGCTCCTGGATCGCCAAGTGGCAGCGCCTCGACGGCTATGTCGGCGGTGTTTACGCCATCAAGGTCTCTGGCCAGCTGCCCGATGAGATCCGCGTCACCCTCGAGGAGGAATATAGGATATCGTACATCCCGTAAGTAGCACCCACCCAGAGTGACTGAGAGCAGGCTTGGCTAACTGGGATTTTCCCTCTGGCAGACGAGACGGCACGGAAACGGAGACAGACTCTTAGGCAGAGTCCTGACGACGATTTCTTGTTGATGTTACTATTTTTGGCGAATACGGCGTTGGATTGGGATGGAGGGCCATATGGAGAACCCAAGAGTTGTCATGTTGAAAAGAAAAGTCATCATTGTGGTATCTATCGTAGACAAATCCGCATCAAGCCGAACGCCCCGGCATGTTTTGAACCATCATTCCAAGTGCTCCCAAACGCCATTCCGTACCCTCAGTCAACAGAAGTTCGAAGCCTAACTTAGCCGCTCCTCTGCTTCTTGTTTGGAGGCATACTGAATCCAGCAGGTGACCGAGACCGCTTCTTCTCCATCTCCTCCTTCATGATACGCTCAGCTTCGCTCATCTTTTTAGGCTGCTCTGCCATGACGTTCTTCTTGGTCCCAGAAGCCAAGGCGTTTTTCTTAGCTTGCGCAAACACATTTTTGGTTTGTGGTTTACCTCCCAGCTTCGTCAATATGCCACCAAACCCACTGGGTTTGGCAGGGGCAACTCCAGAGTCTTTGGGCTTTTCTGTATCACGGCTGGCATCAGTAGGTGGTGGTGCCTCCGCCCCGGAGTCGGTGGCCGCCGGCACAGGAGTTTCAGAGGTCGGGGCCGGTTTTGAGCCAAATGACAGTTTGATCCTCTCGCCGTCTTGTCTCTTCAGTTCGCGTGCTTCGTTGTCCTCCTCTAGCTGGTCGTCCTTGACACCCGTCGCCGTCTGGGCTCGTCGGATTTGTTCCCTGATCATGCGCTGTTCCAGCTCCTCGTTGCCTTGATCCTGAGCCTCCTTTCGACGCAGAGCTTCTTTCCTCCGCAAAGCCTCGGGGGAGTTGTCGATCCAGGAGATGTGAATACCCTTGTCGTTCTCCTCCACGCGGCAGATACCCTCGCGACCAAGATGTTTGGCGAACTCGGTGAGCGACGGCCACTTGGTTGAGTTCATGTGGACGTGCTCCTTGTTAGCAATGTATTCCTGGTAGAACCTGTTCATCATGACCTGCTTCTCGCCGTGGCCGGTCCTGAGGAGCTGGACGAAGTCGCTCTGGAACTGTTTGCTGTAGTCGTTGATGAACTTCTTGGGGTCCTCGCCGACGACAAGCATCTGACGGACGTGGCTCTCGGATTGGGTGTGCATCTTGAAGCCGTTTGCGTCGCGACACTGCTTCTCGCAGACTTGACAGTACCAGCGCAGGCGCTGGAGGCCCTTCATCTTCATGCGATTGGCGACATATTTTGTCGATCCGATCTCGGCTTTACCCATGGTGGGCTGTGATATATGGGTGAGTTGGTGATCAGGTGGGTATGCGGACTCGTTGTAGAGTAAAGTCGATTTTGTGTATTTTCGCTGGTTGATCGGCTTGTTGCGACTCAGTGTTCGGAATGGGGAAGCCGATAGAAGTTCGTGATGTTGGGTTGGAGAATGGTGGAGGTTGATGGAGACTCTGGCCGGGTTTAAAGTGGAAGTATGGGGATATTTAAATCAGACTTAGTGTCAGCGCCGCTCTTAGTCAGCCTCAGTTGACTCAAATAGTCCCTTGATTCTTAAGCTCACAGGTCCCCTGGGTTTCTGTGACCTTGTAACCTTTTCTCTGGTCTGTTTTCTTAACCTTGAAAGAATAACTTAGCAGTTTTCAAAGTAAAAATCCGGGATTCTCTTACTAAGAATAACATGCGATTTATTAACCAGTGGAACCTTCAAATTACCCGCCTCTGGGAAAACTGAACTTCCAGCTAAAGGCGGCGTGCTTTAGGCACATCCCTTGTGGATGCGGCTGAGCCGGGGCACCAGTGCCTGCCTTTCTCAGCCGAAATTTATCCGATCCAAACCTTGGAACTTGAGATTCGTCGCATCACGATTTCGACCTTAACCTTGAACTGGACATTCTCGCCTTGATCAGATCAGGTCTCCCACCCGCGCAACGTTACCCGGTTTCCGATTTTCTTTCCTACCGCCTTGATTCAGTCTAAAAGACAAGTTCGCCAATATGTCTGAGCGTAAAGTTCTTCAGGTAAGCTTCCTGAGCACCGCACACTCCTTGAATGTCCCTGTCGCTAATCCGTTGCCTGGTAGAAATACTTCCCTCCCGACTGGGACCCGAAGGACATCGCTCGTCGCAAGGGCCCCAAACAGACTGGCCCTCGTGTACAGACCGTCCGACTCATGGCTCCATTTAGCATGCGGTGCACGGCGTGTGGAGAGTTTATCTACAAGGGTCGCAAATTCAACTCGAGAAAGGAGACGCCTCTGGACGAGAAGTACCTGGGCATTCAGATATTCTTCTTCAGTATCAAGTGCACTCGCTGCAGCACCGAGATCATCTTCCGGACGGACCCCAAGAGCAACGATTACGCCATGGTCAAGGGCGCGGTTCGCAACATGGAGCCCTGGAGGAACAAAATTGCAGAGGAAGAGTCGACAGAAGAGCGCCTCGATCGATTAGAGCGCGAGGAGGCGGAGGCTGCAGGAGAGGAAGAGAAGAACGCGATGGCAGACCTCGAGGCCAAGAACGTAGATGCCCGACGGGAGATGGCGGCCGCCGACGCTCTGGACGAGATTCGACAACGAAATGCTCGCATAAACCGATCCGAGAAGGATGGCGTGGACTATTCCGACAGCATCGTGCGCACTGAGGATGAAGTGAGACTACAACAGGAAAGGGAAGACAATGAAGCGGCGAAAATGGCATTTGCAATGGCTCGAAACCAACTTCATGAAGTGGTAGAGTCCGACGCCAAGAGTCAGTCAACAACAGATTTGGCATCGATTGACACACCGACCGTGTCCACCGAAAGGGTTGTCAAATTGGCACCTAATGCGGAGTCAGAGAAGCCAGTTCCGTCGTTCAAGCGGGCTGTGAAGAAGAAGAAGGACCACTCGGCATTGCTGGGCATTAAGAAGAAGCCGTCGCTGGTATGATGCATTAAACAAGAATTGCAAAGTTAATGGATAGTGACTGAAGCTGTCAATGGGACACAAACGGGGTTGGGCTCCTATGATTAATATGATAATGAATTTGGTTTGGGAGTTTGGTGGTTTAGCGTAATTGGTATTTATGGATGTTCCTTATTATCGCAGCGTTTAACAGCTGGCAATTCATCCACTTTTCGGCAAGGAAGTTTACATGATATGATTCCCTAAACTCTAAATCCCCACCGTTAATTAGGTGCACATTTATGAATGTCGCAGGGTTCATTCCTTGATCTAGTAGTCACATTGTATAGGAGAAACAGGTTGTAGTAAAGCGAAACTCATATATCGTTTCACGTGTAAATACTCGCTCTATATGAGCTATCCGTGTTGCCTGTATGATGCTATGTATACCCCCTGTTCCAACCGCCGAACAAAAATACCGACTCTTTGAGTCCCTGAACGCCTTGCATGTAATATCGCAGATAGTGTCCCAATTCGTTACGCAGTAAGTAGACTGCAAGGCAAGTATATTTATGGTCGCTCGCATTTCTTGTTGACGCCAGCTGAAAGTGTCGCAAGGGGGGGTTTTTAACGTCCAAACACCGCTCTCATGTTTCGTGTCGCGGTTTGAGTGGGAGAAGAAGTAGATTATGGCAGTGGTGGCAATTTGCCCTGGCATGTCAGCCCGCAGGGTTATCAAGTCGCCACCGCCCGTATGCCATTGGTGTTGTGTCCGGTGATGTCATGAGGGGAGACTCATACTCCAACAGCGGAGATGTATACTAGATTATGGCGGAGCATGTCGCGTGATGGGATTAGATGTCTTCCATTCTGACCAGATCATGAGTGATAACCCATGGGGTTGGCGCGTTGACCCTCGCCGTTAACAGTGACGGTTCCGTGGCGACGAGCACCAGGGTTGGCACCAAATGCTTGCATCTGGCGCTTCGTGTGGTCGTGCATGAACCTCGAATAGCTGGAGAGGTTCTGGGGAGGAGGAGAAGAGCTGGGAATGCTGATGGAGTAGGCTTCTTGGCGGGCAGGCATGATGGCAATCGTGATAGGTTTATTGGTGGTGTAACTGGGCGTGGAGGTGAAGGTTGGGATGAGGAATAGCCAACAGACGTATGGTTTGGATGCCTGAGTAATGAAGTTCGGGGTGATGAATGGATGGATGGATGGATGATATAAGCTTCTTGGGATGTGATGAAAAGTATGTGAAGAAGGGGGGATACTGGGGTCTTAATATACCAAGAACCGAACATACCACAGCCTCACAACAGAGGCAGAATAGCAGAAAAAGCTGCTGATGGAAAAGTTCTCCACACCCCCAGGTCCCCGTGGATTAGGGGCATGCAGTCCCTTGGACTGGGACGGGGTCTGGTTACGAGCAGGGTGTGGATGTGTAGATGCTCGCCTCTCTACCTCTCACCTCTCGACTACTATGTACACTAGACAAGCTTCATCATCATGACCGCGGTCACCAGCGCCATGGATGAACCCTTCCTCCCCCTTTGCTCCGCCTGCAAGTGCCAAAAACTCCCTCACTCACCCTCAGGGAAGGATCCTCGACTCTCCGAGTTCAGACTTTGGCCGGTGGAGAGAGGTGATGCCGTGCTGGCCCAATCCCATGCCACCACACCAAGGATCGACAGTGATTATCGCTCTCTTAGCACAGGTGGATGGCGTAACTCGAGGCTTTGGAGGGTCTCCCAGGGCCTGATTCACAGCAGCGTACCAGGGCGTGTCCTGGAGGACGGACCCGCGCCGATCCTCGTCGTTCAGGGTCCTCTCCATCCCATCATGTGTGTGCCATCCCAGCCCCAGCCTTTTCCCGTTTTGCTACCCAGGAAGCATCACCCTACGCAGGAAGTAGCACACAAAACGGCCCTGGCGCTACACAGACGCCCGCGGATTGCTCTTGTGGATCAGTGAAATCAGACCAGAAGCGCGAGCGAGAGCGCCTGTTGCTCAAGGGGGCAAACACGACAGAAGCGGATAGATCCTGCTGATCCAGTCCACTGAAGTCATGGTCAACGCTATCGAGACCTATACTCGACTTATCAGACTAGGGAGGCGAGAGGACAGTAGAAATGCGGTAAGATGAAAAAAGAGACTGGGGGGAATGAGGTGCATGGCAATGTGGGACCGGGGCCATCATTGCCGCAAGGACAACACAGTTCTGCATCGTGAAAGCCAAGACGAGGAGGTATCAGCGGAGTCTTACAGGTCGATCCCAGTTGTGCCATGCACGTCGGATTGGAATTTAGGGTCCACGATAATCAGAACACACCAGCAGCATCTTAGTGCGCAATGTTAACCGGCAGGGAGTCTTGACCAACATCCATAGGCGTATTCTGTCGCGGCTAGTTTCGAACTAGTAGGTTGAGGCTCACGCCGCCTAGTCATGAGCAAAACGGTTTGGTGGTTTGTTCTGGGATGAGCCGTGAAGATGGGACCAGTTTCTAGGTGGGAGTGCTAACACCGTAACACCGTAACAAACCAGCCAAGCCAGGCGTAATAATGAGACATTGGGGGCCTTCACGCTCAGCGAGGGGATCGCCACTGCAGAGACCATGCTTCGGGAGACAAGCTTCCGGGATTGGCGTGGCCTTGTTTGGTTGGCGACGGATAGAAGGCGTACGGTAGGAAGAAGGCAAAAAAGCAGGATTGGCGGGAGCCTTTCTCAGACCGGGATTCGGACCGGGTCGGTCGTCATCCAGGAAATGAAATCGGGCGCGCAAGTGGAGTGGGTCGCTCGCTCCCTTGTTCCCCAGATCTCCAGTTTGGACGACTTTGGCGGGCATCGACTGGTCCAAGTGGAGAAAGCGCCATGCCCGGGAATAGTTAACTGGGCCGGACGGAGTCTGGAGAGCAAGCAAGAGGGATTGAGAACTTGCTGGATTTTTTCAGGGTCCAAGGGGACCAAGACGGGGCGATATCGGTCAAGTGCCGGGCGTGGTTGGGCCAACTGGAATATTCAAGATCATGGCATTGATTAGATTAGGTGGACTGACTTGAGAGTCTCGGCATTCTCACAGATGCCGAGCCATGGATGGATGCAGGTCCTCCACCTCCGTGACACCCATCCCTGCTGAGCTCTCGTTGGCTATTGTAGCCGCCATTGCCCAGCCCTGGAGACATCAATCGTCCCTGAAGCAAGAATATTCAGCATACCGGTACAGATACAGATCCTCAACCATCTCCAGAGTCTATTACATATCTGGATGTCAGAGAGACTAAGACAGCTTCGATGCGCGCGCCACGAATACGGTGCAGGGTACTTGCGGATAATGGATCAAGAAAAAAACCGGAGCAGAACATGTATCACTACGTCGAATGACTGCACAGTCTCACCAGTCTCAAGTTCCCAACCGGGCAATTCCTGAGCGAAGGCTGGACGGTCGACGGTGACGGCGACGGTGACGGTGACGGTGACGGGAGCCTCAGGCCTGAACTGAAGCCTTGAACTCCTTGCAAAGATGCTGTCGGTGGACCGTGCGTGGGTGGACCAATGACGGCATAATCCACCGCCGCACTGAAAGGCGCGCTAGTGAGGTCACCAACGCACGCCAAAACACGCCAAATCCCACCGCACCCCAGAAACCACCACGCCCTCTGATGTCACTGCCCTAGCACGGACCATGTCGAAATCTCACCTCCCAGAACGGTTTGAGACGGAGCTGAAGCTTCTCACGGTCATCATCCTTGTCGCTCCGTCGTCATCCTGGTTCGCCCCGTCGCACGTCGCACGTTCGCAGCGACACAGCCTCTGACCGTTTGCCGCTTTCGGGCAACGGAGACGGTTCATGGCGTAAAACCTGACGTCTCTCGCCGAAATACCCATGCGACCTTTCGTCATTCCCGTTGCCTCTGCCTTACACGAAGGCTACCTAAACAACCAAACTGCACGTACCTTGCCCTGCGACACACCATTTGAGACCGTAGGCTAAAGCATAAGCGGGATGCAACTGGAGAGCCTCATCCGCAGTGCGCCACGCTGCCCTCTGTACCCTGACAAAACTGCTGTCTCGGAGCGTTGGGTCCTTCAAAACCTCGAAGATCATCGCCCCAAAGACGGCAGGTTGCTTAAGCCTCTGGCGCTTGTTTCGGCGAAGGACATGCTTCAGGCCCGTCTTAGTGCCGATTTTGCTTCGTTTGCCCCCTTTACGGATCCTACACTGGCGTCACACGTCATGACGACACTGATATTGCCATTGCTTGTCTTCGAAAGTCTTCGACGATACCGTCATCCATTACTCGCCGTCCTCTGTGTACATACGGTACCGTTTGATGACGGTGACATGGCTGGAATGGCCCATCCTACCCCATCCATCGGTCTCGGCCAGACAGACCTATTACTTCTTTTGACGTTCGATGGCGGATCATGACATAGCACCATGTCTCTTTCGCCCCCTGGATTCCGCTTGTCGTCGAGCTTTGTCCACATTCATCATCACCATCATCACCGCTACTGCCATCGTCTCGATTTCGATATGGCTCCTCTTCACTGAGAATTCCTTCACCACCCCCCTGGCCCGTTCATGACATTTCACGGCTCGTACCCCGTCCACATAGCCGCGAAAGAGGAGCACATGCGATCCAACGGTAGGCTGCGACCACGGGTGGGTTGTGGTGCGGCGAGGCCTTGCATCACACCGCAGTCCGGGGCTAGTGGGTATGACGTTGAGCTGCTGGAAGGCGTAGGATCGCTTGAGCCTCACTCCGGTTCGGAAGCACCCATGACGGCAGAGGCGCCCAGGTTACGTTTTCATCGTGGACCCCGGGTGTTTTATCTCTTGCCATGAGCTCAAGGGGTTGTACTACAGCCTTCGCGGTAATCTTCCACGTTGGCTTGGATCCTTTGTGGGTTGGGAGGTTCTGCGGCTGGATGGGGTAAGCCACCGCAGCGAGATGGTCGATGACATATATCAGGCAGATCGATCTCTGATGAGCTTTCACACTTTCCCAACAAAACGTACATTGCTACTCCCAAGTTGAGAAAGGGGGGCTCGGTTGGGAGACAAGCTGATGGGATGAAATAGACTCCATGGTTGGCAATGCTCTGGCACCGCGATCCTGGCTCGGAGTTGACCTCCGGAGACAGTGCAATATCACCTCTCTACGACACGAGGCCGAAGTAGGCAAGTGTAACTCCAATGCATATTCATGTTGTAGGAATACTGTTATGGGTGACCATGTCGTGATGCTAAACTGACTTGGTGCTTTAGTATTGCCGATCGCTGGTGGTTTACAGGCATTGGAGCCCGGGTTTGTTCCCATTAGCTCGGTTGCGTAAGGAATGGATTAGATTTTCCTTCGATGATGCCACGATGATGGAGTGCCTTTATGTAGCTCGGCTATGGTGTAATCCTTGCGGGATGGTTGTGAAGTGGTTGGACCGAATTGGCCCAATTGCTCGTTATCAACCATCCAAAGACAAGCGCAGGAGGGCTTTGTGGGCGTTTGCGACACACAGTCGATTATCGAGCGGAGTAAGCCACCTGGCATGATTGATTGTCATACATGGAGTTGATTATTCTCAAATATAGGGTTACCCTGGAGACATTGGTTTTCCCTCTTGTGAAGAGGAAGTCTTGTCGTGGGAAGAAAATCAAGGATTCTCGGTTCCCTGAGGGAGATCAAGATGGGTCGGTCTCCACTAACATAATCATGATTTGTTTTCAACCGCTTTGTTTGTCTTGTCTAATTATCATCGTCAAATTCAATGTCTTGGTAGAAAGCTCCTGCTATTTACGCAAGATGGTGGTTCATGTACTCACCAGGGCTGATGTTAACTGGCCCATTTGCCAGGACCTGAAGTAGATGGCCGCTCAAGCTGACATGCCGAATCGGGAAGCATCCTACCGGGGGAGAGGTTGCTGATTGGCCAATAGTTTAAGGGGTCCAATCAGTTGCGAAGCTACAGGGTTTAGATGTACGTGAGCCCATCTCGAATTGTTGGACTATGAAGATGTGGCAGGATTTGTGCCTGGTAGTTGGGGTCGCATTGCCCGTGTGGGGTTTACTAAGCCGGGCTTCGGGGTTAATGTCCATGGGGGTTGAGTAAATGAGTTGGTGGCTTGGATGCGGAATGTGAATTGCGAATGCGAATATTGGACTTGGCAAGGCAGGCATTTCGGTGACTTTTGGTAAGGGATTCGGGGCAACTTTGCCCACGTTCTTCCAGTTGCACGAATAGTCCAAATATGGAGGCCAAATCAGCCTGGACTATTGTTGGAAACCCAGGGGCAAATCGAGCTTATCGGTGAATCCCCGATATGATTTTCCTTCTTTCGAGCTTCATAATCAAGACATCTTATCATTTGAATTAGTATAGCAAACTGTCAAGTTGCACATGCTCGAGGATCCTTCAAAGTTGACAGACAGCGCGATACCGCATGGGCGGGCGGTAAGTGGGGTCACCTATTCCCGCTGGGAGAGCCACTGAAAGCTAAAATGAACCAAACCCGGCGTCAACGAATGCCATTGGCTACGTCGGACCCCACTCCGCTCGTTGGGGCCGAGTCACCGCGCGGTTATCAGGAAACACAGAGTGCCGGCGGACTACAAATGCGCAACCCCCGTACACAGCATATTGACTGGCGTACAAGACGCGCTTTTCCCCTCGTTTTTGGGTGGCTTAGGCACTCAAGGTCGGCAGCTGGCTGGCTGCCCCGCTGGCTACAAGTTACCGTTGTTTGTCCGTTCCCGCTCCAGCCCCAGGGCAATCTGGTTCGCGCGCGCTGGACTTCCTGGACGGATACAAAAAAGCCCAAGTCAATAGCAAGGGGAAAGAATGCATGCTTTGCTTTGAAAGCATGGTTGCAAATTGGGCCGGCTCGGCGACTTTCGGGGCATGGGTGGGGAATCTGGGATGAGTCTCTGCGTTCGTGCATCTATATAGGAGCTGTCTTGACCCTAACGTGGGCTTGGGTCCTGTCTCTCTGCACTCATAACAACCACAACAGGAAACACCATTCCAACTGTCTTAATAAAAAGGGTCGATCGGACTTCTTCGATTGCGACTTGGAATTGGCAGATTTCCGAAGCCCATCAACACTACAGCCGTTGACACTGACGGGTCGACTAATACACCACATCCGACTAACACCATCATCACCACCTTTTCACCATGACTGTCTCAAACGTCAAGACTATCGTCGTCCTTGGCGCTGGTCCCGCTGCCATCCCCGTGGTCCGCCAAACCATGGTCAACCTGGTACTCAAGCGCGACAACCTCAAGATCGTCCTCGTGGCCCCCAACGCCGACTTCCTCTGGCCCATTGCCATGCCCCGCGTCGTCGTCCCCGGCCAGCTCGCCGACGACAAGGTCCTGATCCCGCTTGCCCCGACCTTTGCCGACTATCCTCCTAGCAAGTTCGAGTTCGTCATGGGCACCGCTACCTCTCTTGACCCGGCATCAAACACCGTGGACGTCGAGCTCAATGCTGGCGGCTCCCGTGAGATCAGCTATCACACACTTGTCATCGCCACCGGTGCTCGCGCTCGCGGCGACATGCCCTGGAAGAGCCTTGTCGATACCGAGAAGACCAAACAGAAGCTGCACGCGCTGCAGAACCAGATCAAAAAGGCTAAGACCATCGTCATCGCCGGCGGTGGCCTCACTGGTGTCGAGACGGCTGGCGAGCTTGGCTTTGAGTACTCGCAGCACGGCAAGAAGGAGGTCATCTTCATTTATAGGGACGCCCTGCCCCTGGCGGACCCCGTCATAAACAGCGTGCGCAAGCAGTCCAAGACGGAACTCGAGAAGCTCAAGGTGAAGCTCATGCCCAACACCACCGTGACCAACACTACCATCAACGGCGACGAGACGATCCTCGAGCTGCGCGACGCCGATGGCACCACCCACAGCATCACCGCGCAGGCCTACCTCCCGGCGACCGGCGTCATCCCGAATACCGAGTTTGTGCCCAAGGCCATGCTCGATGCCAGTGGCTATGTCAAGCAGTCAATGACGCTGCTGGCCGAGGGCCACAAGAACATCTTTGTCGTCGGCGATGCGGGCACCGTGGAGCCGGCCAAGGCGTTCCACGCCGAGTCGCAGGCCGTACACCTGATCAAGACGCTGCCGCTGTACCTCGACGGCGCGGCGCTGCCCGAGTACCAGGTCGCGACCAAGCACATCTTCGCGCTGACGATCGGCCGCAGCCGCGGGACGGGCCAGATGGGCACCTGGAAGATGTTCAGCTTCCTCGTCTGGGTGATGAAAGGGCGGTACCTGGGCACCGACTACGCGCACATTTGTGCGACGGGCAAGCGCACCATGACCAGGACGTTTGAGAAGTAGACGACAAAGAGGACATTTTTGGATTTCCTCGTGTCTTTTTTTCGGGTTCTTCTTTCACGTGGTCACAGCGTTGGCGGTTCTTCTTGCGAAATGATTCATGGCATGGATAGATATCTGATACCACGAACTGGCGCCTTCTTTTCTCGGCTTGCTTTGTTAGTCGCATCATAGATTTGCACTGATCAATAACATTTGTATGAGTACTATTCGAAATAACTGTGAAGAGTTTCGAGTACCGGTGCTTTGTGGTAAAAATTAATATGAAGAATTCAGAGACGGAGGTGGTATAGACAGGGGAAAGATATGCGTTCATCGGCAACAACGTACCACTAAGTAGTTTTCGACGATTCCGTACAACATAGTTAAATGATATTTACTATCTCATCTCCACTCAACCACGTGAAGCTTGTCACTAGTTCCATTGCTCAAACACGACAACATATCAGAGCCATGAACTTATACGTCTAAGACAAAAACCGGTAGTGAGCAGATGTTGATACGCTCTTAGCTATCATTTATCTCCCTTTGTTCAGTTTCTCAAAGACATTCTTGAAGGTTTCTACTTAGTTTAGTGCTATCAGGGATTCTCATCAGCTATGTCGCTCTGGGGCTGGTTCTGCGGCTAGTTTATGCCCCTTTCAGTCCCTGGCGAGGTCTGCTCTGGCAGGACAATCATCATCACTGGAGCCAATGTCGTTAAGGATCTCAATTTCTGACCCATTCACTTCCCCCACAAAGGCTGGCCGAACAACTGAGTCCGTAGGGGAGCAGTGATGCTAAGGGGGAGCTCGTAGGTCTCGGCCGCGAGGCCACACGGTACTTCGTACAACTCAGAGCCACAAAGGTAATCGTTGCATACCGCAACATTAAGAGTGGTGAGAAGGCGCGGCAGGACATTGGAGACTCAACCCAGCGACAAAACATCGTCGAGATGTGGCCGCTGGATCTCTCATTGTCTGCCACCGTTGGCGAGTTTGCTGCTCGTGTGGATAAGCTGGACCGTGTCGATGTCCTCCTCAACAATGCCAGTGTGCTGACTTTCCAGAAGGAGGTGGTTGAAGGACACAAGTTTCACTTACTTGTCAATGCCATCTATACATTTTTTTCCCTTCCTATCCTGGTACTGTCAAGCTTGCGCCACACCGCAGCCAAGTTTAATATTACGCCTTATCTCAGCTTTGTGGCCTCTGACGGCGCATTTCTGGTTCATCTTCTCCTCCCACTACCTAACAAAACAGAATCTGACGTCTTTGAAAACTAGGCCCATTTCCTCGAGGCCAACTCGGACCGCATCTTCCAACAACTAGACGCATCGCCAAGCGTGATGCAACGGTACAACCTCACCAAGCTGCTCCAGTTGATGACCATGAAGCGCCTAGGCGAGGCCGTCGACAAGTCGGGAAATGGCCGCGTCCTCATCAACGCGCTCGACTCGGGCCTCTTCCAGACAGAGCTGTACCGCAACTGGTCTTTTCCGTTCAACATAAACGTCAAGTTGGTCAATGTGCTGCTGGGGCGGGCAGCGGAGATTGGCCCGCGCACGCTTGCGGCGGCGGGCTTGGCAGGCGAGGAAACGCATGCGAACTGCATGTCTGACTGTTGGTTGTGTTAAGCCTGATATTATTAAGGGCGGGATGGAGAGATATTGACGAGTCGGGTTTGAGAGGAGTGATGTAAATTCTAGTAGGTGTTGGGCCCACTGTGAGGAACATTATCTAAGTAAGTCCTCGGTTCAGATCTTTAAAACTCGAGTCGCCTGTTTCGCCATCTGGTTAATTTTTTTAATTTTTTTTTTAAAAACAAAACCCCCCTACCTGAACTTAGCTATTTTATCCCACCTCTTCTAAATTACTCACTCGTTATCGTTATTTCCTCATGTTTAGGCTTAAATGGAACGTTGAGAGAGTCCGTCCCGTTGATAGGTATCCGTACAGTGCATCCCGTGGTAATCCCTACTCTTCCCCGCCGTGCGGAATTCAGCCGCTCCGCACCCCCTGGGAAGTAAAGGAAGGTGCAAGAGGATCTCCAATCTGCAAGGCCGGATCCGAGCTTCTGCGACGCGGCTTAAGAAGCTTCAACAACGCCCCTCTCTCGCTCTCTGTAGCAGCGATTCACCCTTTGCAGAGCCTCACGTTCTCTGGTGTTTGAATTGACACCGATATATCATTAGATCACGGCCTACTGCATGGCCTGAGCTGGGTCTATCCTGCCGGATTCCTGAAAAAGGACGACGACCGACCATTACTACCACTGCGACAACACCACCGACACCGTCTTCCTCATCTCGCTCCTCCACCTTTGCTTCCAGCGGGCCTATATTCTGAATACCTAAAACCACCGGTGTTAGTCGAAGATAAGCCCCTGAGTCATGGACGGACGCGTCGTGGCCGGCGGCGCATTACAGGCGGCCCTCAGCTACTGGGCTGACTTTGTCGCTCGCTGCATTGCCCGACGTCTCGAGACGGATCGCTTCAAGGCATACGTTACTCTCGTCCACTCTAAGCATCCGCTGCCGCCCGTCGCCATCGCAGACTTCTTTCTCCGGCCGCAGCCCTCCAACCACGACAGCCTCGACCCCCGGATCCCCCCTTACCTTCAGGTTCTCACCCAGCTGGGCTACGTCGACACGCCCTCCATCCTCAAGGCCCTCTTTAAATACTCCTCGTCCCACGCCCAGGCGCAAGCCCAGCCCCAGAACGCACCGCAAACAGATGGTTCCAACTGTCAGAATGACAAGGACAAGCCGGCAAAGCCACCCATCACGCGATGGGAAAGCTCGTACTGGGCAGAGGAGGTCATTTTCTACAGCCTGACCAAGTCTGTTGTCCAAGGCAGAGCCATCCCAGACTCACGGACAGCCTTGGATGTGGTCAAAATAATCTCCAAGTGGATGGCTCTGTTTACGTCTGCATCGACGGCCTTTGCGGCCGATGTAATGGAACACGTCCAGACCTCCAAGGCCCGGGAGGATATGGAATCTGCACGCGCTGCCCTAGTGGCTCTGCTTCTGCGTCTTTGCGAAAACGAAATTCTCGTCAAGGCTGTTAGCAAGCTGTTCGCCAAAGGTAATTCTAAACCTGGCCTCTGCAGCCGACTGAGTAGCTGCTGACTAGTCCCTCTGCTTGTAGATATCCGAAAGGAGCTCTCGACAAGCCTAGCCAGCTTTGTGCCAACATTGCAGCTTGTTCCTGAACTGATTGAGAAGCTGGAGCTCTTCCGAACCGAAACCCTCGCTAACCTCGATCCTGCCGACAAGAAGAAGAGGGCCGCTAACACCGCTATGGATGACCTACTCGAGTCCGCTGTTGGCCTTGACAACTTTGTGGTGTCTGATATCCCCATAAGCACCACCCGAGCAGGACTGTACATCTACTTAAACGCTTCTGTGGGTACAGACAATGTGTTATTCTACCAACCCTGCTGACACATTTGTAGCTCTCGGCACGGCCTTTGGTAGACGACAATGCGCTTTTCTCATACATGAACAACAGATATCAGGTATGCATGAACCAAGTTTCCTTAGGACCACCCTAATTGTAAATGCAGGGAAACGTTCAATCCAGCGCCATTGACCTGATTTTGGCTTCCTTTGACATCTTGGCCAATGCCGTATTCCGCAACGAGGGTCAGAAGGACGCTCATCTCCTTCGGTCATTTTTGATCAACAAAGTTCCACTACTCCTTTACCAGCTTTGCCCTCCCGAGTTCTCTGGCACATCGGCCGAATTCTGCATCACACAAGCACTAAGCCACGTGGATACTAGCATCTTCCCCACGGCTTCACTGATGTTTGATGAATCTCGAAATAATAACCCCTACACTGAGAGTGTCAGAGAGGAATTCTGCGCTGCATGCGTTCTCCATGGCCTCGTCCAGCGGGAGCATGTGGAGAGAATCCTGGGGGAGATGTCTATGTCTTACGAGCCGTCATTAGAGAAATACTCGAAGGACAAGTTGGTACAAAACTGCCTCTCTGATACTGAGAAGATTCAGGGGCTAGTTCGTGAACTCGATAAAATGGACGGCAATGTCGGTGCAGTCTGTCAGGCCCTCATTGAAGTGAGTTTCATGTAGTCTTGCCAGTTTCGAGTGATGATGCTAATATCGATAGGTTTTGCGTCAATTATGTAACAGCAAGGAGACTATGTCCCTTAAGCTTCTTTGCGGGCAATTGGCACAAAAGCCCCTGTCACTAGATGTGATTCTGTTGTTTGAGAAGCTGCCGACAATCCTGGAACCACTGTGCACCCTGTTGGATAATTGGTCGGATGAGGAAGACCAAGGCGAGTACCAGCCCGTGTACGAAGAGTTTGGATCCATTCTTCTCCTGGTGTTGGCTTTCGCATATCGCTACAACCTGACGGCGGCGGACATGGGAATCCAATCTCGGGATTCGTGTGTGGCTAAGATTCTGGCCCGAGGACACATTGGCCGACAACAAGACGAACTGACGGAGCAGGAGAATGGACACATGAATGGATGGATCCATGGCCTCTTTGATACTGAAGGTGGCGGCCTCAGCGACGAGTTGATGTCGTCTTGCCCTCCACAAGACTTTTACCTCCTCGTGGCGCCGCTGTTCCAAAACATCGTGGTGGCCTACACACACGGCTACCTCAATGATGAAAGCCTTAAAGGAGGTGTTGAGTGTGAGTTTTTTCCTGGTTTACAGTAGACGTCCCGGGCTAATGTGAAGCAGACTTGGTCGATACCTTCTTGTTGCCGTCCCTAGTACCGGCCATCCGATTCTTAGGGGATTATCTCTGGGTCGACCAAAAGGAGCAAAAGTCCATCATCAAGATTCTGCAACTGATCCTTCTGCCCAGCTCGATTTCGGGAGAAGCAAGCACCATGCTCTCATCAGTTAAAAACCTCATCGCGAAGCCGCTGGAACATGCCCTTCGTATGTACCAGCGCCGAGACCCCAAAAACCAGGACATCGAGCCCCTCTTAAGGGTGCTCAAGGACAGCATACCACTCTCGCGGCGCACAGGCGGTGCAGACCACAATGAGCTTGCGTCTTGGACCACGACGCCGAGCAGCGGGTTGGCCAGTGCGATCAAGCACACGGTGCAGGGGCTCACGCAGTGGAGTTTGCACCCAGAAATGAACATGCCGACTTCCTACACTCATCGGCAGGTGCTGGTCGGCCTCCAAATCTTAGGCCCTAAGAGGCTGCTCTATGTGATATTGGAAGAGGTGAGACAGCAACCGGAGAATGGCAGTGCTAGTTTCGTCTACGACGTGGCCACTGCGATTATTTGCGCACCAGACGCAATCAAGGAGAGCCATGGCAACATCGGCATTCTTGACGCGAACGGCAATATGCCCCCTCCGACGCAGCGACCGCGAACCCTTCGAGAACTTCTTAAGTCGGCGGCTGAAGAGTGCAAGAAGATTCAGAAGAAGGACCCGGCATTGGCTGAGATTATCGTGCGCCTCCACCGACAAGTCGAGGCGCAAATGGTGATTCCGGAGACACAGGTGATGCTCCAAGCGGCAGACATGTCGCTCAACCTGAATGGCGAGACAGCGACCCTTGGGGATGCAATGGCCGCTGCGGCTGGTGTTCCGGGAGACAACATGTCGGTAGACAACATGGGCTTGGATATGAGCATACCAGGAGTGCCATCAGAGCTGGGTATTGGCGGATCAGTCGTCAGCGCAGGCGGTTTGGATACGTCGAACGACGCAGACATGTTTGCAGACATAGAAGTCTTCCAGTGGGATGGTATGGACCTGAATTAGTAGTATGTCAGTGGGACATGTTGTGCATGGCGTTTTTGGCGGCGATGGGAGTCATTATTATTCATGGCGTATGCGGGTGGCATGGAGCAGAAAATATGGCGGGATGTGTTTCATTTGATGGGATTATTCGACGACAAGGCAGCACAATGGCGTTGCTGTTTTTGTTCATGATGGAGTGTCATCAACGGAGATGTAGTCTTACAAGGCGACAATTAACAAGCTCCAATCTATATTTGCTTCACTCGGACCTCACCCGACCTTGACGGCGACTCTATTTGATGTTTGCGTCTTCATTCGCCACTTCCCATAGGTTCTCTACTTTCCATGAACCCAGCTTCTCAGCGTAGACTGCTAATTGCATATGTTGATCAGCTCTCAATCCTGGGCTCCTATGACGCCTTTCATGCTCTCGTCACCATGGCATTCACATAAGCCGGCCACAAATATGGTGGCCATAGAGTGGTCGTCAGTAGCGTAGGCCGTTGACCTTGCCGTAGAAGGCGCGGTCGGCGGGCCCGTCGTCCTCGTACGCGTAGCACAGAAGGTCGATGACCTTCTGGCGGAAGTCGAAGGCTTAGATCTCCGGGGGCGTGGGCTGGCCGAGGTTGTCGCGATGGTGGATCATGGAACCCCAGACATTGCGGTAGAGGTTGTGGGCGAAGCCGCCGGAGCCGATGAAGAGGATGCGGCGGGAGCGGGAGGAGGGCCGTGCCCTGTTGTAGCGATGTTAGCAGCCATGGGTGGATAGTCTGCTTTTATGTAGATGTTCATGATGGGAGGGAGCATCTCACCATGCAATTACGTGCTCGACCCTATTCGCAATTAGCCTCCTCTCCGCACTTCTCCCAGTAGTAGCCCGACGCGTACTCCTCGCCCAGAACCATGGCGTTTCCATGGATGTAGATGCGGACGGGGCGCATGGTCTCGTCTTTGCTGCTCGCTGCTATCTTGGAGGGGACGGTTATGGATGGTATCAAACCCTGTGTTTGAAGTGATGAGTTACGATGGGGAAGACTTCGTTCTGTACAAGAACAGAGCGACCCTAAGATCCAACCACAGGTATAGTTAGGGAACCATCTCAATCTCTCTTCCTCCACTCATTTATCCGTCCCCCATTACCGTATGTGGGAGGAATTAAATCGCCTTCGCCTTCGTTGTCGGGAGTCCAACAGAATCCGGGGAAGCTCGACTTGGGCGGGGCCGGTCGGCACGGCCCTCCACTTCCCGATCCCCGCAATCTGGTCCGAACGGGCTGCATTAGTGTCGATGGCGTGAAAGCTGTACAGAACGGACGTTATGTGTGGATAGCGGAACTCGGCATGGCTTCGGATCAGCCAGAATCGGGAATTTGCTTGCTTGTCCATATTGAGAAGCTTTGAAGAAAGCGAAGATATATTGTGATGGAAGGCATTCCCGACTCGGTAGTTTGGTAAATTAAATTAATGGAATAGATAGGCAGCTGTATCTTAAACTTCCTAATTAGGTAATTTTTATCCTCACTAATGCCGCCCTAATCGGCTCGAAAAAAACCATTGAGCGCAGGGATACAAAAGTGACATTGAAAATGCACAATAAGCCACTTATATCCTAGGTACCTTCCATCTATTAGTTATGTATTTCTACGTCTAGCGTACCTAGCTCCTAATGTCTAGTGTACCTAGCCCCTAACATTTAGCATACCTAGCCCCTAATCCTTATATATCTTTATTTACTAAGTTCTATATATATTCTTAGGCTAAATATAGTATTATTAAATCTTTAATATTATATTATAAGTTATCTATATTATAAGCTTTATTTTCATTTTTTATACTAATTATATATAAGTTATTATAGTATAATATACTTAAAAACTTATTAGAAAGGCTATTTTATTAAATTTATTTATTTCTTAATAATATATATATATAATTTCTATATATACATTATTAAATAGGGCTAAAATTAACTAAAAATATAGAAATTCCTTAGTAACTAGTCTATATTTAAACTAGTAGTAAAAGGTATATTAGTAATATATATAGCCCTTTAGGCTATAATCGCTAAATAATATAATAATTACATAAGTAATTATATAGTCTAATAGACTAGGATCCTTAAGGTCTTAGTCTATAGACTAATTATAGTAAAGAAATTATCCTTCTTATAACCTTTTACCCTTACCTTTTATAACTAACCCTTTTCTATATATTAAATAGTAATAATTATAGCTTTATTATATACATTAGCTTTATAATTTAATTTACTAGAATATTAGGCTTATACTAATTAAATCCTCTGACTACTAAACTCTAGCTAACTAATAATTTATTATAGTATAACTAGCCTTAATTAATTACCTAATACCTCTATAGTATAATTAGCCTTAGTAAACTCTATAATAATTTAAGAGCTTTACTTTACTCTTAATCCCTTCTTATTATCCTTATATAGTAAGAAATATACTAAGTAAAAATACTCTCTAAAGGAACCTTATAAATAACTCTCTTTATATATTACCCTTACCTATATTACTAAAATCCCTATTATATATAATAGTTAATTAATCTTATATAGAAAGCTTAGTTATAAGTTCTAATCTTATAATATTCTTACCTTTATAAATTTTATAGATTAATTATAAATTATAAAAATTCTCTTAAAAATAATAAATTAAACCTTAATCTTATTAAATTCCCTATATATAGACTATTTATATTAAATTTAGAGCTTACTTTTATTATTTTAATTATAGAGATTTAAAATACTATATTTCTTACTAATAATTATAATTATATCTTATTATATTAATTATAATAATAATTAATAATATCTAAATAGTAAAAAAGTAATAATTTACTTTAGCTTATTATTATTACTTAACTATTTAGATTTTATAGATTCTAAATATTAATAAGCTAGTTAGATTTCTATAAATCCTAGATTAAATACTATTATTTTACTTATTAGTAATTCTAATATAAAGATAAAATATTATAGATAATAGATTAATTCCTTAGAAATATATAAGTTTATTCCCTTAGTTAACTAAAGCTAAAATAATCTATAAATCCTAAGCTAAGTATATTTACCCCTTAGAAAGTAATTATACTTTACCTAAGGGTAATAATTACTTAACTAAAGAGATATAAAAATATAATTTGATACTAAATTAAAAATAATTTACTAACTTAGCTATATAAAGCTATTCCTTAAAGAATAGCTTAATTATATATAAGTAAGACTAATAGGCTTAACCTTAAGATAGAATTAAAGCCTTAAGATTAATCTATTCTTTAGTAATCTTAATATTTAACTATATTAAAAGTAATTAAGAATATTAACTAAAAATCTATTAATACTTACTTAAAGGAATTATAATATATTAAAGTAATTAGCTAAAGTATTTATTATACTAAACTTATTAGTAAATAAGCTATAAAGGAAGTTCTTAATACTTTTATACTCTAAGACTCTAATATTACCTTTAGTATTATAAACTTTATTACTTAATATACTACTTAAGGTATTAATACCTAAGAGCTCCTTAGCTTTCTATAAGCTAAAATAACTAATATAGTTTACCTTAACTAATAGTATAATATTACTATAAAGTAATTTAGATTTAAAGCTCCTAATAGATTTAATAGTATAAAGCTCTTAATAGTAAGGAAGACTACTATAGAGACTATAGAAAAAACCTCTAATAAAGACTATAGAGTTCTTAACCCTTAGAATATAGTAATTATTCCTAATCTAACTATATAAAGTAAGATAATATTAAGAATAAACTATAGAAAGATATAATATTAAGCTTTTAATAATAATAATAATTCCTTAGAATCTTCCTCTAATAGTTCTAATAATAAATAAGCTAATATTTAAGTATATTAAGAATAAGATTAATTATAACTTATAATAACCTTTACTAGAGATTCTTAGAAGAAGGTTAAGAAGGAAGCTATTAATATCTTTAACCTAGATTAATATAATCCTAAGAAGACTAATATAATAGTTATATAGAATTATACTATCTATACTAATATCTATCTTTTCTATAAGTATATATAAGTCTTTAAGCATTATAATAATAATTCCCTCTAAGATTACTATATATTAATAATTAGTATAAATACTATAGGATAACTTATAGGAGAATTAAGTATAAATTAGTATAAAAAGCTATTAAACTCTATAATCTTTAGATTTTTCTAAAAGCTTATAGAGTATTTTAAGTAACCTAATACTAAGATCTTAGAGAATCTTTACTCTAAAAAGTATACTATAAGCTTAGTTACTAATAATATTTCTCTTACTTAATAGATTTAATATAAAGTAAGCTATATTAAGCAATTAGATATTACAAAGGAAAAATACATTATCTAGACTATTTTCCCTCTTATTAATAGTAAGATTTCTTATCTTCTATAAGTCCTATATAAGTAGATAACCTTAGTAAATTTTATATAAGAATATAAGGAATAATAACTAACTATTAAGATTTATATCTAATAATAGTATAGTTACTATAGAAATAATTATAATAACTAATCCTAAAGCTATTAGGACTATAGTCTAGATTAATATAATAATAATTATAATTAATAATATAATAACTACTAGAATAATAATTAAACTTAATAATATAAAGAGTACTAAAGTAATAACTATAACTATANNGACTATAACTATAAATAAGGATATAATAACTATAAGAGAAATAACTATCTCTATAATAAGTAATAAGATTATAGTAACTATAATAACCCTTAGGATTACCCTTATAAGATAAAGAAAGTTACCTTTAAAAGTAAATACTAAGTTATTAAGAGTAAGCTAAATACTAATTAAAGCTCTTATAAGGCTAATAATAAAGATAATACTTTATATTTAAATTCTTCTACTTCCTTTAACTAATCCTAAAGAGTTTACTTTATAGCTATAGCTATTAAGGATTTATATATTCTAATTAACCCTACTATTAAATGCTCTATATATACTTAAACCTTCCTTATAAAGTCTATCCTATAGGAATATTAACTTACTAATTACTATATTAACCCTAAATAAACTAACTATAAGAAGTTTATAAAGAAGATTCTTACCTTCTATTATAAGAAATATAAAGAAGTCTTATTAAGCTATAATAAGCTTTTTAGGTATCTTAAAGTCTATACTAGCTTTAAAGCTATTACTAGCCCTATTAACTAGGAAGTTAATATTATACTATAGTTACTTCCTAATAGAATAAAATATATACTAATAGTTTAAAGCTCTTCTTTACTAAAGTCTATTCCTTATAATAAAGGGAAGAATTATATCTATCTATAACTTAATATAAAGATAACTATTAATAATTCTAACTCTATTAAGATTTATATTAATTCTAGTTATAGTTAACCCCTTATTAACTAAAAGTAGCTTAAAACCCTTAAGCATAAGATTAAGAAGATTAACCCTATAATTATATATAGAATTAATAGAGTAAAAGCCTATAATAAGTAAGCTATATTTACTATCTATATTAATAGGTAGTATACTAATAAATCCACTATTAATACTATAAAGTTTACTACCTTAGCTTAGGTCTAAGATAATCTTAATACTAAAGTCCTACTTAGAATAGTCTTTCTTACCTCCTATATCTATAATTTCCTTATTACTAAGAGAAGAATATATTATAGCTTCTTAAAAGACTTTTATATTCCTTTTAGTATCTATTTAAGTTAGAAAAATATTAATTAATATATTATAATTATTAGGGCTATAATTATACTAATAAATAAAACTATATTAGTCCTAATAATATAGAAAGAGATTCCTAAGGATTATAATTTTACTTTCTAAGGATTTATTCCTATAGTAATATATACTCTAATTAATTCTAATAGTCCCTTAGATATTATTTTTATAAATAATATAAAGGAAAATATTAAGCTCTATTAGAAGTAGAAGATTAATAATATTCTTAAATAGGAAGGAACTTACTTCTTATTAATATAGACTATAGCTTTTAGTACTATAGTAATAGTAATATTCCTAATTATTATAAATATCCTAAATACTTTTTCCTTTAATATTACTATAATAGTTATTACCTTAGTAGTTTTTACTAAGTTCTTCCTTACTAAGGATATTAAAGTTATAGCTAAAGAAATTTATATTCTTAACTAAGCTTTACTAATTCTTATATTCTTAGACTTATTAAGTAATACTATTTTTTAAGATTACTATAATATTAATTTACTTTAGAAGTAATACTATAAAGTAATCTCCTTAATATTTATTTTCCTTACCTAAGATAATAAGCTAATTAATCTACTTCCTAAGATTACTATTAATAAGGGTCTTAAGCTTCTAAAGATTCTATAGTAAACCTATATATAATATACTCTAGACTTACTAAAGGATATTACTAATAAAGGTATGTATATCTATAGTAAAGACTCTAGCTTTATTAAGAAAGTTAAGGAGCTAATCTTATATTATTTAAAGCTCTAGATAAATATAGAGCTTATCTAAATACCTAAAGGGGAAGAAATATAAGTACTACTTATTAATAATTAGTATAAATACTATATAGCCTAAAGACTTTATCCTAATAGTCTTAAAGATTAAAACTTTATTAATTTAACCTTTAATATATTATATTACTAAGGTAGAATGAAATAGATTAAAGAATCTATACCTTTCTTAATACTTATCTTTATAGTCTAGAAGTAAGTTAAAGGGAAATCTAAAGGCTATATAGTTATTAATCTTAGAGTATTAAATAAGATTTTAATACTTAATAATTATTCTTTTCCCTATTAGGAAGATATAATATAGGCCCTCTATAGAACTACCTTTATTATAGCAATTAATACTTTATCTTTCTTTTTCTAATTTAGAATAACCCTTAAATACTATAACTATTTTATAATAGCTAACTATAAAGACCTTAAAAGATTAATAGTAATACTAATAGGATATTATAATTCTTCTACTTATACTTAATACTATATAGATAAACTACTTTATCCTTACTATACCTTCTACTAAGCCTTTATTAATAATATTATAATCTTCTCTAAGTCTATAGCTAAATATCTAAGATACCTAGAGACCCTCTTTATACTCTTTAATAAGTAGAATCTTATTATTTCCCTAAAGAAAAGTTAGATTAAATACCTTAGTACTTAGCTATTAGGATTTTATATAGATACTTTAGAGCTCTTAATAATAGCTAAGAAGATAGTTATATTTACTTACTTTAACTTCCTTAGTTAATTTAATAGTTTTAAATAATATATTAAAGCTATAGAATATATTTACTACTTTATTCTTTACTATATTTAGCTATTAGAACTTTTATAAGCTTAGAAAGTTACCTTCTTAGCTATAGAATATAAGGAAGGAAGAATTACTAATAGTAACCTTAATTAATATAAGGTATATACCTAGATAATATACTTTATACTTAGTAAGAGCAAGGAAATTACCTTTTCTACTCTCTAAGTAAAGATTACTTTAGAATAAATATTAAATTACTTTAACTTAGCTAAGTAATTATTCCTCTAGATTAATATAAGCTTAGAATAAGGCTTTAGTACTATATTTTATTACCTTTATAATAACTATACTTAAGAGTTAAGATCTAATATACTTATAACTATAGTATAATTAATCTATTTCCTTAGCTATACTTTAATATCTACTAAGTAATAATATAGACCTATAAAACTTAAAGTTATATACTTTATCTAAGCTATAAAGAGACTTTAAATATCCTTATAATCCTTTAAGCTTCCTATAGTTATACTAATTAATTACTTTACTATTAAATAAATTATTAAAAAAATAACTCTTAAGACCTTAAATACTAATTAAGTAAACTAATAATTAGTTATAACCTTAATATACCTTTCTAAGTATAATCTCTATATATACTACCTCTTAGGTAAAAAGAACTTTATCCCTAATGCCCTAAGCTATATAATTACCCTAGAGACTAACTTTAACTTACTAAAGCTCTAGCTAAATTATATAGTATTAAATAATGTATTAATAGTATCTAAAGCTCTAATAGCTAATAATACTAAGTAATACTTCTAGGTTAATTATATAATAAATAAGTATTTCTCTAAGGTTATCTTTATAATCCTAGAGAAGGCTTTTATAGTAAGTAACTAATTAGTTAATAAGAATACTATTAGAGCTTTTAAGCTTAGTATACCTTTTATACTCTAAGATAGATTACTATATTATAATAATATAAATAATTATATTAGACTCTATATACCCTATAATATAAAGAAAGAAATCCTTAGGATAGCTTATAATAGCTATAATTACTTTAGAATAGAAAGAATAATATAAGAGCTATTAAGACTCTATATTTATAACCTTTATTATAAAGTTAAGAAATATATCTATAGATATTAAACTTACTACTTAGGGTAAACTAGCTAAAAGCAGAAAATTAGTAATTATAAGTCTATTTACTCCTTAGTAATACTAATATATATTATTATAATAGACTTTATTATTTACTTACCCCTAGTCTCTATAAAGAACTTACCTTAGGCCCTT
Source organism: Neonectria hederae (assembly GCA_003385265.1). Lineage (NCBI taxonomy): Eukaryota > Fungi > Ascomycota > Sordariomycetes > Hypocreales > Nectriaceae > Neonectria > Neonectria hederae. Next base: position 3,006 of record QGQB01000161.1, on the reverse strand, counting down.
AAAGACTTCTCTATCTATAATACCCTTCTTATAGTTATTTATATAGTAAGTAAAAGAGGTTTCCTTATCTCTAGCTACTTAAAGTATTCAGTAGACTATTAAGCTATTATCTTAGTAAAGTAATTTATACTATTTAACTAAGGTATATTAAAAGTTATTATCTTAGATTATAATTTAAAGTTTACTTCTTTATTCTAGAAGACTCTATAGATTACTTTAATAGTAGAAAGTAACTTAGAATAATACCCTAAATTAATAGCAATCCCTTAAGAAGGTATATAATAAAGTATTATATAGGCATCCTTATCAGTTAGCCTAAAGCTACACTAGATTATATATATATACTATAGTAATCTTATGTTTAGAACCCTTTAGTAGGAAAGTATCTTATAGGAATAATTATTAGGTTAGGGTAGGAAAAGAATATTAGTAAAGTATTAAAATAGCTTACTACTAACTTAACAATTAATATATAAGGGATAAAGAGTAAATATTAATTTATATTATAGTTAGAAAAGAAAGATCTTAAATTCTCTTATAAAATAAAAGTAAAGGATTTAAGCTTTAAAGTTAAAGTAATCTCTTTAGTCTCTCTATAAGAAGGGAAGAATCTCTCTCTTAAAAATAAAAATAAAAATCTCTCCTTAATCCTAATAATAATTTTTCTATTATCCTCCTATCCCTCTTATAACTATCTATTTTACTCTTATTAAATCCTAGCTAATAACTTACTAGCTTACCTATCTAGGAACCCTTATTATATACTTCCCCTATAATCTAATAATTATTCTTAATTAGTCTAGGATTATATATAAAGAAAATACCTCTCTATTATAGAAATCTAAATAAAGAAATAAGTATATATAGTAAGAAGTATCTTATAATAGCTTCTTTTAGTCTAAATTTAGTAAATAAAGGAAATCTATCTAATAATTTACTTTCTTATTCTTAAATCCATCCTTCTATTAGAGTATTATAATTATATTAAGAGAATAGCTACTTTCTCTTTCCCCTTAGATAGTATTATTCTTCCCTAGTAATCTTTATAATTATAGGCAGTATAATCTAACTATAGGCAAAGTTAATAAATTCCTCCTATTAGCTAAAGGAGACTAAACCTTCTAGAATAAAAGTTATAAAAGTCTTTAACTTAGGTAAATAAAATATAGACTACTTAGTAATCTAAAGTAAACTTATTAGGTTAGTCCTAATAGTTATTTTCTTTGCTTTATTACCTATTTTAGAATTATAATATATTTTCTATTCTTCCTTAACCTTTTAATTATTTATATAGATAAGGAAAGTATTACTAATAATTTAGCTTACTAAGACTATTAGGGTTTAAGATATTTAAGTCTTTATAGGTATAAGGGTTAGTAATATATCCTATATTAAGACATTACTTCTTCCTAAGCTCTTAGATACTTCCCCTATTAAAGCATTACTTCCTAGGGCTTATAGGAGTATTTAAGCTTAAGTAAGTATCTTTAGTAAGGATAGTAATAAAGATTCAATTATTCTAACTACCTCCTTTAGCTTTAATACTAATCTTACTAAGGGCTACCTTTTCTTACTTAAGGTATTATCCTTCTCTAAAGGTCCTATATTTAAGGGCACTTTTAAAGGAGTCTAGCTAAGGGAATTACTTAATAAAGAGATTATAATTAGGATTTTCTTAGTTTAGTAAGCTAAGGTTAATAACTATAAAGAGGAAAAGGGAATTTAGATTAGTAGTTATTATAAGGAATTACTAGGGGAATTACCTAATAAGGAGATTATAATTAAGCTCTCTTAGTTTAGTAAGCTAAAGCTAAAGACTATAAAGAGAAAGAGGGGATTTAGATTAGTAATTATTATAGTGAATTATTAAAGCTAAGTAAGATAATGCTTTTTAGTGTATTATAGTTATAATCTATTAGGAGTCCTTTAATAATATTATATCCCTTCCTTAAGTAGGCTTTAATAAGGTTAGTAAGTATTATAAACTTAATCCTATTAATATTTAATTAATATATAAATAAGCTTTAAATCTTCTATCTAAAAGGTAGAGCTAGGTATAAAATTAGGTAATATTAATCTAGAATCTTATTAAATCTTATTCTTAACTAAAAGACTATTAGAAATTTACTATAGTTTATATAGATATCTAACATTTAAAGCTACTTATCTATTAGTAGAAACTAATATAAGATATTAAAGGATTACTTAATTATATATTTAGTATTTCCTTTCCTATACTTAAAGTCCTTAATTCTTAGTTTTTCTATAATTATATAACTAAAGAAGCTTTTAACCTAATTAAACTTAAGTATCTAAGTTCCTCCTTTATTTCCCTTCTTTACCTTTCTAGACTATCTAATCTTCTAGTCTTAGGAGTAAAGAGTAAATCTAGCTCCCTTAGGTAATTCTTCTAAGGCTCCCTAAATAGTAAGACTCTTTATAGTAATACCTCTATTAATTATTTATCTCTTTAATAAACTAATTAACCCTTAGATAGTTAGGGTAATAAGGAATATTCTAAGATAATTATATTTCTATTAACTATCTTAATAAGAGGTAGGTATCCTAAAGATAAGGAAGTTATAGGGTATACTATTTTTAGTTATAATCTTTCTCTAAGTAGTAGTAATAGCTATAAATTACTTTTTCTTCTCTTCCTTTAGGGTATTAAAAATATAGAAATAAGTATTTCTTATATTCTAAATATAAATAACCTAATAAGTCTAATTACTAAAATAGATAATCCCTATGAGAAATTAATAGTTAAATTAGGTTTCTTATAGTAGTTAGAATCCTAAGATAGGTTAATTCTTTATAATATTAGCCTTCTCTTAGATAAGCTTAGTTAAATACTTAGATTATCCTTATTAATTACCTTAGACTTTAGAAGTATTTAGATTAAAGTTACTAGGGGTAATAATAACTAAGTCTCTTAGGTTATAAATTATTAGGTAAAGGAATATAATAAGGCTAAAGTTAATTAATATTTTATTATTCTAAAGATTA